>VFFE01004756.1:136497-194130 GCA_008921705.1 Burhinus oedicnemus
GAATAGGTGTCTTTGTGAAAGAGGCTGGAAAAAAAAAAGGAAAAAAAAAAGCAGCAAAAGCACAAAACCCAGGCCGGGTTTGCAGGCTGCAAGGACAGGAGCACAAAGATTCCCTGAGCTTGTAAAGACATTCCTACAACTGGGGGATCAGGGGTCGGCAGGCTGCGAGGGCACACGGGCGTTTGCACGCACCACCCCGCTCACAGGGGGCACCGATGGCTCCCCGTAGCATCCCGCCACTCTGCACGCATTGTCCCCAAATGTGTGGCCAGGGTGGGACTTTCCCACAACCACATCCCCAGCTACAGCCAGCTTTTGCCTTCTCACTGTCTCAGGCACAATTTCAGGGGTCCGGCAGCCAGGAAAACCCTGTGGTGGGAGATCTGGGAGCGCTCTGTTTTGGCATTGCCATCACGGTCAGTGCTGGCATCTCTGTGCAAAGGGATGGGAACAGGAGAGGAGCAGATTCTGCCCGCCTCTGCAGAGATGGGGGCACTGGAGGAAAAGCAGCTGTGATGGGCAAGGGAGCGGCATAGGGGAGAGATGGCATCTTCAACCACGGCCACTATTTGCCCTCTGAACTCCAAGCCAGAGCCCTTGCAAAGCTCAGCCAGCACCTAACCAGGCAAGGTGCTTTGTAGCTCATAAAATTAAAGCAAAGCAGTCTTTCCCTTTTACCGTGCTAGTAAAATATAACTCTGCCTAAGATGCTCAGACAGGATTGCGGAGCAGGGGTCAGGAAGGCCACGGCTGAGCATCCCCACGGGAAAGCGTGGGAAGACCGGCGCCAGCAGATCTCCCCGGGCTCGGCTGAGAGCAGCGGGGGCAGCCTGGGAGCCCCCCTCAGAAGCCTCCTGGCTACGGCAGCCCTGTCCCCACCAGCAGATGTGCCCGCTCAGGCATCGCCTTGCATTGTCCCGGACAGAGAAGAGTCTCCACAGCCAGCTTTGCTCAGCCAGCCTTGCAGAGCAGGGATGCTCGGGGACTTTGTGAGCAATTAAAGTCCTGGCCTGGGATGCAGGCACTGGATTGATGTCCCCAGTGGGGACGGGTGGGGTGCCATCCATCACCCAGAAGGGGACACTTTATCACTGGGACACCTCTGTGCACAGCCCAGATGCAGAGCCCTCCCTGGGATTCCTGCTCCAATCCTGTCCCCTCCTGTTTTCACCATCAGGGAAAGAAGTACGGTCTCCTTTGCAACTTTAAAGGACGTACAATCCACCTCTTCCCAGCTCGGTATTCAATGGTTAACTGCTCTCCGTGGTGAAAAAGCCAAATTTATTTCTAGTCTGAATTTGCCTAGTTTCAGCCTCCAGCTATTGAATGATTTTAAGCTTTTTCTCTTTTTCTTTTCTTTTTTTACAGAATTAATGAGGTGCCTACAATCAGGCTTCTCCCCATGCAGGTACATAGAGACGGGGATCAAACCCCCTCCTAGCCTCCTCTTGCATACACTAAATAGGCTGAGCTTTTTAATTCTTTTCACTGGAAGGCAGGTTTTCCAGACCTCCAATTATCCCACACTTCCTCTCCGAGCACTTTCTAATTTCCTAACATCTCCCTAAACTGCAGGGCCCCAAGCAGAAACGATGCTCAGTGGAGGCCTCCCTGCTGCCCCTCAAAATGGCAAAATCCCCCAGCCTCCGGTACCCAGAGCTTCTGTGCTCATCCATCACCCCCCGAGCTGCAGTTCTGGAAGCCCGCATCCCAGAGCAGGCTGCTGCGATGGCTGCTAAGTCTTTTTCAGTGTAACCATGTCCCCAGACGCTGTTCCCCGTCTTGTAGCTGTGACCTACATTTTTTTTTTCCCCAGCTGCGTGACCTTGCATGAGGATGTTTTCCAGCACAGGTGTTTCAGGCAGAGCTGCATGCTCCCAGCCGCTCTGTGGGACCAGCATCCAACCAGACCGGCATCCCACTGGCAGCAGCAGCCCTGCTCCTTTCACCTATCGGTTCGTGTTTCCTTTCAAACTGAGCTCCCTGATGGTGCAGGTGGGTTCTTCCACAGCTGCCATCACCTATACGGCCCAGCTCACTGCACACCCTTGGCTGGTGCAGGGCAGAAGGAGGAGGCAATGAGAGGCTGGGAGAGTTGGGAGGAGGTTGGCAAAAGTCAGTATGGCCACCAAAGATCTCAAGACCACCATGGCTCTGCAGAGATGGTGAACATCAGTTCATCATCATCAGAGCCCTGTTGCACCCTGCCGGAAAGGCGACTGCTGCAATTCCCCCAGGAAGTCTACCAGTGAAGCACATTGTCAGAAATGCTACACTAATTTTTGCAGAATATTAATGTTTTCATTGCAGTATCCTCCAGGCAAGAGTAAAATGACTTGCAGAAGTCTCAGTATATCATGTCAGCACAGTCGCTACTTATCAACCCAATTTGTCAGCTCATCATAAAAAATGATATCAGGTTTGTTTGACGAGAGCAATTTTCCATGTGGATTGGCATTAATTATCCTTTAATTCCTCCCTGATTGCCGCCCGTATCGTTATTGTAGGGGGGATCGGTGTCAAGCTGGAGGCAGGGCTGCTGGCTGCTACCCGGGCAGAGGCATCGTAGGGATGCTCGATCATTGCTCGCCACACCTCAGCCCAACCAGTGCCGCAGGGGTTAACGACCTTGCCGTCACTCTCGAGGTGGCAAAGTGACTGATGCATGAAAAGTGTCACATCCCTCCCTGCACAGCCCAGGTCCTGGCCAGGGGCAGTTGCTAAGAGACAAGACTGGGATGGAGGGAGTGAAGAAGGATGGGGGAGAGGGAGGATACGCAGTGCTGGACGCCGCTGGGGTCAGATCCTGCCCCTAGGAGTGGGATTAGACCATGGTGGGGACCTCACGCTACCTGGGCAAAGAGCTGGGTTTGTGCAACACACCCTGCCAGGGACAGGGACCTGCCTGCCCCACGGAGCCCCTTTCCTTGGGCAAGAGGTAGCCCTGGCTGCGGGCACAGGCTGGGGCGGCCCCTGGAGAAGCCAATATTTGCTTTCTCTCTGGTTAACCCTCGGGCTAAGGAATGCGGGGTCACCACCTGCACGGCTCCCCAGGGAGGCAGTTGTGTGCAGAGGGACACAGGGACATCCCCTTTTAGCCATGCTGTTTATTTTCTCAATGTTTGTGGAAGGAAATGAGAGCTGGGGGGGATGTGGGGCCAAAGATGGGCTGGGAGAGCTGGCAGACAGACCATCAGCCGAGGGTCAGTGGGTGAGGGAGGGTGGCCAGCTCTTCCCTCCTTGCACTCCCCTGCCAGGTCCCTCCTTGGTCCCCACCTTCTGCTACAGCACTTCTGGATCGGAAGCACTGCCATGGGTCTCCTCTCCTGTGCCTTGCCTCATCCCCTGGCTCAGCTATCCGCTTGGATGCAGCTGGACACACCGGAGCAAACCGCTACCTTCATAAAAATCCATTGTAGGCTGAGTGGGCTTGTTCCTGCCAGGAACAGGGCTTTTTCAGCAAAAGGTACCACTTGATGCTCGCTCCCATTAAACCTGATGGGCTCTTCTGCAGCCTGCTCCCCTAAGAAGCTTAAATCCCCCGCAAAGCGATGAGCCATCCTACCGCACGGGTGATACTCCCAGCAGCCAGCCAGCTCACAGCTTATATCCTGCTCCTGCTCTCAGCCATTAATAAAACTCAAAAGCAATGACCCTGCCAGTGACACCGCTCCCCAGCAGCCCTTTGCTCCTCCATGCTTCATCTCGCTTGGGACTGATGCGCTTCCCGTCTAGGCGCTGCCACCGGACAGGCTGCAAACACACAGCCCTGGCACCGTGTAACAGGTCTGGAGGAGAAATCTGGCCATCGGTGGGAGGCACAGCCCCTGGAGAGCTGGGGAGGGCTGTCACCATGTCTCGAATCCCTACAGGTCTGGGAAATGCAGCTGGCAGGGCCATGCAGGCAATTTAGCTCCTGTCTCTGGGACTCAGTTTTCCATCTGTAAATAACAAAAAATAGCTGATGTCTGCAGCGGTGAGGATGTGGGATGAAGCGAGCGCCCCAAGGTACCCTAGAGCCCAGAGGGAGGGCGTCAAAGACTAAATATTATCATTCCTCACATTGCAACCAAGACTGCTGAGCAGAAACTGCCACTCCAGCAGCGCTGCCATTGCAATGTCAGCTAATGATGGAGCTGAGGCACCTCCGAAAGCCAGACTCACACACAGCAGTTGTCCCCAGCCCCGCATCCCCCGAGCCCACGGTGCTTGGAGGGGGACAAGCAGAGCCTGCTGCACCCCATGCTCCGGGCCAGCCAGGGAAGGTGCTTCCTGTGGTGCATCTGCCTGCTCACCCCAGGCATGGCATAGAGGCAGCCAGCACCCCAGGAAACTCAGGGTGCCTCGGTCCCACAGGCACACACTCGGAGCAGCTGCCCTGCCACGGGAGAGCCAGGCGGTTGCCCACCATAGCATCCCAGTTTCCAGCCCCGAGCTCCTTGTCAGCAGCCCCCGGCTGGGGTTGGGGTTGCAGGGGTGTTTCCCAGTCCAGGATGCCCATCTGGAACCCATTAGGCACCTTTAATCCCCCTCATCCATTCTGGTGCTGTCTGAGCTCCCCCCCACCAACACACACAAACGCTGCCATTCAAGCAGTTAATTTAAACAAATTCTGCCCAGCCGCCACGTCGAGAAGCAATGAAAAAGCCAAACGAAGCAGCTCAAAGCCAAGGGGGGAGTACAAAAAAAAAAAAAAAAAAAAGAAAAAGAAAAAAGAAAAAGAAAGAAAAGCAAAGAAAAGAAAGAAAACCACTCAGCACGGCGGGGCTGATACCCAGAAAGACCAGCTGCATCCTCCCATCCCAGCCAGCCCCAGTCCTCCCCTCTCGCAGGCAATCAGATACCATGCGGGCTGTGTAATTGGATGGCAAAGGATAGAGAGAGACATCTTAAAGCTTGGGTCTAATCTCATTAACACCCGGCTGCGGGGATGCTGTGAAATCGTAGGATGCAGGAATGAGCAACACGCTGCGCCCGTGGGGAAGAGAACAAGCGAGTCCGAGCGGGACAGCAACGCCGGGAGGTGGAAATGCTTCTGGTCGGACAGCAAGAGCTGGAAACACTGCCGAGTCCTGGGAATGCAGCCAGCCCCCCTGCTTGCTCCTTGCTTGCTTGCTCCCATTTTCCCCCACAAGTGCAGATCCCCCCTGCCCCCCCGGCTACACTGCCCCAACTTCATCCCTACGATCAGTAATTAATAGCATTGGTGGTAATTGCCTGGCTGTGCAATGGAGAGGAGCTGCAATGGAGCATCCCTGGGGTGAAACCCCAATGCCAGCTACCTGCACCCTGACCCTACCCCCTGTGCCATGCATGCACCAGCATGGCACGCAGTGTTTTTGCATTTCCACCATGCTTGCCGCGGACGGGCACGTACCCAGCAAAACGTGCGGCCGCACGTTTTGCTGGGTACGTGCCCGTCTGCGGCAAGCGGGATCGCCAGCCCCTGGGGCAAACATCCCAAAAGGCTCTCGGGATGGGGTCGACCCCCAACCCGCATCCCCAGGCCCCCGTTGCCGAGGCGACCCGCAAGCCTGCGTCGCGTAGTGACAGGCCAGTGGCGGCCCCTGGGAAAAGCATCCCAGCCCAGGGGTAAGGGAGGGGGGATGAAGCGCCCACCCACCTGTGGGGCTCCGAGCCCGGACAAAAGCCCCTTTGAGTGACTTACTGGGGATGGGAAGGCGGGGGGGGGGAATGTAGGGCCAGGACTCCTGGGTCCCCTTCCCAGTTCTGCCATGGGAGGGGTCTAGAGATGGACAACTTCCCAGCTCCAGGGTGAGAGGCACTTCTGGGGACCTTTTCCTGTGCTTTCCGCATTTAATACTCATCTGTGCAACAGGGCTAACACCCCTCACTCATCCTCCATAGCATCCCCAAATTACCCTTTCTCAAACACTCATGAGGATGGTCAAGCTCTTCCCACCTGCACCTCCTGGAGAAATCCCTCTCCTCCAGCCCCAGGGCCTGGAAAAAGTCTGAGCAACTTTATTTCTCTCTAAGCGGCTCTGCCCTAAACGCCATCCCCCATCGGTGAGGACCAGACGGGGAGAAGGGGGGGTGAGGAAGCCATTTTCAACCATCCCTGCCATTTCCTGCCTCCCAGTTTACAGAAAACAAGACAGAGAGACGTCTTCGGTTACCAACCGCTCCCTTGGGAGCAGTAAAAATTAATCCAGCTTTTCCTGTCCTGAAGGGAAATACAGACACAAATGGGGACCGAAGCCTCCAGGGGCAGAGGGGGGTGCAAGAACCATGGAGGGGCCAGAGGAGGCAGCAGTAAGACCCCCTAATCCATACGCTGCTTAGCTCTGGCGGGGCAGTGGGGGTCCCAACCACAGACGTCTGTGTCTCGCTGGTTAAGTGAGGATAAGCCTTGGATGATAACGAATTTAACACAGATGAGAATCTGGGAAATTAATCCCCACCTCCCCAAACCCACCCCCAACATGCAGCCAGCCAGGTTTCTTTGCATAGACAGCTGCCCTGTGCTTGTGCCTGGATGCCGATCGGCACGCACAGGGAAGCAGGGTTTCCAAACCGGGATACCCCCAGCCCATCCCTGCGGGTAGGGGACAGCTTCCCCTTGGCAATGCTTACAAGCCCTGCTGCACTGGGAAACCCCCCCGGCGTGAGAAAGGGCAACTTCCCCACTCACACACGTGTGGTCTTTAAGGTGCCTCGGCAGTGGGTAACCCATCCCGGTGCCACGGGCAGCCTGCTTGGGCAAGAAGCCGGTGCTGGTGCCCACTGAGCCAAGCAGCTGGCACTGGGGCTGCAGGCTGCGTGGTCCAGCACGGATGCTGGTGGCACCACAAGCCCCTTGGGAGCAGCAAAGAAGGGATGCGGCACAGGCACCCTTGCAGGCAGCTGTCGGAAGCAGTGCTGGAAACTGCTGACAGCTTGTTTTTGGGACAGTCCCAGCAGGAGAGACAAGGAGTCTCAGCACCCACCCATGGGAAAATCAACCTTATTTTTAAGCACCTCCATAAGCTTTTTGGGACCTGACTTGCAGGTTAATTACCTGGTTCTGCACATTAACACGTTTGTGGGATACACATGCAGGGGTACCAAGTTAGAATTTACTCTAAAATCACTACATAAGGCTTTTTTCTTCCACATCCTGGAAGTCAAATTACCAAAGGCTAATTCTGCTCACGATTCTTTAAAATTACTTTAAACCCTTCTACTATCTGGGCTGTGAAAACAGGAGGAAGGAAATGGCTTTATTCTGCTCCCAAAACGTATGGACAAAGGGATCAGCTTCTCCAAGTGCTCTTTTAACTCTTTCAGGGGACCAAAGGTGGCCGAGGGGTGAATGTGCACAATGTAGGCAATGAGCTGCAATGTGGGGAGGGAATAAGTAATTCCCCTGTGTTTTAATAGCTGTGTAATTAGCACCATTGCCCAGCATTAGGAAGACTTGATTTTCCATCATTTATTCCCCGCAGGTCGCAAATTTCCATTTGCCAGTGCGGCAGGGATTGCTGGGGAGGTGGGCAGGGATGCTCCACATGATGCTATGTGGAGGGGGGCAGTTTGCGGAAAGGGGCAGGGGGCTGGGAGCTGCACCTCACTACAGACCCAGACCTCTTTGCTTCAATAATGCTAACAAAGCCAAATCCAAGCCCTGCACCCAAAGCAAGACCGAGGGTGTGCCTGGTGGAGCCGGCAGCTCAAAGAAGGAGCCCCAGAAGTGGGGCTCGACCCTGCACATTGCCAGGGAAACCTTGGAAGTGACTCAACACCCAGAAAGCCGGAGCCGGCCACGGGTCAGGATCAGAACGGGGTACACAGAGGGAGGGGACAGATTATCTCCATGCAACCGGCTGGCAATGCCTGCTCCTGGCAGCCCCGGCTCAGCTGGCAGGATAACGGTGCAGGAGAGAGCCGGGGGCCGGTGCACCCCTGAGCAAAGTCTGCACTGTCGCCCTGGCGGGAGGGGGCTCAGGCTGGTGGGAAGTGAAGCGGGAGGCTGCTCGGCAGCAGGTTGGAGCACGGCAGTGACTCTCAACCTGGCACTCCGGATACTGTGATTCAGGTCCCATTATAGAGATGCTTAAATATAAGAAGGTCTTAAACAAGTGTTTAAGTCCATGAGGCTGTACTCAGGATCCCCCAGGGAGTTTTTTGGCGGCCCCAAAAAGAGATGAGGTCTGTGGCACGTTAATGATGGAGGAAGAAGGGGGAGAGCAAGCAGGCAGCCAGCAGCTCCCTGCACAACAGTGCCACTTCCCCAGCAGGGACACCCAGCACGAAAACCCAGCGATGTCCCTACAACACCCGTAAGGATGCTGTCCCCACAGGGACAGCAGCACGAGGGCATGTCCACCAGGAACAGATTATGTACCCACCTTGGCTTGGCCCTGCTGCAGCCTCCCGAGCCCCCCCAGCGAGGCTGGGGGTGCCAGCCCCAGCTCCTCGCCGCCTGCCAGCCCACAGGGGAGGGGGCTGGCCGCCCGCCCGCCTGGCAGCATCTTTTCCTAGGTAACCTCCCCACCTATTAGTGGCACATTTGTTTCCTCGCGTTTCCTTAGAGCTGTCACGAGCCACACTGACTCTTTGTTCCTGGGGGCTGTGGCGAGGCCTCTCTTCCCCCTCTCCATCCCCCCCGGCTGGTGGGGGGGGGATCTTGCAGAGCACAGACCCCGCAGTCCCTCCCCAGCTCCCAGGGTAAACACACTCCCCCTCCTGATTGGTATTCGGGGGGACATGTCCCAGCCCGGCCCCCCTAGCCCTGCTCTGTCCCTGACAGAAGGGGCTTTGTCGGGAAGCGCGAGGGGGTATGGCACCCAGAGTCAAGGGGACAACGGCCAAAATGTGGGCACAGTGACAACGGGGACACTTGGGCCTCGCTCGACGAGGGGAGGGGGATGCTGCCGGAGAGCGGAGCTGGGATAGAAATGGGGGATGCTGGGGAAGCGGAGGTTTGCTCCAGGGGGAGTTGCACTCCATTCCCAACCTTGGCACCTTGCTCTTGGACCATGGACCTGTGCACAGAGACACCAGAAAGCAGCACGTACGCATCTGTGTGAAGAGCAAAGCAGCAAAGGAGCACGTGCCCAGGGAGCAGAAGCGACCGTGCTCCATCATGGGAAGATGAAAACACAACGCCGTGCCCGCAGGCCCCTTCCCACGCAGCGGCTGCAGGCTCCCCGGCGCACGCCGAGCGTGCTGGCTGTGGAACGAGCACAAAACCTCGCTGGAGGTAACGAACCTCAGCCAAAGCCCCAACAGGAGCGGCTGTGGGAGGACGGGGCGGGTGTCTGGCACAGGAAAGCCAGTGCGCAGCCAGAGCCAGCCCACCACCGCAGCAGGATTTCCAGGGAGCCAACACGCAGGCAAGCACCAAAAATCCCCCACCAGATCAAACCCGGGGCTCAGGCAGGCGAGTCTCCCTGGCTGGGAGGGGAGCACAGCTGCACCCACACCTCCTGTCCGGCACGACCACCCACCACGGGGACACAGGACCTCTCCATGGCCACCGAGCATGCATTTTTGTCCCGACATTTCTCCATCTCTCCTTTTCCTATCCGGGGGTTTTCCCAGTGCAGTGCCAAGAAGAACGGTCACTGGTACAGTCTCGCAAGCAACACCTCCCACGCACAGCCAGCCCCATCCGAGCAGGGCCTGTTTTGTTATTCCTTTCTCCGACAGCTCCTTTTTCACTTGTCACCCTGTTTTGCTACTACTCAGCTCACAGCTTCCTCCCGCATGGTTGTGGTTCTCTCCTTCTTGAAGGATGTCATTTGCATTTTCTCAAGTTATTTAGCACTGCTCCATTTTCCTCCGCCTGCTTTTCTAAAGGCAATTAGGGCTGGGTTTGGCCAGATGCAGGGATGGTGCAAGAAACCTGCCCCAGAGCTCACCGGAATGTAACCTCTCCTGCCCGGGCAGCAGACCCAGCTGCCCAGTCGCTCTCTGCGACTCAGCTCAAAACGCCCTCATCACCCACACCTTTAAATACTCCTGGTCCAGAGAGAGCCTGGACTCTCTCAGCTCCCAGGCAGAAGTAAGTGGGGAGCATTGCTACTCCTCTGCAGGCTCCGGCCACAGGAGGAGAGTCTCATAGGAGCGTGACAATCCCCCCAACTCCTGCAGCACTTCACATGTCCCCGGCTCAGAAAGCCACCAGTCCTGATTGAGATGTTAATGCTGTTTCCAGGGAGCCCCTGCCCTTACAGATGGGAGAGCAGCACCGCTGGCCCTTCCCCCTGGGCTTGGCTGCCAGCTTAGACACGGCACTGTCTCCTCCACCATTTTTGCTGGCACGGGTCCAACAGGAACCGACTGGACACAGCCCATGTCCTAAATCTTCCTCCTTCTGGAGACAAGACCTTTTCCCCCCTACTCTCGGCTCATCCTTTCTCAGCTCCCACTCTGCCAAGCATGGAGTGGCTGCTGCAGTTTTCGGCGAGGGAAACCTCTGGGCAGCCACTCCCGAGGGGGATACATCCAGACGGGATTGCTGCTCCCCTGCAGGAGCATCTCCCCAGAGCTCCCTGCAGCCGAGCACCCACCGCTCCTCTCTTTCCTCACACCACCTCGGCTTTCCCTTGGAGAAAACCATTTATTTATAGCCATCCCGGCTGCCTTTAGCACATTTCGACAGCCCACGTCTTTGCCTCCCTGACGATGCACCCGCAGCATTTCTGTTCTCACCCTGCTGCTACGGCCATCCCAGCCTCCTTTCTCCTCCTCACGTCCTCCACCCAGCACCCTCAAAGGGGCTTAAAAACAGCTTCAGGAGGAGGTTTTAAGAGAAGGTGGGGAGAGAGGGAGACAGGGCTGCAAAGCTCCTCTCCCATCCTTCCCCCATCCCTCCCAAGGGAGCAGAGAAGAAACTCAAGGACTTGAGTCCCCCCTCCCATGGGAAAAAACAACTCCTGCCAGCTCAGGAGAGATGCTGAAGCAAGGGCTGCCAGCAACCCCCTGCCTCCTGGCGTGCCACAGGGCTGCACCGGGGCACCGGTGCCGAGCCAAGATGTGCATGGCTGCGGGGCACCGGGGACCAGCGCTGGGCAGTGCAATAGCAGACGTCACCTTCTTGCCTGGGTAGTCCTCGATGGAAGGAAAGATCCATTTTTTATCAGCTCTCCACCTTGCAGGAGACGTGCTTTTCGCCAGCGAGCTGCTGGGGGACCCTAGCCCCCCTCCCCAAACCCACAACGCTTTGTTCTTCCGTCCAGTGCTGACAGTTTAATTAAACCCAGTTTGAGATGGGGTCGCTGGGGTCAGGCGCTCTCCAGCGAAACCTCAGATCAGCACCATTTCCAGCCACCGGGACTGCTTAATGAGTTATCCGCTCATTGCGGCGGATATAAATAAGGGAGGCCATGCAGAGAGTCCTCCTGCCTCCTGGCCCTGCTGCCGAGGAGCTGGTATAGTCCCTCCACCCTACCATCTCAGACTGAGACAGGCTCCGGGCAGGCGTCAGCTCAATATTCCCAAATACCAAGGGGAAAACATTCCTCTCCAGGCATCTCACCTCCCCCACACCCTCATTTGAGGTTTGCTTTCCGCTAGCCCTTTCCTGCCATTCCCCGGTTTATTTAAGCCCCAACAGATCAGGTTTAACTCCAACTCTTTCCATTATCCCAATGCACAAATGCTCTTTATAGCCGAGCTCCGAGTAACTAATTGAAGCTCAAGCCAGGCTGGGAGACCACAAAGCACCACTGCCGTGGATTAGGCTTTGACACTCAGACCCAGGAGGCAGACAAACAGCTCACCATCCCAACCTGAGCCCAAGGTCCTCCTCTCTGTGCTTGTGAGATATTTCCATGAGGCTTGAGGTACAGTGGAAAACTGCTCTATGGGTTTCACATAACCCACATTCAACAGACTTGCCTTAACCTGCTGCTGTGTTACTGATGTGTTGCTGAAGATGCTGAAGATCTAAGGCTCAAAGAGGCTGGACCATCCAGGCCAGCACCCAGGTACCCATCTAAGCAAATCCCACTGGTTCCTGCATCCATCTCTGGCTTTCTGTCTCAGCTGCCACCCACTGCCAGAGCCAGCAGCCTCATTTCCCAGCTAAACAGATCTCAGCCCGGCTCACTCAGCCAGTTTCTGCTAATTCAAGATCTCCAAGTATCACCGTGCGAGGACATGAGGACCTAGCAGGTAGGTACCCTGGGAGCTCGAGGAGCACACAGTGGGTGGCCGCAGCAGGCAGGGCATGGGGAAGCCTGCACAGACGCTTCTTGCTAGAAACGGTCTGGAGACTGAGATTTGCAAGAGCACGGTGCTGGTAAGAGCCCTCTCTTCCCATCCCACCCTGACCAGCACCGGTCCCAGCCTGCCTCTGGGGCAGGGAGGGGGCACCCAGCCGTGGGGCCACACCAGATCTATTTCAGCAGTTAAATAAGCACAAAGCCTGGCGGATAGGGTCTGATTTCAGTTCAAGGTGAGCTGATTTCAATTTAGCTTAAACCTGCTCCCCACTGACTCATATTCCTGTAGCCTGAGCCGGGTTTGCAGCAATTTAAGAGCATCGTTATGACCTCCCACACCAGCCAGGCTAGCACCGGTCCAGATCCCACCTCCTGCTAAGCCAGCGGAATGGTGTGTCTAGACAAGCTCTGGCCTGGGCACCCCCTGCCCCACCGTCCCCCCCCCCAAACAGTCCTTGGGCACCTCAGCAACAAGAAGCCACAAAGAGAGGGAGCAGAAGGTCCTCCGGCACATAGGGCTTTGCTGCCCAAATGCAGCACCTGAGGGTCTTCCAGAGCTGTGGCTCCTGATGTGCTCCCCAGGCAGCCCCCAGCACTGTCCCCAGTCCCACAGCTCATCGCGGGGACCCTCTGCTCCCCAAGACATTACACTGCCTGTTGCTGAGGGGCTGCAAAATCTGAGCCCGCTCGCACAGCCCCAGATGGCACAAGAAAAGCTGCAGGTGCTGGTGTCCAGGTGGAGTTTATCACAGGAGAGATGGCCAGAAGACAGCTTCAAGGCAGGGCAGGAAGAAATAGGCTCAAAACAACCACCACATCGTGGGAAGCAGTGGGCAGAGGCTGAAATGCACCTGCACGTGAGGTGGCTGCAAGAAACATCTCGCACACCCCACCTCACCCACGGCAGGATGTACAGCCCCGTGCACACTGTGACGTGAATTGTTGGGGTTTGCTTTTTGAAAGAGCCTGGTATTAAAATCTAGATAAGATTAAAAGGGAAACATTAATTTTTGTAAAATAATTCTCTCGACTGTGTTTTTGTGATGCAATGGGCGGCTGGAGGAGGATGGGCCCTTGCTGGCGCCACGATATGGCACAGCTGAGCTCAACAAATGCCATTTGATAATTAATTGAACGCCTGTGCTATCAGCTGCCATTACCTAGGCCCATCTTTGGCGCCAGTCCACCATTTCACACATCCCACGCTGGCAACCCACACGGCGTTTTAACCCTTCATTACGCCGCCTCCGGCTGGACTCCAGGACTGACTCCCTGGCACTGTTGGAAGAAACTGGCATCGCCGCTAAGCGAAACGGCTCAGCCACAGCCTGCCTGCGCGGGCAGGGCTGCCTGGCCCCGACACGGCCATGCCTGTCCTGGCAACGTCTCAGCCCATTCAGTTATTTCATCCACTCCTACCCTGCCCCAGCAGGAACATAGCATCCTCATTTCACAGCTGAGAAACGGAGATAAAAGATGAAGTAAGCAGAGACCTCCTGTCCCAGCCACAACCACCCTGCTTCTACCCACTGCAAATCAGCCACAGGGTGTAAGCATCTTCTCTAAGTGATGGAGCGCACCCAGCCCCAGTTTGGCATGTGCCCCCTCCTCCTCGCAGCCCCCTTCCAGAGGTACATGGTGCCTGACATAGCCGAGAGCTGGTAAATGCTTTGTTAAGAGGATTTCCTGCAGTTTGAACAATGCTGGCACTGCCGACAGCACCGTTGCCCAAGCAAAGCAGCCCCAGGCAAGGGAAAGCCAATATAGAAAAGAGAATATTTATCAAAATCCCAGCAGCTCTGCCCAGGCAGCCTGCTGCTGCACGGAGGGAGGAGGAAGAGCCCAGGGGTCTGCAGAGATAGGGCTTGCACAACAGGAGACAGTCCCTGGGGCTGTTCTTGTGGGTGCAGAGGGACAGTCAGAGACAGGGGCAGGCAGGGCTGTGTGAGGAGGGGGCAGCAGGTGCCAGGCTCTGGATCTGCCCCAGGCAGGGCTTCCTACTCCTTCCCCAGGCTGCCCCAGACACCAGCCGAAAGGCAGCCCTGGAGTGGGGCCGTGAGGCTCTCTGCCCCACAGAGGTCTCTGAGCAGGATGCGACTCCCTGGGGACATTCTCTTTCACTCTCTCTTCATGACAATCCGGTCTAGGGGGTAAGGGCACCCCATTCCTCAGCCTGTGATCCGCACCCAGAGAAGAGGCTACGGGGCTCGCAGCACCTCTGCGACCAGCACTGTGCAAGCACAGCCCGGCTCAGCGACACCAGCCCCAGCCCAAACCCCCAGCACCTCCTCTTGCATCCCCATGCACTGCAAGGACATTTAGCACCATCTCTAACAGCACAGGTCTCGGGGCTTCTGCAAGGCAAAGCCAATTCCCTGCCATGCTGCACGCTCCAGCTAAGGATCTCAGGTTGCTCAGAAACAGGGTGCCGTTCCCCTGCCACACGCTGGGCACACACTGGGGCAAGACACCAGTAACCACCAGCACAAAACCCCAGAAGCAGCATCCCCCCCAGGACATCAGTGCCCCTCCAAACCCCACAGCAGCCCTACAAATGAGCCCATGCCGGGGCCGGGCAGGGGAGCCCCACCAGCACAGAGGGTACTCACAGCCGTGACAGCGCCTGGTTGTTCTGGAAGAGGAGCTCGGGCAGCGTGTGAAGCTGGTTGCGGTTCAGTCGTCTGCAGGGAAGGAGAAAAGGGTCAGGGTTTCGGGGGCAAAGCAATCACCCCCCCTGCAGCCCAGCTGGCAGCTCCAGGCACAGCTGGGATGCTTTGGCTCACTCAGAGGGGCCATTAGAGCAGAGCATCCCACCTGGTGAGGACACCCCTGTCTCACTCACGGCACTCCCAGGCAATTGCAACCAACGGGGCTCTAATAGACTTACTCACAATATTGTAATTACATGCAGACAGAACTCCAAGCTGTTAACTGCTGATTGCTGCTTAACTGCACTGTTAACCTGCTGCTCGCTCAGCTCCTCGTATTTGCTTGAGCAGCTCGGGATTTTTAAACTGCTGAGCTATTTTACTGAGTACTGGACTGGAACTTATGACTCCCTCACTAACACACAGGACACAGCTGATAACAGTGAGAGTGATTTGTGTTTAACCTGCCCCTCACCTCAAAAGCATCAGAAAGGACTTTAAGAGCTATAGAAATAGAAATAGGTTTGCTTCCCACACTGTAAAATACTGCTGCCATGCAGCAGAGAAGCTGTTTGAAGTCAGGCAGCAGCGATACATTACAGTTTAAGGCAAAAAGGAAAGAATGCTCTCTGTGACTAAATCTGGCAGCCCCTTGCCGACCCGCCTCCACGTCTGGGCACTCACAGCCGCTCCAGCTCCTTCATGTCATCGAATGCCCCACGCTCCACTGTGTTGATCTGGTTTTCCATCAGCTGCCTGTGGAGAGAAAGGATCAGCTTTCCAGAAAAGTGGGCCCCAGCCCCAGCACCCCCATCTCACTTGGCAGGGTCCCCGATGGTCCTCCGGACCCGGGGCCACCTTGCTCTCACCACCCCCTCAACGCAGCGTGGCTTCTTTCTCCCCAGTACCTCCTGGCTGGAATTCCACCACACTTAGCCCAATGCGGATGTCCTCCAGCCCCACCAGCAGATACCCAGCAAAAGGCTCAGCATCATCTCTATCAGCCCCAGGAGGGGCCACAAGCTGAGCATGGCGCCTGCCAAGGTTGGGGCAGCTGGCCCCTCACTGGAAACTCACAGGACGCGGAGCTGCTTCAGCCCAGCAAAGTCATTCTTGTTGATCCGTGTGATGTTGTTGCCATTGAGCTCCCTGCGGAGAGAAGAGGTAGAGATCAGCAAGGAAGCGCTCACAAGGTGCTCAGGCACCGGGGCTCTCCAGGAGCTCCCCAAAAAGGGCAAGACAGGGACGAAAGGACAGCAGCGGCTGCTGCATTTCTGTGCCCCTCGCTGGGAACAACAGGGCTAGCCACTGGCTCCAGACAGGACCCTGATTCTTAATGTCCAGCAGCACTGAGCACACAGAAGTCTGGATGGCCAGGAGTGTGTAAGCTGGCATCTTTCATGGACCATAAAGCAGCAAGCGGCAGGGGCTACCCAGCTCCCCCATCTCCCTGTCCCCATGCTGGATGGCCCCCTTGGGAGAGAAGCCCCAGAGCTACCAGCAACACAAGAAGCAGCCCAGTGATGCCAGCAGCTGCCTGTCTGGATGCACATCACCCCACTCTGGAAATGCAGCAAACACCCAGTAGGGTCACCCCAAACACATAGAGCCCCTTAGAGCGGGCAGGGGTAATAAGAAAGCGAACAACTGCCCCCCAGAAAGCAGGACAACTCCAAACACCCATCTGCAGGTCACCCACATGCATCACGACTGGTTCAGTGCTCAGCACCTCACACTTTTCTCTGCCCTGTGCCACCTCTGAAACATCTGCCTAGAGAATAGGCCACACTTCAAGAGACACTTGCACAGGACCGGCTGTTTCTCCTGGCATTGCTCCCACAGGCAAAAGCCCTGTGTGAGCACAGGGACAGGCACCCCAGCCAGAGGGGAGATGCTGCCCCAGCTTGCTCGCCCTGCTGGTGGAAATAAGGATAGGGGGTTGCCCATGGGGTGCCTAAACCCACCCCATGGCTCCTGTCCTACCCAGGCTCTGCTGAGCACCAGGGCAAGGTGTGCCCCACTGCTGGACCCACATGTGCCAGGGGCTCTGCTCCCAGCCTGCCAGCTACGCCTCCCTGGCTCTGCCCTGCCGTGCTCTCCAGCACGGCCCTGCTAAGATTATCCTGCTGTAAAATATATCGATCTGGGAGCTGCAGAGCTTTTTGCCTCACAGTCTCAGCTTTGCAGTGCCTTTCTGCATTAGGGGCTGTGAGCACTGCAGGGAGAGACAGGGACCGTCAGCCCTTGGACTTACAGCGTGCAGAGCTGGGGGTCTCTGTGCAGCCCCCCACAGCAGCATGCGCTCCTCGCCACGAGGCCGCTCTGCCCACGGCATGCGCCAGGGACGGAGGATGCCCATACGAATGCACAGCCCAGGGAGGGCTCCCACACTGGAGACCCGGCTGCCTGCACTGAATGCAGACGCAAAAATAAAGAGGAAATAAATAAACTACAGGAGGGGGAGGCAGTCAAGGGAAGGACGAGCTGCTGGAGCCAGGGCAGGGGAGAGGCAGGAGGGTGCCACCCCGGAGCAGGTTGCGGTGTCCAGGCAGGACGCCAGCACCCAGGGCTCTACAACCCCACTGCCCCGGCAGCGGGACTGGGGAGCAGGGATGCCCCACGTCAGACGAGGGGGCTGAATACAAAGTCCATCATTCCCATCCAGAGCCAAAGCCTCCCTCTACCGGGCTCTTCGGCCAGGCGAGGGGCCGAGGTCAGCAGCGGGCTGGCCCTGGAGCCGCCGAGCAGCGTGTAGGGCGCCGGGTACAGCCAGCGCAGCCGCGCACCCCGGGGTGCTGCCATTGTCCTGCTGAAACGGCTGATAATGGCTAATGAGTTCCAGCTCGCCATTATAGCCTCGTAATTACACCGCTATTCAGCAGCCGAGATTGCCGGGCTCCTGCCATTATCCAGCCGTGTGTGCCTGTGTTGGGAAGGAGGTGGGGAGAGCACGTTACTAGGACACAGATGAATGCAAGCGGGGAATGAATAGAGGTTCCCCAGCCCCGGCGATTAAACTGAAACCCACACTCGGGCTCTGCAGCCCCACGGCTCTGCCCGCTCCCCGTCCGGCGTGCACATCTGGCTGCCGGGGACGGGGCTCCAACCCGCACGGCTGTACCCTGTGGGGCTCAGTCCTGCCCCTCTCCCAGGGAGCAAAATCCGCAGCCAGGCTGTAAGTCCTGGGCACGAGGCGCTGGGGTGGGTCATGTGTTTTAGGGACATCTGTCACTGCAGGAGGGGTGGCTCGGTATGTGCGGATGTGGTGCCTGCCTCCTGATGGACCACAGCTTTGAGGCCAACCAAGGGCAGGGAGAAACCCCGAGTTCAAGAGTGGTTTTCCCCCAATGTCCTAAAGGGACCTTGCCAAAGCAGGCTGTCTGGAAGCTCCCCAGGGCCAGGCTGGAGGCCAAACTGGAGGTAATGGTGCCCATCCGAACTCCTGGCAACAGAGGATCCCCGGCAGGGCTCCCATGTCACCTTCTTTTAAACACATGTAACATTACTCTGGCTGCAATATGTAAGTGGAAGTTAGGAAATCTCTGGTACTGCAGACAGACAGAGCAGCTCAACCTGAAAGCCAAGATTTATGCCTCAGCCTGCAAAGCCCAGGGAGGGCTTGGACATTTCTGGGATCCTCTGAGCATCAACATCCCAGAGCCTTAGCCAGTGGCAGAGCACAGAGTGTGGAGACATGCAAAAACACCAAACAGCCACGGACTGGACATGGACACAGCCAGTCCCTCCACATGCCAAAACCAGGTTCTGCCCTCTCTCCCAGGCACCTGCTGGGACAGCGCAGCCTGAACCCACAGCACAAGGAGGCACAGGCAGGATGATGCAGTGCCTGGCGACATGCTACCCTGGGGGGCAACTGTGCTGCCCGCCCAGCCCACTACAGCCTCTGCTTCCTGCATGCTCGCTGAGCATCCTCAGGGTGCACCAGCACCCGGTGGTGCCCAAGCAGGGCAGTCTCCCAGGGCCCCTTTGCAGCCCCACTCCCTCAGGGACTGGCCCTGCGTGCTCCCTGACAACTGCTCTCAGCATCCCCCCTTGCCTTTGTTCGGGTAAATGATGGCCTTTGCAACCAAGATGGGAACGAACAGCAGGTAAAGCTTATTTGTAAGGATGCCGAGGCAACACTGCTATTTAACTTCATGCCATTTTTTCCCCTCTAAATCCCCTTCAGTTCCTCATGGAGATAAATTACAGTCTGCTGTGCCCAGAAAGCCGGATCCCCGCTGCTCAGCTGCTCACCCGCTGCCTCCGTGCCCTTTCCTAGTGAAGCGAAACACCCTGCCCTGCCCCACGCCACAGAGCTTTGATAAGGACTGATGTGTCTGGGGAGCTGCCTGGCAGATTGGTTGCATTTCTGGACTGCGATTTGAAAGCACAGATGCAGGGCGTGCTCTTTCGCTGTTAATCCATAGGGTTTAATGCCAGAAAAGCATCCTCACGTTCATCCAGGCTTCCCCCCTCTGCTCCCCAGCACCCCAAATCTCACACTGCCGCTGGAGGGGTACTGAATTTTCATTTGCAACCTTCAAGTTTCAGAACCCCCCTCCCATTTCTCCCTGGGAAGAGGAAAGCCATTAAAACAAGCAGTCCCTTTGCTACATTGCTTGTGGATCATCCCACTCCCAGATGGGATGTCTGTGCTTCAGCAGGGTTCATTAGACTGGATTTGCATAGTCTGGGTTTATATTTGGTTTCTAGCTTTGGATGGTTTATTCCATTCCCGGGGGGTCTGATGTGTCTTTTCCCTTTGCAGGGTTTGGAGCTACACTAACTCGGTAACAACCTCAGAGAGTGCAAATGCTGAGAGGTAATTTATTAAATACAGCCAACATGAGTGATATTTCCCTGGGCACTGATTTATCAGGAGGTGGAAGGGGAAGGAGCAGACAGCACAATCCCACTATCCGTACTCCGTTGCAAAACATCAGCTATTCGGCAAGCACGCGACTCCTATCCTTGTGCTCCGCTCAGCTCTGCTCTCCCACCGAGGCAGAAATCCTAACTGCTGTGCTTCCCGGACTCCTGCTTTTAGGAAGGCAGCGGGAAAGTCTGTGACACAAAACACTGCATTTGCACCTGCAAGTGGAGAAATGCATGCTGGCCCCATCAGTACCAGCACAGAGTGGGTATGAGCAGTGCCTGGGTGGTGACTGCAGGGGCTGGTGAAGAAGGGGTCTATGTCAGCAATGCCTGCAGCCAGCTGTGCTCCTGTGATCCCCGCTCCAAGGGCCAACACTGCCCCGGTGCCTGGCGAGGCGGGCAGTTGCATTGTTCGTGTGATGCATCCCTCCCTCCATGGTCCCCATGGCCCTGGTCTTCCTGCCCTTGTCTCAGAGCACCAGCCCTTAGGGGCACGGCTCCCCTCCCAGTGGCTCTGTAGCCCTCATCCCAGACCCCTGACCCCAGCTGGGCCCAGCAGTGCCAGATAATAATCAGGGAAGTGCAGAAACGAAGGCTGCAAGGTCATGCACCCCACAGCAGTATCTCTGCAGCCTTCCATCAGTCCTGACAGATGCATACATGGCTCCTTCACGGACAGGAACTGACACCCCTCCCCATGCCCTATTCCAGCAAGTCACTGCTCCTGCCTCAAGGACCATTTCCAAAACTCTGACCTGAACTCCTCTCACTGCTGATGAACCCCATCCCTGCCTGCCCCGGCCACCACGGTACAGGGACCAGTCTGCTCCCTTGCCCATGCAGGTCCCCTCTTCCAGTCCTGTTCCTCCCAACAAGCCCCCAGACCCATGGGTACAACCTTCCCCCGGGGCCTCTCTGCCTTGCAGGGGCAGGACCTGCTTGGCTCACGCTCCCAGTCTGTGCTGTTGGTGGTTCACTCCCACCAAACACCTTCCTCAAGTCCCCAGGCAGCAGCATCCTTTTTGTCAGCCCATTCCTCCTGTTCACCAAGCCCACTTTGAAATGTCAGCCTGTCCTCCAGCCCGCTTGCATCTCCCCCAGCCTGGTGGCATCTGCAGATGTCATAAGCAGCTCATGTCCCATCACGCAGACTGCTAATGGAAACCTGGATGAGGCTCAGACCCCGCACTGACCCCTGCGCTCAGCACTGGGGGACAGGGCAGCTGCATCCTTTCATCCTATACTTTTATTGCATTTCTCGAGTCTTCTCAAGATTTCACCCAGCTGCTTGAATGTAACCAAGTCCCAGTACAGGCTCACTGAGCTGCCCAAGCAGTGAAAGGCAGAGCAGAGCCCTTCCCAGTCCCAGGAGAGCTGGTCCCCTTCAGCACCGGCACAGAGGGATGCTCACTGCATCCACCAGCTCCCTGCAGCCCATGGGAGCACAACTGGGTGCTAACCCCATCCCCTCCGAGGTGCAAGGTGGGTACGGGGTGCTGCTGCCCGCTGCTCGGGGACAGGGCACTGGGCACCCATGCCCTGGGCTGACACAGCCGCACAAGGGGCTCAGCACTTTCTCCTCCTTTTCCTTCCCATCCCTGCCCTGACTGGACTCCCCAAGGAAGAGCAAGGGTGCCCACAGGGTTCATCAAAATCCCTCTGAGGGATTTTGCCATACATCCCAGGGCAAACACCTTGTCAGCACCCACCCCATCAAATGCCTGCAGGGTGACGTGCCCAAAGAGGAGAGCTCCAAGAGTTGCTATGTGCTGTTTGGGCTCATCTTGGAATAACTGCCCTTAGCCCAAGGGGAACAAAACCCCAAGCACAGTGTTGGCCCCCAGAGTATGGGATGCTCTGTAAGCTTTTACAAGGTACTAAAGCAGGTTAGCATCTCAATAAATTTTTAAGTGTTACAAAAAGCATCGATTGTGCAAGGAACAGTGAGGATCCGGAAGGCTTTCTGCTCTTCCTAACTTCTCTCTGGGGTTTTCATGCCACAGCCATTAGCTGCTCACAGTCAAGGAGTGGTTTACACTCACACAGCATCGTGGTGTGTCACCTTCAGGTTAAAAATAAATAAATAACCTTGCTCAACCCCAGTGTGAGAGAGAAAAGGCAGCAGGTTGTTTCTGCTTCATAAACAGGGAAACTGAGGCTCAGATTTAACTGGATACCCTCAAAATTGGGCTTTTTGTCCTATGCCGACTAGCCTAGCAAGGAGTATCGCTGCTTCCATGGCTCCTCTGCTTCCCAGGGCAGGGGAGGCAGCCCAGCCCTCAGGCTTTGTCCTGCCACTCAGCAGACCAAGGTTCAAACCACCCTGCATCTTCCTCAGCAAACCCCCTTTGCTCATCCCTCCTGGAGCAGCTGACAGCAGGGACGGGAGGACAAATGCCCCCGAACTGCTTGGTTATGGGTTGCCTGCTCAACCCCAGACCAGCTGAGTCTCCTGGAGCATCCCATTTTGGAGCTGAAGCTTCCTCCCACTGAGAAATATCTGGAGCCAGGAGCTCGCATCTCTCCCACTCTTGGTGCCCAGGGCTGCTCCTCGGCTGCATCGCTTGAAAAATTAATCTTCCTTTTTTTCTGATCTTCCTCCTCCTAAGCAGCCTCTCTCCCCCATAGGACAACTTGCCTCTGCTATTTTGAGCAGCAAGTGCATCCAAAATGCATGCCAGGAAAGCAGATGCTCAGCACAGCTTCAGAGCCTGTACGTGGCAGGGAGGCCCGAGACGGTCCTCGAGGGGACAGCCTGGGACCGATCCTGCACCAACACCACGGAGAGGTTCCCTCCATCCCACCTCATCCCCTTCCCGCTTCTAGCAGCACCGTAAACCTAATGGCCAGGCTGCAAACCACCCGCTCCCGCTGCCCACACCACTAACTGCAGCTTGGCACCGTACAGCAGGAAAACCTCTGCTTGCCGCTGCTGCCACTGCAGCCGTCCCTGGCCGTCCCCCGAGCGGGGACAGGGGCCAGCTGCCGGAGCTGGCCTTGGAGCTACTCGTGCTGGAAGTCTGCCGGGGAGCCGTGATCTGGGTCTGACATCCCCCAGGATGGGGCCATTTGCTAAGGCACAACTGGTTTTTATCGCGTTTCAGAAAAACACGCACAGAAACATTGCTTTGCCTTTCAGGTTTTATGAAAGGTTATTTTGGTAGCAATAAAGATAAAGGGGATGCATCTGCAGCACTAAGTACATCTGGAGCAGGCAGGGAACCATGAAGGACTTGGATGTGAGACAAAGACAGGATCCTTGGTTGCCCACCTTGCCCTCCTGTGCACGCACCCATTCACACATCCTGCTCCAGCGCTCGCCTCGCCCGTGCCGGCTCCCTGGGAAGCAAACCAGAGCAAGGATGGAGGAAAAGCCCCTCTCAACACTGGGTCATGGTCTTGTACACCTTTCCCTGGACGGGACACTCTTTTCCTGCCCCGCACTGCCTCTGTGGCACCCTGAGTCCCCTATGTTCCCCTGCGGGGTTCTCTTGAGCATCCTTTGCATTTCATAGCTGCCTCGCTCTTCTGCTGGCCGGAGGTTTGGTGGGAAACAATGAAGTACGGGGAGCATGAAACTCAAAGCAAATGCACGTCCCGTAATGAGCCAGCTAGACAGTTTCTGTGCATGTGTGTGCACAGGGTGCTATCCTGCACCGGCACCGCTGCCGCCGTGCCCAGCACACAGCAGCAGCAGCAGCGATGGCATTTGAAGATGCACACGAGAGACTCACAATTAAAGCCAGGAACAATCCCCCCTCCCCGCTCCCACCTCAGTGGTGAAGAATTGCCGGCGGCACAATGCATCACCCCGGAGGAGCAAAGTGGCAGCACATTTAAGGCAAAAATATCTGTTTTAAAGGATGCAATAAAACAGAGCCGTGGAAGGGTTTATAGGGAAGCAATTGCCGTGCAGGGTGAGAAGTGGTCACCAGAGGCCAATCCGCCTGGCTTTATTGCCTGTTACCGGTGACTTTTCCCAACCAGGGGACAATAGATCCTCTGCTATCAGCCTCGGCTCCAGTCAATACAAACACAACGTAGTTTTTTAAACTAATATTTTTCCAGCATGCAATTCCATGGAGAGTGAGAACGCAGCGTTACCATGGCGATATATAGACAGCATCTGCCTTGGACCTAGCTGAAGGGAGAAATTGGAATAGAATTGCAAATTTCCTCTGTCCGGGAAGGCTCCCAAGGAAGCCACTGCAGCGGGCTGAGCAGGCTGCCTTCCCCAGCCAGCCCGCATCCTCCCAGAGCCCAGCACTGGCTCTCCCAAGAGCCAAGGGCAATGAGGCCAGAGGAGCACTGCCCTGGCTGGAAATCCGTCCTGCATCCCACCCCAAAGCCCGGCAGAGCCTGCGTGCTCCCTCGCTGCCTCTGCAACCAGCCTGCTCAGCTGCAACACCAAAAACTTGTCCGGGCATGCCAGGAAAGGGTGAGGTTGACCCGTGCAAGGTGCTTCCTAAGAATTAACGTTCCCCAAAGCACCCCAAGGAGACACAGCGCAATGACTGGTGTTGAATACACGAGCGCTGCTGCGATACACCCGCCTTGCCGCTGCAAGACATTTTGATTAACCAGCTAGAGGGAGACGCGTGTGCATGAATTAAACGCGCTGAACGAGAGCTCGGTGCTGTAATTTCGGTGGGGGAGAGTTAGGCAGCGCACGAGCGTGCCTGAGGTGCAGCCACGCTGCCACCAAGCCCCCGTAGCCAAGGGCTGGAGCTCAGCACCCTTTCCCTCTGCCAGCAACTGGGTGGCAGAGCATGCAGACAGGGGAGACCGTGGAGCTGGCTGCAGTCCGGATGGGGCCCATTTCAGCACAGGCAAATCCCAAACTGGGGGAAGAAGGCAAATGGCAGGCCCATGCAGTGCTGAGGCCAGGGACTCTGGGAAGGAGAAGAGGGAGCCAAGGGGGATGCAGTGATGGGGACCCCCACACCCAGCTCTGCTGCCCCCCACGTCGGGGGAGAGGGGCATGGCACAGCCGACAGTGAGATGGGGAGCATTCAGCCCACCAGTGAGGCGGCAAAGGGGTGAGCGGGGCAATTCTCAGCTGTCAGCTGAAAACTTCAAAAGCAGGAGCGAGTGCAGCGCCATCAGGCTCAATTCAACCCCCATGAGCAAAGAGCTGGGCTGGAAGCAGCCATTTGACGGCAGTGAATCTGCACTGATCCTGCTGGCACAGGGAGAGTGACCCGGCTCCCCGACAGGGCAGTCTGCTCCTCAGAGGGGCGTTCAAAGAAAGAAAAGAAAGCAAGCAAAAGGGGAAGGGAACTGTGCCCTTCTCCCACAGCTCTCCTCCAGCAGCTGAGACCCAAGGGACTCCCAGGAGCAGATAATACTGTAGTCCCAGAGGATTGTCGCTTGTCCTGCCTACGATGCCTCCAGGACCTGCTCTATAGTGCTTGCCAGAGGTGTAGGCAGGAGCACAGGCAGCCGTGTAAAGCACCCAGAGATTTTGCTGCCTCCCCCCTCGCTGCAGCATAAGTCTCTCTGATCAGTGCCTGATCCAGGCAGAGGTGTGGGGTGCAGGCACCGCTTGGTGTTTACATCGGGTTGCAGACTAGAAGGCACTTAGGGAGCAATGTGTGGTGCCACCACCTATGCTCCATCCTGGACGTGTCTCCAGCCCTCACCCTGCACCACCAGCGTGGCACTGCCACCAGGCAGACACCACCAGAAACGTTCAAGCAGCAGACAAGATAATTTCTCCCCAGCCTGCGATTCCCCAAAGTTGCAGTGACTGAGGCAGATAATTCCCTCTTCTTCAAAGAAAAAGGGTGCGTTTCAAAAGCGGTGGAGCTCAGACCTCAGCACAGGACGCTGCTGTCTGAGTCCCTATGATGACTTTGGCAGTGCCAGCACATGTGGATGCAGTGGCAGCACTACCCTGTCCAGGGGTTTGACCTGTGCCACCATGGGGCTCAGCCAGCTGGGAGGCTGAGGAAAGCCTGGAGCCTCCAAACACCACACCGGGCTGCCCTGCACACATCAGGGGCATGCAACAGCCGAGCAACACGACAGCAGGGACACCACTGCTCACCGGCACTGTGGAACACATGGCTCGCGCTGCACATCCTGGGGCTTGGGGAAAGAGCCAGGCAGTTGAAAGGGACTGCTGGCTTCCCAAAGAAAGCCAGCCCCTGGAGACAGTGAGTCCTGAGCACAAACCCTGCTGCAGGCTCCCCTGCGCTTGTTAGCTGACTGCTCTGTCAAGTGGTGAGAAATCGGAGACTGGGAGGTTGCAGCCTCTTTACAGGGAACTTGAACTCACTTACGAGCTGTTACAGCAGGAATTCACTGCTCGGAGACAGACCTGCTCTGCACAGACACCCTCAAGCACCTGCAAGGGTGTGCAACACAGCGGGAAGTAGTTATCCAGCAAACACCCATGAGAGAGCAGCACGTCTAGCTCAACCCAGCCAGCAGATCCAGCACCAGCAGCTGCATGAATATACAGAAAACCCAATGTCACCGAGCACAGCGATGGCCATGGAGGACCGGGTCAGTGGAGGCAGAACAGAAGACAGCAAGCAGGACCCGCTGCCGGAGATGTCCTGCAGGGTGGGAGCAAGACAGCCATCCTCTGTCAGCCCACTCCAGCATCATCTCGTCTGAGCAGTGCCGAGCACCTGCCCGGTGGGCAGAGGCAGGGGCTTGCTGCCACCATTCCCCCAGCACCCTGCACCTGGGCGCTTGGAGAGCAGATGCTGCGGAGCCCACCAAGCTGCCCGAGGGGCGGAAAGAGCTGGTGCAGGCTATGCGCAAACCTTCCCCCCTGCCGTGGGCATGGAGGAAAGAGGGATCCTGTCTTGGAACTCACAAACCGGCTCTATGGGACTGCAGCTCACAGCGGTCTTGTTGCTGTGCTGGGTAATAATCATTTGTATGAGGATAATTATGGCGGGAGAAGAGAAAACTCCACTAAAGCGGCGTCCCGCAGAGCTCCCAGCGCTTAATGCTGGGTGCAGCCCTGGGGGCTGCCAGGCTGCCTGCAGTCCCTGCCTGCGGGGTCTCTCCCCAGCTGCAGGCAAAGGGCACATTCACACTCCAGTAACTGGAGGCAGCGCAGCAGAGGGGCAGGAGGATCCCCGTGCGTGCGGCTGACCCAGGACTCATCCTGCCCTGAGGAGGCAGCATCCTGACACTTCCCAGTCCTACAAGGCGCGTGTTGGGGCAGCCTAGCCCCACGGCTGGGGTTGGGGGGGCACTACAGTGGGGGGGCTCCACCGCAGCCCCTGGGATGGGATACCCACTGCCCCTGAGTGAAGGGGACAGCCCTGCTCTCCTGCCGGGACTGGGGACACCTGCACACTGAGAACCTGCCACCAGCAGCAGTTAGACACATTCAGCTCATGCCCGTCTCCCCAGAGTGGGGACCCGCTGCAGCCGCAGGACCCGGAGTGGGGAGACCAGCTCAGCGGCAGAGGGGCACCCTGCTTGGGAGAGCTCAGCTGGCACCACAGGACCCCCACAGCCGGCTGGACTGTGACTGTGCTTCATGGGAGAAGAGCTTTCCTTATGGTGTCTAGCAGAGAGATGCAGGGACCACCTCCCGCACCCCTGGGGATGTGGCAGGGGCTTTGATGAGCAGGGAGATGCAGACATAGGGGACTGGCAGGGCTGGTTGAACTGTGTGCACAGCTGGAGGCTGGTCACACCGGGGGGTTCCAAGGGGAAAGGGGCCTGATCCCCAGTACAACATCCCCAGGAGGGCTCCCCAGGGACAAAGGGGTGCCCAGCATGGGTAGGGGCTCAGGCTGGTGGCAAACCCTCTGGCTGTGTGACAAGTCACAGTAGGGGCAGCCACACATCTGCCTGTGGGTGCCATGGGGCATGCAGCCCCATATATGCAGCCCATTCTGAGCTGCCCCAGTGCAAATGCCCTTCTGGAGCAACTCACCCCCTCGGGCATAGCTCTAATCCCAAACCCGCCCCGCCTGTTTGCACATGCAGGCTCTTGCACATACATGCAGGACCCTTTGCACATCCCTCCCGCAGACGAAGGGCTGCACACGCACCCTGCCCCAGCGGGCTCTTGCACATACACTGCTCCCCACCTTGATGGGCTGTTACACCCCCTCATGGACGGGATGATGCACACCCACCCCCGGGATGGGAGGCTGCACACGCACCCACCCAACAGGCTCTTGCACACGCATCCCCTGGACAGGCACTTCTTCACACACACAAACACACACACCCACACACCCCGCCGAACGGGATGCTACACACGCGCCCACCCGGCCAGGTTCTTCCCCACAGAGCTTTTGGACAGGGTTTTGCACATGCCCCCCCGCCCCCCGCCGGGCATTTGCACCAGTACTCCCCTTAACAGCCACACACACTCCCCTTAGACGGGCGCTTGCACACACCCCCACCACCACCTCCAGACAGGCTGTTGCACACACACCCCGCGGACAGGCTCTTGCACATGCATCCCCCGACGGGCTCTTAAACACGCATCCCCCCGGCTGGGCACTTGCCCGCGCTCCCCACACGCTTTTGAACGCGGCCGCCCCCACACACGCACCCCCAGGACAAGCGCTCGGTGGCCGCCCACCCCCCCAGCGCCGGGCCGGACAAAGCCCGGCGGTACTCACAGGCGCTCGGTGCCGCGGGGGATGCTCTTGGGCACGGCGCGCAGGGCCGTGCCGTGGCAGTCCACCGTGGTGCCGCTGCAGGCGCAGAGCGGCGGGCAGGCGGCGGCGCGGCCCCGGTACAGCGCGGCGCACGCCAGCAGCCAGGCGACGGCCCGCAGCCCCGCCGGGACCCCCGCCGCCGCCCCCCCGGGGGTCGGGGCCGCCATGGCAGCGGGCAGCGGGGTTAGGCGGCGGGGCCGCTGCGCATTACCGGGGAAGGGGAGCGGAGCGGGGCTGGGCAGGGCACGGCACGGCACGGCACGGCTCGGCTCGGCTCGGCTCCGGGGCGAGAGCCCCGTCGGCGCACACCCGCCCGCCCTCACTGCCGCCCCATCCCGCAGCCCAGGCACAGCCTCCGCGCTGGCTCCTCCCTCCCGCCCTGCCCGCCCCGGCGGGCCCCCCCGCCGCCGCCGCCCCTCCCCGCGCCCCCGGCACCGGCGGCTGCGGTAGTAGGAGCGGTCCCGGCTGGGCAGGGCACGGGCGCCCGCAGCCGTCGAGGCTCTGCACCGCCCCGGCCGTGCAGCAAGACAGGCTCCGGCACAGTTCCCCACCCGGGACAGCCGACTCCCCCCGTGAGGTGGCTGCGGGGCGCCGGGGTGCAGCAAGGCGAGCGGGGAGCGTGCGGGCAGAGGCACCCCAGGGGCTAGGAGAGGCCAGAGAAACAGTCTGTGAACGGTGCTGTGGCAAGCAGAGCCTTCCCACCTCTTCTTCGGGGGGTCCCAAAAGCTTTTGCATCCCCCGATGTGCTCCAGGCATTCCTGGCCTGTCTCCCACCTGGCAGCCCAGAGCCCCATCCCCATCATCCAGAGCCCAGGCAAGGCATGGGGATCCAGCAGCCCAGGGGGACCACACGGCGGGCTGGCTGGCGCTGGTCAGCCAGGACGGTACCCAGTGTGCTCATGGGGACCAAGCACCCCAGCAGTGGGGACTTGGGGATGCATCTCTGCTTTGCTCTTTGCCCCACACATATAGAGCAAGTCCTAAAGTCCTGGCTGTGGCATTAGCTATGTCCTTTCCCGCTCCAGGGGAACGTCTTAAAAAATAAAGTAACCAAAATGTCTTTGTGGCCACCAGGATGAAAGAGGCAAAATATACCTATTTCAATGCAAAAAGAAGTGAAGCCAATAAATCCTGTTAGCTGGGCCCCAAACAGTTGACATCTCAGAAAAGTGAGTATTGCATTTATTTTATTGCCTTCTATTTTCTTCCCTGAGGTCTGCAAATGCAAAGCAGGAGGGTGTAACCAGGAGGGCTGGTCACCTATTTTATTAATGACACCTGAAACACTTTCATAACTCCATGCCTCCTAGAGCTGAGTCTTTAAGAAAAACAGCAGGCATTTCGAGATGCCCGACAGAGCCCTGGCAGCTGGCAGCAACCACTGCAAATGTCCTCCTTGGAAAGAGGGGAGGTGGGAGCCGGTTGCATCGCTCCGGCAGCAGGAGGAGAGGCGTGTGGCACAGACACCCCACGCCACAGTCATTCCCCCAGCCAGCAGGGTATTTGCAGGGACGGTGGCAGGTCCCAGGGGCAGGAGTGCTTCTTAAATCAATGCCCCCTGCCTATGGAGCTCCACAAACTCCTTAATCAGGGTGAGAGGGAGGTGTCTGCACGGGGTCTCGCTCCGGCGAGGGCCACCTCGCACACACACACAAACTGCACCAGCTTGGCCCAGATCAGCAGCCCTTTCCCATCCCAAATGCAGGCTCCCATCATCTGTCTGCATTTTCGTGACATCTCCTTCCTCTGGCCCCAATCCCAGGAGGAAGCTGTGCCTGAGATGGATGAAAGGGGTTTGTTCCTCGTTGCTACCCAGCAGCCCTGACATCGAGGAAGATGAGCTGCTTCCCAGGACTCTGGGAGCCAACCCCTCGCTGGCACAGCTTCAGCAGAGGTGGCCCCACAGCCCGCCCTGGGGCTCCCAGGGGGACCCTGGTGGCACTGGTACCACAGAGCACCCAAAGGGGCCCTGTGCCAAAGACCTTGGCTGGATTTCTGGGGGTGAAGGTTGTTTCCTAGTGGCTTGGTGTTTCCCAAAGCTGGCCGATACCAGTGTCATGCCGGTGTCCCCCTTCCCTCCCTCCCAAACTCCCCCTTGGCCAGCAGAGCAGAGCCAGATCTTCCTAACCTGCCCTTTACCTCTGATGCTGGCAGCAAGGCAGGAGTGGGAAGAGGGATCTTATTTCCTCCCTTTCGCAGGCACTTGCCCCAGGCAAATCCTTGTGATTTGCACAATAAATAGGCTCCCTCCATCTCTGTGTCCAGCTGCAGAAACACCACATCGCTTTACAGCTGGGGCCATGGTCTCAGCAGAGGGAGTAGCTGGTGGGGCCCTGCCTGGAGGCCACCATCACCTGTCCCAGTTCCAGTGGGACTACAGGGCTGGGAGGTTGAAAACCCCATTTGAGGCCAACATCCACATTTTCTCCTGCAGGTACCTTGACTCCTGCTCTCCTGTAGGAGCTTCTTGCCACCACCTGCCATGCAGCCAGCGCCCCATGCCCAAGAGCGTCCCACTGAGCTGGGCTGCTGGCCATGGCCGACCCCTCTGCAGCTGCTCTGGTTGCAAAAGCAGTCCCCTTCCAGGGCTGCCAACATGGCGAGGGTCGAGCGAGTCCAGCGAGGCAGGAGGGCAGGGTGGGGGGACAGGCTGAGTGCTGAGACCCCCTTCCCACACCTAGGCCCCTGGCGCATGGGGGCGATCCCTTCATGGGATGGTGTGGGTCTCAGAGAGCAACAGCTGTCTGAGAAAAGCCCAGAGTGCCTCTGAATATGGATGAGGAACAGGGAGAAAAATAAAATCCAAACTTTTCTTTATTGGGGGAGGCCTGGTCTTGCCGTCTGCCACCGGGATTTGGGCCAAACTGCTTGATAGAGAGAGAGACCATCTGGATTGTCTGATGGGCTCTGGGTTTGGTTAAAATGAAGCAGAAGCCTTTTTTGCAGGAGAGGAGTTTTCATGGGAAGATCCGGGGAAGGATTCCAGGGTACGCGCCAGACCTGTCGTGCGAAGAGATGTGAAGCAGCTACAAAGCTTCAAACAAAAATTGCTGCCAGTTTTAAGCCAAGCCCCCCTAGGGCAGCATCCCGGCATTTCCACCCACCCTGGGACAGGGTGCAGCCCGCCCCCGTTAGCTCTCCCGCAGTCTGTGCTGGCGCTGGGTCCCCACCAGAGCCATCAGCAGCCAATAGCACCTTCCAGCACGGCTGGGCTTTGAGGCAGCCACGCATGTAGGGGAGGAGGTGGTGTGTCCCGGCTGGTGCTTGCTATGGCATTTACGCTGTTCTTTGAAGCAATGCCATGGCTGTCATTAGTCCACAGCAGTGCTCAGCCCTTCTCAGGCTAGGACCAGGCACTGTTGCAGAGCAGGAGCATTTAAAACGCAGGCAATAGTGTGCATGCACCGTGCCTGCTCCAACTCCTCTGCCGAGGAACATTGCCAACACAAGGATCCGGCTTCCCTTGCAACGAGGCTGTGCTTCAAACCCTTCCTCCCACCAGATGTATCAGCAAAACACACCTGGTTTGGGAGCAGTGGCTGCAAGACCCAGCTGGAGATGTGCTGGGAGCAGAAGCGGCTGTGACCTCCGGCTGCCCGGCATCCCTCAGAGACCCTGCGCAAGGCGGGCTGCCGGGCTGCCCCTCCGCTGGTCGGGGCCACATCTGTCACGCCTGGTCGGCTCAGCTCGTGCTGGGAGGCCAGGCTGCCTTTGTCCCACCGGACACGCTCGGCTTTGGAGAGTCAGGCATTGTGTGGGAGCGGGCCGGCGTGTCGGCCCCGTTAGGGCACCTGTTGGGCTTGTGCAGCACGACAATGCCCTTGATGGGTCTATTATGGAGTGGTGCAGGCGGCTGGGGGCCGCTGGGATCACAGTAAATCTCGCCTGGTTAGCAGCAGTAGCAGGCAGAGCCGGGATGCGCTCTTTCTGGCGTCTCTCCAGTGACAAGCCCTATCTCGCTGGCACACAGCAAAAGCATCACCCTGCAGTCGTGGCCAGCATCACCCTGCAAACACTGCCAGCATTGCCCTGCGAACATAGCCAGCATCACCCTCTAGATACTGCCAGCATCGCCCTGCAAATGCTGCCAGCATCACCCTGCAAACGCTGCCAGCATCGCCCTGCGAACATGGCCAGCATCACCCTCTGAACACTGCCAGCATCGCCCTGCAAACGCTGCCGGTGTTGCCCTGTGAACATCGCAAGCATCACCCTGTGAACATGGCCAGCATCATCCTGTGCCAGCATCATCCTGCAAACACGGCCAGCGTCGCTCTGCAAATGTGGCCCCACTGACTGCAGGAGAAGGAGGCAGCCTGGGGACCTCACCACTGGGACCAAGTGAAGGGAACAGCATCCACTAGGTCCTCTGGGATGACGTGGGCAATGCTGAGGCTCCCAAGTAGGCGAATTCGGCCCCAGCCTCGCACAACAGGGACTGTCTGAGCAGGAGGAGCCCAGCCTGACCCGCTGTCTTGAGCAATCGCAGAGCTGCAGGAGGGGGACAGCCTGAAAGGCACCGCATCCCTGCTTCGTGGCATGGCTGAGCAGAGGGGCCGAGCCCTGCACCCCGGGTTCCCAAAAGCAGCTCCAGCCCTCAAGGAAAACATTTGCACTGAGCAGCCCAGACGCAGATGGAGAGATGCTGTTCCCAGCGTGGCTGGACACACCAACCGCCTGGGAGCTCTGCAGCGCGGCGCAAGCTGGTTTGAATAAACCACATGTGAGTAGGTGTTTGTGAAGTGCCTCGCACATGGAAACGCTATTGTTGGTGCAGCGTGGGATTGGGGACTCGGGAGTCCCCAGATGTAGTGATTGTTCCCCATCCATGCTGTGCGTACACACATGCTCTTCCCCACTCGCTCTGCCTGGAGCCACTCATTAACCCTCCTCAATGAAGATGCATTGGAGGGATAATTTACTGTTTAATAGACTAACTTTCCATTTGCTGTTGCCAAGCGCATCCAACATATTTCTCCACGGTGCCATAAACTGCAGCTCCTCTGCCATAAAACCCTGCCTCCCAGTAGGAGCAGGTGGGTTTTCAGGATTCGGCTGATGACCTTGGCCGTGGGGTAAGCAGAGACACTGGGCTTTGTTTTTGGAGGAATAGGGCTTGTTCCCACCAACCCCTTCTGCCTTATTGCAATCCCCATTGCACTGACATCCCCGAGCTGGGAAACCATCTAACCTGAGATACAAGGAGTGTCTCACTCTGATGGATGAGGGAGGCAGTGGCTCTGTCCTGATTTTATTAATGAAGATGCCCTGAGTGCAGATGAGCTTGCCTCTGCTCCATATTTATGGCTAGCTGGCAGCCAGTCTCACCCTGGGATGCAATGAATAAGCTGCGTGCCCGCTTGGGCTCATTCTGCTTCCGCAGTCACGGGCGGCTTTTCTGCGCCTTGCCTGTCCCACAGTTGCGAGCGTGTGACTCCACGTCCTCGCTCCTCCTCCACCAGCCCTTACTGAGTTACAAGCTACTGGGGGCTGGAAAGAAGTCAGATCCTGCATAACGTGGGATGGGGGAGCTGGTGCCAACCCCACTTTGCCTCCATCACCCAAATTCCCACACTGTAGAGGAGGCACTTTCAGGATGCGGCTGCTGCAGGAAGGAGCAACAGCCCCAGAGGTATGAGCCTGAGTGACTGGCTACCAAGGTCTGGCTCTGAAGGATGGCAAGAGGATGCCAGTAGCCAAAAATAACTTGAAAAGGAGAGGGAAAGGGTTTAGGCTTTCCTTGTGACAGCTCTGCTCAGCCCCGGATGCCGGCAGGGACTCTCACTAGAGCTGGAGGACCATGCTGGGGCTACCTGCAGAGCTGATTTTTGTCCTTTGTAAGAGGGCATCCCTCCCCAGCCCCTTCCAACACCCTTCTCTGTGCTCTTTATGTTCTGGTTGGCCTTATTTATAACCCCAGCTTCCTACCGCCTCCGTCCCCCAGATGCAGCCAGGGAGGAAGAAGCAGGCATCTCCGAGTCTGTCCGTCCTCCCCACCGGCACATCTGGCCCTGGGGCCCCCCAGTGCTGCGGGGCAGGCAGGGGGTCCCATCCCGGAGCGCGTGCTGCCAGCCCCCTCTTGTGCTGCTGCTGCAGAACGGCCTTGGCGAGGCACAATAGAGCCAGAGGCTTTTTGTGCAAGAGGCTGCTGAGATCTTGCTCCCCCGGGACAGGAGGACGGGCAGGCAGCCGGGCCAGGCAGCAAAGCTCCTGGCCCAGCTGCCTGCCCGTCCTCCCGCCCCGGGGGAGCAAGGTTCAGGCTTTTTGTAAGCGAAAAGTTTGGAAGAAACAAACCCTGAAACAACCTCAGGCCAACCCAGACACCCCCACATCATAGACCTGTGCATGCACCCAGTTACACACAGCCACGATGGCCAAGGTAGGTTTGCACCTCTGTTCATCCCAGTTCTCAGCCCCAGCAGCACAGGAGCTTCAGCCAGAAGCAGAGAGGATGAAGTGGGACTCAGTCCTTTTCACTGGTGCAAGAGAAGACTCTGAGGAGACCTTATAGGAGCCTTCCAGTATCTGATGGGGGGCCTACAAGAAAGCTGGAGAGGGACTTTTTACAAGGGCATGTAGTGATAGGATGAGGAATAACAGCTTCAAACTGGAAAAGGGGAGATTTAGATTAGATCTCAGGAACAAATTTTTCACTCTGAGGGTGGTGAGGCACTGGAACAGGTTTCACAGGGAAGCTGTGGAGCCGCCATCCCTGGAAGTGTTCAAGGCCAGGCTGGATGAGGCTTTGAGCAATCTGGTCTAGTGGAAGGTGTCCTTGCCCATGGCAGGGGGCTGGAATTAGCTGATCTTTAAGGTCCCTTCCAACCTAAACCATGCTATGATCCTATGAAAAGGAGCTGGGCTTAAAGTCATGTAAGGCACCCCATGGGAGGGCTGGGTGGTGGATTTGTCAATCCTTCCCAGCAGCAAGGCAGGGCAGGCTGGTTTAGCCTGGAAGAGGAGCCTGGTTTAATCCAGGAGAGGTGGGACTGGGGAGGGGAATGCAGTAATGCCCACTCCAGCTGGGACTCAGCAGGGAAAGGAAAGCTCTGCTCCTCCTGACCCAGACTGGAATCGGCATCTCAAAGACTGGTGCTGGGAAGTATCTGAACCTCACCCTGTGACGTACAGCTGATGACAGCTTCTCCTTACATCAAGACACAGGAGCCCAGAAACAACCCAATGGTGCGTGGGCACTTCCCAGGAACAAGGCTGAGCTGGAGCAGGATGGGGCTGGAGAGCTGGTGCCAGCAGGGATCCCACACTGGTCCACAGCATCAGTGGAAGATCAGTGCAGGACGCAGCGTGGAGATCTTGGCATCTACATGCCTGCACAATTTATGAGCTTCAGCACGAAACCCTCGCTGGGGGGATGAGCAAACAGAACTAAACATGGTAATTTATTCACTCCATGAAAAAATATTAGTTAATCCAAGCCAATGAGATTGTAAAGCATGATAACTGGTCTGGCTGGTGCCAACATCTATCGCTAGCAGTACTCATGTTTTTTGTCTACACTGTTGCCCTAGGCAGTGAGATGCAGCAGCAGCATGACAGCTCCCAGCCACACATGATAATTTAAGAGCGAAAAAATATCTTATTTCAACTCCAAACCAGGGCAGAACAGTTTTAAAAAAAAATAAATAAATTCAAGACAACTTGCAAAAATTGATTTAGATAGCAGTGACACTCTGCAGAACTTATTTGCAAGTCTGTGCTGTGCAATTTGAGATAAAAACTGTTTAATGAAATGAAGGATGAGCGCTGCTTGTTTGCTTTGTAATGCCACTGCTGTGCAGGAATACCACCAGGCCAAAGCAAACACACTGAAAGCTGAGCCATCGCCCTCTAAATATGTACCTTCACCCAGTGTTTGGTCCCAACAACTGCTGCCCTTTCACTTGCGGCCAAGTGAAAGTGCTTGAGTTGTGCTTCAGGGGCTAAAAAACATTTATTTTTTTAAATTATGTAAGTAATATAAAGCTGTCACTTTGAATCACAGCTTATCAGCGAGGCGATATTTGGGTTTGCAGTATTCAAAATAGCTATTGTGAGTTTTTGCATTCCTTTGTTCAACATTTTCAAGAACAGAAATGTCTCTCTGGACTCCCACGCCCACTTTCAAGTGCACAGAGGCCCGTCCCCTCCTGCGCCCCGAGCTCCGGGGAGATGGGGCGCAACAGTCCCGTGATACCCGACTGCAGCCCCGAAGGAGAACAGGGGCTGCTTGAAGCTCACCCTGCAGGAAGGCAGTGCTGGTTTCAAACGCACTGTGCCGCTTGCTTCTTCTGCTTGTTTTTCAATTGCATGGTGAGGATGTTAATGAGTGTCTGAGCCACGGCAGGCAAGCCCAGGGCATTTCAAACGTGGAAGAACTTCACAGAGAAATAATCTGCATAAAATCTGAGACGCCATTATTAAGAAGGAGGAAAAGAAAATGCAAGCAGAAACCATCCTCCCTCGGCAGCCAAGAGAAGAATGGTTCTACAGAGAAAAATGTATTCATTTGATCCATTATTTATATAAACTGCTCTTTGTAAACCTGATTTCCCATCACCCTGGATGACAGCAGGGGGAAAACAGGAAAAGAAGAGGTCCAACTTCATACCTCCAAGGGAAAGACAGCCTGCCTGGGGACCCTGCATCACACCAGGATCCCAAAGAGGGAACAAGCCCTAGTGCCACGGCAGGCCAGTGCTGTCCCTGCAGGCGGGCAGCGCCTCACCAAGCACCCCCGCACTTCAAGGTTGGAGCTCTGGGGTTCTGAGCAGATGTTTCCTTCCTTTTAAAGGTGAATGCACCACCAAGTCCTTGCTGTCCCAATGAAACTGCTTAAGCCACTGAGCAAAACCACTAAAAATAAAAGCATTTAATATGGGGTTTTCACATGAACACACAGAAAGGCAACAGTCTGAAACAGTACATACATAGCATATATAAATAAGGACAAAGATTAAAAGTACTGTGGGAATGATAGACTCTGGGAACAGTTAGTGGCTGCTCTGGGAGGAAGCATCCTTGTGAGTCATTGCACAGGGCAAACAAATGAGACACATCCAACCATGACTAAAACTCCCCCTCGCCTGTCAGACAGTGTGAACACATTGGGACTGCAACAGCCAAGGGTCCTAGCCACCACCATCCTCAGCATAGGGAGGACAGCCCAGGGCACTGAACCCCTCCTGGGACTGCCCTGTCTGGAGACTGCACCCGCCTCTTTGGCAGGGAAGGCATCTGAGACATGCAGAATGCCGGGCTGATGTCCCATAGATAATTTTTCTTAGAGTTAAGGAAATCTCAGCTGTGCCAGAAGCCAGACAGAGTCCTTGAGCTAGAGCCATCAGTAAGGGGGGACAGTGGAGAGAAGAGTTATGTTCCTCTCATCTATACGGTAGTGGTGTATCTAGTCTTAGGAAGAAGATTGCCTTGCCAAGCAGACACCTGTACAGACATATATGCCCAAGTAAGCTAGGGGCAATGGGGAGAGGAGGGATGGGATGAACAAATGCTTCACCTAGCAATGGCCCCTGATGCAAGTAAAAGCAGAGGTAGAAGGACCAGACCGAGCTCTCCATGTGCTGCTGCTTGGCTTTCAGGTCTGCTTCACCTCTGTTCAGAGGCAAAGCCGAGATCCCCAGGTCTCTGCTAACAGTGGACTGCAGGGGCAGGGTAGAAGTGCAGTCAGCAAAACACACTGTGCCCTTCGGAGAAGAGCACTTAGCTTCAGCCTCTGGAGGGAATGATTACAGACACATCCAAAAAGCACATACTACTACCACAGCAAACAGCCTCTGCCCTTCCTCACAGCATCCTCGCCTGCCTGGTCCCTGAAGAACCACAGCTCTTTCTTTGCTGTGACAGAGGCTCCTAACACCAACAACTCCCAACTCGCACATCTACAGACCCACTACCCCCTACATTTTCAAGGCAGCTCCTCCAATTTGGGGTCAGACTGGGGACAGGCATCCCTAGTTAAGTACCAGGAACATCCCTTTAGACAGAGCAGCATGAGGCACATAGCTTTGTATCTCAAAAAAAATAATCATCACAGTAAAATAAAAGTGACAAATTCCAGTTAAGCTGCCTGGGGCTCCAATGCCCTGTTTTGACAGCTTTAGCCAGTTGGACTGAACTCCCTGCTCACATCCCGATATTCACACCTCCTGCCACCAGTTGTCTCAGAAAGCTGTCAAGGACAGAGTTCTAACTCCTGCCAGCTGCTGGTTCTTAAAGATTAGAAGACAATTATAATTGGATTCCAGAGATTACTTGCTTCGCCAAGAAGGGCTGAGAAGTGTTTAGATGGTTCCCCAGCTGATTAAATCTTTATTTCACAGTAGTGACCCTGTGTGTTTCCCACCCTGGAGTGCTTGCAGACAGGTACTTGGCAAGATTGGCTTATTGCAGTACTTTAGCTTAACAAGACAGCTGACACTGGCCAGCTGTGATGGAGGTTTATCCCGTATCTAGATGGTTTCATCTCATTTCTACAGCTCAGGCCAAAGAACTGAATCCAGCTCCAGCCGTTTCCCCCAGTTTAATGATTAATCAGGCAGTTGCCTGACCAGCCATCCAGATAGCTTGAGCCAAAGCCTTTGGCACCATTTGCAGCAGATCACAAATGGCTGGAGCCCTCTCTCACCTCTCATGCTGCTCATGCTGTTCCTCTGCTGCATACACAGCCAACAAGACTGCCTGCTCCAGACACCCCACCTTCCAAAGGCTGAGCTGTCCTGCCCCAGACAGCCTTTACCAGCCTCCTGCCCTGCTCAGCTTAGCCTCCCTGGGTGAACACAAACCAGAGACACTCTTTGCTCACCAGGCAGAGCTGTGCCATGGAAACACGAAGGCAGTGAGCAAGGACTGCCTCCAGCTCAAGCTGAAACAAAGTAATGAGTTTATTGGGGAAGCTGCTTTCCCCTGGCCCCACCTGAAATGATGGCACCCAAACCCTCTTTTCTCTTCTCCCAGGCCCATCCTGTGCTCTGTACCGTTTGTGCACTCCAGCCCTTTGGGGACAGCAGGGTAAAATGGAACCCAGAGGAAGCAGAGGAGGGCATGGCTCCAGAGAAGGCCTGGAGGTGTAAGTTTAGCTGTCAGGATGTGGGTGGAGGTTGGAGTCCATCGTTCTCACGGCTAACAGAGGGGAGGGAGCAAAAGCAAGCCAATGGGTTAAAAACTCAGAGCAGAAAAGCCAAAAAATACAGCCTAGCAACATTGCAGAGAAAGCTGGGAGTGCAAATGGCACCACAATGGAAAGGGCTCTCCAGGTCTTCCCAGAGCCATCGGGTCAGACATGCTGCACACATTTTGGTTAGATAGTGGTTTGCCCCATAGTAGAATGAAATACAATTTATATACAGAAAGAAACAAGTCCCTGCAGTCTTTGCAAAGGTCCAGTTTCAAGAGCGCTGCCATGTTGGTGAGGGTTGCCGTGAGCCTGCAGCACTCCCCTCTCAGTGCAGCACATTATTCACAGCTTGTGAGGCTGGGCATTCCCCACCCATGCATCGGTGCGAGGCGATTCAGAGGGATGACGAATCCTTGGAAAGCAGGTGGGCTCGCATGCGTCTACAGGATTCCTGGAGCAGAGAATTAGAGCAACTGAATGCTTGAGACACAGAATGCCATCTAAGAAAATGTTGATGTGCTGTCTTCCCCCCTTGCAAGGACTCCCCACTGGAGTCTGCCTCCCACTCCTTTTACCAAAGCAGGGCACTAGACAGAAGGCAGTGAGCAGGCAGGGACAAACACAGCAGCTGGTCTTGGGCTGGACGAACCTCTTGTCCCACTGCCACCCTGACAGGCTGTTAGCACACCCTCATGATGCCAGCTTCCCTCTGCTTCCTCTGACACCCAGCCTGCCCGCTCACAGGTAGAACAGCTGTACACAGCTGCTCGGGTAAAACTCTTCAAGCCCAGGCTTCTAGCATGCCAACTGCCTGCAGCTTGGCATGGAAGAGGCTGCTACAAGCCAGGGGACCACAGCTGTCACAGAGCCTGAGACAAAGCCTTGCGAGCATGCCGTCACCTCTGCTGGTCTCAGAGCCCAGCAGACCAGGTCCCCCACAGGAAGCAGAATGGGCATGTGTTTGTCTTACCTCTTTCCGGCCCTCCAAAGATTTCAGCTTCGCCTGGGACATGTGAGCTGGAGAACCACATTTCTGTAACTGGACAAGAGAGGGGAATAGCAGTAGAGAGCTGGGGGATGGAGTGGCATCCACAACCCTCCCTGGGCCATGGGATAGCCCTACAGGCAGCAAGCTCGGGAAAACTTGAGGAGGAGGATGGGAGAGAGGGAAGGGGGCACAAGCAAATGCCCCAGGACAGAAACACAGCCAGAGGGACAAGACTGGAGTGGAGGCCCAGAGCTGCCACCCCTGTCCAGATGCTGCCCTTGCCATCTGCTCTGCTCTCCTCACAGCAGCTTCCTAAGACCTTATTTGATCATACAGAAGAAACTTCAAAACCTTCTCTTGGGAAGAGAACAGCAAGCAGCCTCCCAAGGGTTGCCAAAATGAGTGCCCAAGTTGCACTCACACTCCCCTCACATGCTTCCCCGCCAGCAGCTTTAGCAGTGCTGGGAGCAGCTCTTACCAGGCGGATGTTCTCTTTGCTGACTCGCTCAGGCTCCGGTGTGGCATCCCTGCTCTTCCTCTCCAGGATAACTGGGGTTCCCAAAACTTTCCGCTGCCGTAAGAAGAGAGGGCTGTTGGCTAGTGCTTAGAGTGCAAAGAGGAAAAGAAAGGGAAGGAGCAGGATGCATTGCTGGTGAGCAGTTGAATGCTGGCAAAGAAAAAAGGAAGCCAAGCTGGTACAAAGATTGCAAAGCAGAACCACCTGAAATACCATGTCACTAGGCTGAGTCTGCCTGATTGTAAAGGATTTGGGAGCTGACCCGAGGCCTGGCCAGGAGCCCAGCCTGTCAGAAGCAGGTACATGCTGCTGTGAGGCAGCCTACAGTGTGCTAACACCTGCGCAAACAGGCTAGACTACATGACCAGCTCCCTGTCAGTCCTCATCTCATCTTGGGAAGCAACCAATCTTTCAGAAGCATGCATAGATCCTACAGACACGTGTTTCATAGATAATTACACTTCATACTAACAAGGCTTATTCTCACTGTGCTGCTTTTTCTGTCCCCAGTGGATCTGTGTTCTTTGGTAGCCAATACTTTGAACAGTCCCTAGCTTTGAGGGCCTCATTCAAGCCAGGGCAAGGCAGAAGCAGAGGGCAACATCAGAAACTCACAGCAGAGAGCATGGGTCAGAGGGTGCCTTTACCTTAATGAGGCCACTGAAAGAGCGTGAGCGGGTGCGTCGCGGTGCTGGGGATGTGGGTACATCAGAGCCAGGAGTGAGAGCTGTAGGATGCTTATTAAACTAGGAGGAAACATGAGGACAGTACGTTAGCACTGTTACTGTATAGTCACAACAGTCTCTTGCTGCTGTGTGCTGCTCTACTGGCTGCCCTCTGCCTAGACCTCCGTTTGGCTCTTTCACAGCCCAAAAGTGAAGAGCAGCTCAGAGGTGCAGGGACAAGAAAGCAGCGGAAGGCCACATCTCCCACCCAGGATTACAGGGAGCTTGGGTGTGAGGCTGCTTTGTGCTGGCTACCAGCTTAGCCAAAAGCAGCAGCTGTTGGAGTAGAAAGAGGTTTCGGCAGGAGCTGGAGGCTGGCAGCCAGGACTGGTGCTGACCATGCCACCCAGTCTCTCTGGAGCAGCAGGTTGGCTGGGAATGCTCGCTGGACCGAGAGGCGGCCAGTTTGTCCACTTGCCACAGGCAAGAGGGGACAGGACTTTTCCCTTTCTGAGGGAGGAAGCTCAACAAGGCCATGATCAGGCCTGGGGAATTACTGGCTGGCAAGTCTCTGCTTGGAAAACAGCGAGCTCGAAGCACAGCTTGGTGCAGCAAGCTCCACCATCAGCCACATCCAGCATAGGCCTCCCCCTCCTCCCCTGCCTTCTTACAGCTCTGCCCCTTACACAGCACAAAGCCCACTCTCCCTAGCCTGCCCAGGCCGAGGAGCAGCTCTCAAGCAGGCCCTGCCTTTAGCCCTACGCCCAGGATTGTGCTGACAAGCAGACCCCAAAGGTATCTTTCTTCCCCACGCTACCTGGCGGATAAGCTTCTTCTTCTTTGCAGAGTCAGGCATATTGTGAACGTGGCGGAAGAGCTCCTTCAGTGCCTCCTCCGTGCGTTGCTGGGTCTCCTCCTGATGGCAAGTGTCCAGCCGGCTTCGCTTCTGAGACTTGAGGGGCTGCAGCTCCTTGGAGCTAGGAGACGTCAGCAAATCCAGGTCGTCCTGGGAAAGCGGAGACAGCAGTTGCTTGTCATGCTTTAATCCAAACGAGCCACCCATCTGAGCCAGGCTGGGAAGAGTCTCATGAGCTGTCTCAACCCCAGTGAATGCACAAGGCTGTGCTTCCCCTACCCCTCTGCAGCAGCACTGCACCAGCAGGCCCTGTGCCAGGAAGAAGTGACAGCAATACAAAGGTGACCCCATTGCTTCTTCCCTCCCCTCCTGGATGCCAGCTGCAGAAGCCCTTCCAGGCTTGAGAAGGGTCAGTGCAGCTCCTTGCGGTGCATCTTCCTTCTTCTGCAGCTACATGAGGCAGGGAAGCATTTGCTGGCAAAACACAGACAGATGTTGTCCCAGCAGCAGCAAGTAGCCTTTATCCCAGCCCCTTTTCCAAGCAGCCTGGCCACAGCAGCAGGCGCGTCTGTCTGTTTGGAAGGCACAACCCCACGAAGGAGCAGGTGCTGCATGTACTGGGCACAGGGAGCAGGTTTGCTGCTAAACAGGGACTGGTAGCTTTCCCTGTGCTTTTGATTAACAGATGCTTCAACTCTGCCCAATTTCCCTAATGCAGCCGCCTGCACTACCACACCATATGGTTCCCTCACTCAAGCTCTCTGACAGATCCTCTTTCAGGACTTGGTTTGTTTTCAGCTTCTTTCACTCACAAGGATCCCTTCATAGTATCATAGCCTCTGCCCTTTCATGGAGGGCAGGCACCACATTTGCTGGCCTTACCTTTGATGTGTGTGCTCTGGATCCCAGATAGTGCAGCCTGGCACACTCCCGTATGTATGCTGGGGCCTGTGAGGATGAGCAGAGAAAATGCCATACATACGTTTAGAGTGTTTGGCCCTGGAGCAAGAGTGGCCCAAGCAAGACCTGCTCTCCAACAATACCACACAAGCCATTTCCATCAAGACTCAGCCATTTAGGGCAGACAACGGTATTTCATGTCCCCAGTGCAGTCCTTGTTCAGCTTCCCTTTGATGCAGGCAACCAGCACAAGTGGAACACAGAGCAAGAGCAGGGTTCCACAGGAGCACAAGCAATTCCCCCAGCTCTGAACTGGCCAAACAGGGGTCTGACAAAGAGGGCAGAAGGGGGACGTTCTGTGGGAGGACTCTGCAGAGAGCAGATGCCTACAGTGACCAGGAAGGCCCTGAGAAGTCAAGAGACTGCCTGTTGCAGAAACACTTCCTTGGGGAAACCTGCAGACAGCCCCACACTCCTGACAGCGGCCCGCTCTAAGCTAGACAGAGGCCCAAGACTGCAGGCTGTACTTGTAACAGCAGTGCACTGACTACCGCTTGCAGAGAAGTTCTCAACAAAATCACAGAATCACCTAGGTTGGAAGAGACCTTTAAGATCATCGAGTCCAACCATCAACCTAACACTGACAAAACCACCACTACACCATGTCCCTCAGCACCACGTCTACCTGTCTTTTAAATACCTCCAGGGATGGCGATTCCACCATTTCCCTGCACAGCCTGTTCCAATGTCTGATGACCCTTTCAGTGAAGAAATTTTTCCTAATATCCAATCTAAACCCCCAGTGCAACTTGTGGCCATTTCCTCTCATCCTATCGCTTGTTACTTGGCAGAAGAGATTGACCTCCACCTCTCTACAACCTCCTCTCAGGTAGTTGTAAAGAGCAATAAGGTCTCCCCTGAGCCTCCTCGTCTCCAGGCTAAACAAGCCTGGTTCCCTCAGCCACTCCTCATAAGACTTGTTCTCTAGGCCCTTCACCAGCTTCGTTGCCCTTCTCTGGACACGCTCAATATCTTTCTTGTAGTGAGGGGCCCAAAACTGAACACAGCATTCGAGGCGGGGCCTCACCAGTGCTGAGTACAGGAGGAAAATGAGCCGCTGTATTAGGTATTCAGCTCCTGGCGGTACTCATCCAGAACAAGCCCCTTCAGTTTCCTTACCCTGCCAGAACTCAAGGGGAGCCCAGTCGCTACCTGCCACCAGGAGCCAGGTTTTCCAGCTGGGCAGCGGGTGCTGGGTGCCCAGCAGAGGGTGGTGTTACACTGCACCGTGCTTCTTCTGACCTGCCCAGGCAAAGCCACCTCCAGGCTGTCTTCTTCCTCCTGGACATGCAGCCCAGCAAAGACCTCCTCCCTAGTCACTAAAGGAACAGTTTCTTGTAGAAATCTTCCTTCCCCTACCACAGAAGAGAGCACCCAGAATATACACTTGACACCTGGGATCTGTCTGGACAAGGGGCATTCAGTCTCCTGCAGAAGGGGAAGGGAGAGCAAGACCGCAAAGCGCATTTACCTTGAAGAGCTTCTGAGAGTGTTTGATCATGAAGGTCACTCCATTGTTTAGCTTCGTGATATTCTCCTGAAGGTCATTTGCTGTCACCTGGCAAGGGGACACAGCCAAAGGCGCAGTGGTTAGAAGGGGAGGAAGAAGGGTCTCTGCTGCCCTTGCTGTCTCCGGGGCGCAGACACACACAGTGCCTCAGCAGGAGACCTACTCTGAGGAGATAGGCAGGCAGGGCTCACAGCACACCAACAAGCAGAGCTCACAGAGCCAAAGCTGCTCTGAGAGGAGGAGAACTAGACAACTCTGGGTCCAAACAGTTCACCGGCAGCACAAGAAACCTTGCAGACAGGTCTGCAAGGTTTGTCTGGAGTTGTGATTCTTAAAAGAAGCAGCACTGTGCTGTGCTTTCAACTTTACTGAAAAAGATGAAGCATCAGTTGCAAATGAGACCTATGGCAGGTCTGGACTGAACAGTAGGACTGTGTCCTGCCAGGAAGCTCCACCTCACCATTGCAGCCTCCAAGCCTCACATCACAGTATCAATACTTAACCTTCCCATCTTGATTCCTCCCCTGTAGGCCTGCCAAGCCTCTGCTTTCTACCTTGCAATATCCCACCCGCAGATACTGAGGCATAGCTCACATTTCTGGGCCATAGGATGTGGGGTGCAAACATGAGGGCAAGATTGTGGGCAGACATCTTGTTCTTGTCCTGCTTCTTGGCGGTCTGGTAGAGCAAGTCCAGCAGCAGCTTGAGCAGACTGCGGTTGGGCGCAGGAAGGATCAAAAACAGCAGCTGGAGGGCTTCTATCTGGCGCTCTTTGTCTGGAGTGCTGGTCTTATTCCCCTTCTCATCAAACAGCGTCAAGTCTGCCAAATCACAAGGCAGAACATGAAGGACATACACTACCTTCCCTAACTGCAGGCCTGCTGCAAGCAGTTACCCTTCCCTCTTCATATGGAGATCTCCTCTGAACTCCTGCACAGTACTTGGCCCTCCATCGCTCTCCCCCCAGCTCCCAGGCTCCCCACCTGATGTGTTAATCTGTGGTACTTCTCCTACAGGACAACATAGTTGCTAAGAGTTGTGATGGGTTGAAGGCAAGATGGAGAAAGTTCACGTAAGGTGACAAGGTAACAATAACAGTTATTAAGTACATGGAAACCACACCTCAACTCAGGACACCCCCAGACTTAAAACAGGTGGACACCCAGGTTACCAATGTGGGCTCTACTCCTGTAGCTATCTGTTTATTTCTGGAGAGAGGAGACTGGGCTAGACAGACTTGGTCTGATTCCTTAGGATTTTCAGTTTCAGTCTTTCAGTCATTAGGCTGAGATGGCAGGAAGATTCCTTCTTACCCTGCCTTTAAGGATTACACTTCTGCAGCCTAGTGTGCAGCTCTGTAGCATTACCAGCTTTCTAGGAGGCTGGCTCCCTTCCCTCTGCTCATCGCTGCCTCTTGTTGCTCACTCACCTGCAATTTTGAGGTGGGCATGGAAGTGCTTGTGTGTCAGCAGTGGCTCTGGTAATTCACCCAGGAACATCTTAAGCAGGGTGGCCACATCATTGGAATGAAACTCCCCAGAGTCCAGGTCAATATCTGTACCACTGTTTAGAGCATCCTTTAGGATCTGTTGCCTGATGCTGTTGCCTGGCACCCGAAACAAGCCTTCTGCTCTTAGATCTGCTCGGCAGAGGGAAGAAAAAAGGCAACTGATTAATCAGAGGCTGATTCCCATCTTCTTACTAAAGCTGGTCCCTCCCCTTTCCAGAGCTTGACAGCAAACCTCTGTGAGCTGCATTCTGAGACACGACTTCAAGCTGGCTCCCATCAGTAGAAAAGGTCCGTGCACAGAGGGAAAGAGATTAACATATCTGCTAGGCAATTCTGGGTAGCAGTGCCTAGTCCAGCCCCAAACTCCTGCTGCTGGAGAGCTCAGAGCTTTTCACTCTTTCTGCACCAGAGACCTGTGGTGGGCCAGACAGATACCCCTTGGGATAGGAAGACAGCCAGACAGAGTCACTTACTTTTGTGCAGATACTCGATTAGCTGGGAGACCTGTGCAATGCCTTCTTCTGTCAGCGGTGAGCCAAACACTACCCCTTTCTCTGCAGAACAGAAGATAACGTGTTCAGGCAGCTCAGATCCCAACAGCCACAGAGACGAGTGGTCCTCAAAGAACAGGATCTCAGCATGCAAAGACCAGTGCCCCAAAATGCTAAGGGTGAAGGTCACAAGGACCCCCACAGATGTGAGATATCACAAGCACTCCCAAATAAGTCACTTCATCTCACCATGCTGTACTTACAAGGGCTTCATCATCCTGCTTCTTACCTCAGCTTAATTACAGTTTTTATCAGCTAAAGCAAACATTCTCTAGCTCCTGAAAAGAAAACAACACCAGAACAGATGCTTCAGTTTTAAAGGGCATATAATCTGCAAGCCTGGATGGAAACAGCAAAGTGGGAAGGGCAGATGTGATAGCCTGGACTGCCCAGGTGCCTGCCACATTGGCACACTCCACACCTCGGAAGGAATGTCCACATTAATTCTCACAATGGCTTGACATGGAGTGGAGCAGAAGGAAGATGTGCAGCTATGAGACTACGGGAAAGGGTAACAAGTGAGGAGAGCAGACGTGATCCAACCGGCTCACACTGGCCTCCTTTTCAGGGATGGGTAATCCCTGGAATTCCCTAATTCCAGTGAATGTCTCTTCCATGCCAGCTGCCTCGGCCTGAGAACAGTAAAGTATGAAGTATCAGAAAGCTGAACAAGGAAGAGCTAGAAAAAAAGGAGAGTAGCGAAGCAACGAGCTGGGCCCTTCCCCATATGGAGCACTGACAGCTCCTCTCACTCCTGGAGTTTGCTTTCATCTCATGGGGCTGTTACAGATCAGGCATGAGCTGCCAGCTCCAGAACTCCATTCAACACAGGCCACAGCCTCAAAAGCAGATAGAAGCACCTGAGCAGAAAGGAAGGAGATCCTTGCATGGAAGGCAACATTTGATGAGAAGCCCATTTAACTGAAAGGCACTTGTTCAACCAATAGAGGAAACTGTTCTTGTCTAGAGAGGTCCCTCTAGAGAGGATGTTCCAGGTAAGACAGTGGTTATCCAGCAGGACAGTATTTTCTAATAAATGGAGCCTTGCTGGTGAGTGGCTTTTCCGTCAGACACACACAGCCAACAAGCTCTGACCCTCAGCTGAGGCAACTCCCAGGGGCTTCACTAGCAGCAACCAGACCCCTGAGCACCAGATGAATGTAGGTTTTGACTGCAGCTAGAGACAAGATACTGGATAGACCATACCACAACATGCTGTCTGGGACTGAGAACTGGAACCAGGTAGACAGCTGGTTTGTCCTGCTCTTGCACTTAGGCTTCAAAGAGCCAACAGATTTAAGAAAAGAATATTCCTCACTTCTCCATGACCAGACTGCCAGGAGTATGGGCCACTTCTGAGGGCAAACGGGGCATTTGCACCCCAGCTGTCTGTGCTGAAGATTTCCCTCCTTATTGTTACAGCTGATAGCCCAGCGATCCAAGCAGTGCATTGGCTGGTCTGATAAAAGTTATGCCCCTCACAAGCTTTCTCTTGCCTTATTTTTCCCCTCATAGCATATTTTGATTTTACTAGCTTTTGGTCTATTGTACTACAGATCTTACTGTTCTGTGGTGTTGATGCTCACAGCATGTGGGAAAGACCTGGTTAAACCTGTGCACTTCTCTAGCAGCCTTCCCGTGCAACTAAATTTATTCCGCCTGAAGAATGTTTCACTTTTTTCCAGGACTTCTGAAATAGATGGTAAGCCACCAGGAACTCCAGCCTCCCGTTAAATCAGAACTTTCTGACCTCCCTCTGATAAGGCGCATGCTTCAGTCTTACAGGAGAAAGAAAGGCAGTGTGACCTCTCGGTCAACACGTTAAGATCTGAAAGGCTTGAGTGCAAAGGGAGAGAATGGTTGGCAAAAGATTCTTGTCCTTGAAGAAAACTAAACTCATTAGACATTCAAGAGAGAGAATCAATAGTGGCCAGGAAGGGAAGAGGAAAATACATCTTGAGACATGCAGGGCCTGGCAAATTCAATTTACTTTTGAAGTCAGAAGTAGATATCCGAACGAGAATTTGATTCTCAAAGAAACTTGAAAGAAGCGTCTGGAGAATGGATGCTGAGTTATGAAGGCTTAGATGTTATTGTACGATTGCTTCTGAAACTAAGCAGCAGCATGAGATTGAGTTTCCTGATGCTCAAAGGAGTTGTAAGTATTTGCAGTTTGATCAACTCTGAGCTCTATGGTCCTTGGCCTCTGGCTTTGAAGAAATAAAACCTGTTTGTTCTAGCTGGTCTATAACATGAAGAAAAACAAATGATGGCTCCAAGATGAAACACGCAGTACATGAAACTGATTTTCTCTGTAGGCACAAGCTACTTTTTCTCAGAGTTTGGCCAAGGAGTTCACAGACAGTGCCTGTCAATGCAGAGAGACACTGCCATTGCAGCCTGGGAGTGCAGCCAGCAGACTTGGAAACATCTGCTAGCTGTAGCTGTAGTGAGACACATGGCCATGGAGACGTCTGAATGGGGGAAGGCGGAGCTCTCGGGGAAGAGAACTAGCGGGAGACGTCAGGTCTGATAAGAGCAGTGCTCCAGCAGAGTACAGATAATTTAAAAAAACAAGCTAGAGAAGCCTCACAAGCCCCTGCTAGAAGGTTTTGACAAGAACAGGGAAGTTTCCATACACGCTAAGAAAACACTTTCAACTTGGTTACTCACTCGCTTCTCTTTGCCAAGTGGCAAGTGTCTGAATTTAAGGTGTCTTGCTGCTCTCCTGGAACAGAGGCAGGAGCAGTAACAGATATAAGCACAGTCTAACTGCATTTCGGGGGCAGTGTGAATGACTGCTATTATGGAGCAACAAGGTAAGTTATGGCAATACTGAGTAATTGTTACCTAAGGAAGCTAAAGGACTTGATTTGCAGTACTTGATTTTCCCCTGCAGTGCTGTCCAGCCCAGGTTGCGTGTATCTACCAGGGTTTCCACTGGATGAGCCAGCAGTGGAGGGCTGAAGCCAGCACCAGACAATTCACAGCCTGAACAGTGGGGCTGCAGAGCTTGTCCTCAGGAAACACAACGGAGGCATAGGTTTGGTAGAATCAAAAACACTTACAGAAACTGTATAAAGGTTGAAGACAAAAAAAGCTGTTCTCGGACACAGTGATAGCTCCCTTCTCAGAGGTACTCATAATAGCAGAATTGCTCAAAGGAAGGGGAAGACTAATTAGAAGTGTTCAACCTGAGGCTGCCAACATCTGAAGGCAGCTACCCACAGCTTCTCTGCCAGCAGCCAGCCAGTCTAGCTAGGAAAGCAGAGCTGACGAGGGATGTGAGAGGTGCCCAGATGGAAACAGTTTCTGTCTAGGTGAGTGAGAAAGTTTAACTGAACTTATGAGGAGAACCAGCCTCCCCTTGAATGTGGGCAGAGGTGGGAGAAGGCACGCATACACCTAGAACACCCTTTTAGTTACAACAAAACAGAGTGCTAAACGCCAGCCAGTGAAGAGGAGAGGATCTGAACACAACTGTGCTCAAAAGCAAATCTCAAGACTTCTGAGAAGGGGCCTGGGGCTAATGTTTCATAACCAAGACAGTTGAACTTGAAAGAGAAGATAAGAATTGTCAGTTTGCCAGAAGAAAACTCCAGCTGAATGCTTGTCTCACAGAGAGAGAAATATGTCATCTCCCGGGGTTGAATCTGGGCTTGAGCAGAGTCAGTTTGCAGAGCTCTGTCACTGACTCACTGGGTTGGGACGTGGATCAGAGTGGCACTGGCATTTGGATGGGAGATGCTTACAGATTTCTGAGCTGCACAAACAAGACCTTCCAGAGAGCTCAGACAGCAACTGAAGGAGGCAGTGGACACTGACTGAAGTCAACGGACTGGAAAACCCGGGCATTATTGTTCTTCATGGAACTTGATGCTCACCGCCTTTACTGATATTCCATCACTAATAAGGAAAGCTAATGAGCTAAGGAAAACGGACTAGGGACTACTATGGACACAAACAAGCAGACAGACAAGGACACCTGGGCATGTATTGGAAGAACCTGCAGCTTGTTCAGGCACCCCTCTCCAGCTCAGCACTATCCACAGAGCCAGACCAGAAACACTCAGGGACCAAAGCTGTATCTCTGTAGTTTGTGCTGCACTGAGCACAGCGAGCAGCAGACCCACCGAGGCCCACCTGACGTAAACCACAGCAATAACCCCCAGAAGAATGGTACTCTAGAAGTGGCAGGGCATTTCCTGGATGAACCTCCTGGCCTCTGTTTTGCTCCTTTCTAGAGCTGGCATCCCCAGAGATTACAAACCTACAGTATTAAGCATTCAGCACAAGCTCAAAACAACAGGTCTGCACTGAAAGTTTTGTAAACTACGTGTAACAGATGATGACAGTCAGCACCACTGTAAAGGTGGACACCAGACCTCATGCCATACTCACCCTTGCGCTTCAGAGACATCAGAGAACGAAAAAATCCAGAGGCTGTGCTGTTTGCCCCAGGCAGCTTTGGGTCCTCCTCTCCCATTAGCTGGGCCAGCTCTGCCCCAGGCAAGTCAATGAGCCTGGTAATATTGCTGACTACGAGCTCTGTGAACACCTCTGGTTTTTCATGGCGCAGCTTTTCCACAAAGAAGTCAGGATTGAAGATGATCGGCTGGCTGCGGAGGGAGGAGTCATTGCAAATGACAAAATTGCAGATGGCATCACTGGAAAAAAGGGAAGGAGAAAAAAAAAATACAGTAACTCCTCATTGCTTTGTTTTTTACAGCCAGCTGGTCTGCCCTGAAGGAGACATCTGCTGACACAGGAGCTACCAGTCTACACCATCAGCACTGTCTGTCTTCAGTGGGTGTTCAGCACAGTGCACTTACATTTCCCTTTGGAGAAAACACATTTCTGGCCTGTTTGTACAACATAGCCCCAGACTAGCACTCCATAACGTGATGGTAACATATGCAACACATGACAACACCCAACAAAAACCTTCACTGTATGTACATCCTACTAGCTCAAGCAGCTATGACACCCAATATCTTACATTAACTTAACACTCCCAGTCATAAATAAGTTTGGTTCTGTCTGCTTTCCTCCCCAGAAATTCACTCCCCATGGCCCAAAAGTCTAAAACCCCATCTTTTTTTCATGGCCAGCTTATACTCATCAGTTCCCATTGCTGTTCCAGCACCACTACTTTCCTGTCAACAAGTAGAAAGCTCCCATGTCCTGGGACTTTGTTTTTAAGATCGTAAGGGTACAACACCACCGACTCGCAGTTCTGCTAGGGATGCAGTCAAGCGCTCCCAGGTGACGAGCTGCCAACTCTTGGTTACTGCTGTCTGCCTGCTACGATAACTGCCCGGCTGTGCACTCTGAGTCCAGAGCGAGTGGGAACTCATCAGTATTAGCACAAGCCACGCAAGATCAGTCCTTGAGGAACCCTTAGTGACCTTCCTCCTAGTATGTCTCTTTTTGGCTTATCCAGTTCTTGACTTTTCTTCAAGCTGTCCTTTATCCAACCTCCCTATTCTCTACTGACACCTACTTTCTCCATTTCATAGCTTCTCATGTGGCATGGGAAAAGGGATGCATCTGAGACACTGCTAAGGGTTATCTGTAATAGATACTTAGCCCTACCAGAGGTTAGGTAAGCTACATTTACCATGTTTAAAATCAAAATAAAGAGTTATCAAAGAGAGAACTCGGGTTAATCAGCGCTCTTTATGCTCACACTTCAAGGTTATCCCAATTTCCATCTACCTCTAGGTCTTTCATTACCATGTTCCCACCGCTGTTTCAAACACACACTTCTGAAGCCCACAGGCTAGAGTTGCCTAGCTTGCTTCTCCTGCCCCTCTTTTACTTAGATGCGAGGATTCATGTCATTATTGTGCAGTCACAAGCTACTGCCCAATGTCATACTCTGCTATAAAGTGCTGGCCTGGTGCTGTGAGCTGGTGTGCCAGTTCTTCCAGGGCTCTGGGTGGAGGCTGCCTACCCACCCAGCTTGCACACACTGTGTGATTTCACCGCGTGACGTTCCCCAATCCTTTAATCATTCTTGGGCTCTTAGAGAATATTTTCCTTTCCACTGTTTCAACATTTCTCCTCAGCTGTGAGCTCCCACTGAACACCATTTTCCAACAGCACCTGCCAAGTGCACCGGTAACAGAAATGTTGTGTTCATGCACCAGGGATCACGTCGATCCCGTAGGTGCGTGGTGGCACCTGGGAGGAAGCACGCTGATCACCCCTGAGGCCACCAAAGGCTTTCCCTCCAAAGTAGGCTCTCCAACAGAAGCCCAGAGCACCCTGCCCTTCTTCTTGTCTCTGCTGAGGAGTGGAGGCCATGTCACCATGTTCGGACCACGCTGGTCATCTGCACTCACTGCTTAGCCCGCCTGCCACCGAAAAGGAGGGTTTGCAACCCGCTGGACCTTACCTCCATTGGTTCAAGCAATAGAGCACTTCACCTACTAGTTCAGAGAACTGACCAACTTATTGTTCTGAGGTAAACTGACAGTAGCTAACGAAGGGGAGGACATCAAAGCACTCACTGGCAAGTCATCTAACTCCAGCCCACCTCTGTGCAGTATCTGTGAACCCAACAGTTATCTGAGCTACTGCTGTACACCTTTGACCTGAAAGACCACCTTGGCCTGATTTCCAGGATGCGTGATCAGAATAAGACAATGAAAGCTGGGACTCAGGCTGCACAAGGAGAAGGATACTTGCTGAAATCAGAGGAAAACAGGCTCTCAGGAATGCTTGCATCGTGAGAATCTGTATGAAACCCTCTCCCCTTGCCACTGCTCTCCACGGATGTCAAAGACTTCTGCAAGAGGATGGAGAGGAAGAAGGTCTGCAAGGCAGACTGCAAGGCAATCTGCCAGGTCATCTAAAATTTTAGAAAACTCTTAAAGACTCCCAGCTGCATCTCTCAGAGTGGCCTAGCAAGCATGCTGCCGACTCCAAATGGGGACCATATTTTTCTGAGTACCTCCCACTCTGGTTTTCAGCAGTTTGTTATCTGCAATAAATCAAGACCGAAACCCAACAACCCTGGTATCAGCTGCCAAAAAGCAACTGCCAATCGATCTGATCATATTCACATTTCATTGCACAGGGCTACAATGCACAACCAAGTGCCAGCTCTGCCCATAATGTGGAGCAAGCCCTTTGCCTGAAACCCATGACAACTCATTCTGTGGCAATACAGATCCTGAGAAGGGTTAATAACAAGTGTATAGGCCCAGTGACCCTGCCTGCAATGATCCGTGCACTGTTATTCACTCACTAGCAGTTTTGTTTCCCCACAGAGAAGATATGCAAATACTTTGCAGCAGTTACATCAAGCATCACAGATTATCTGCTCCCTCTGACAATTAGATATCTAGATTCAGAGAAAGAAAATTAAACAATTTCATCAACTAGAACTGACTGACATGACTTCTCTGCCCAGCCAGCGTTACAAGTTGCGCAAAGTTTAACAACATTTAATGCAAAAATAAATAGAAAAAAAGTAAATTTCTTACATGAGTGCTGAGAGCTTTTGGAGAGGCATTAGGAAGCAGAGACAGGGAAAAGAACTTGCTCCTTGTTTCCAGCAACAAAAGAAACCTGCCTGTCCCAGCACAGCCTATGCAAATTCCACGCATGCTACGAGACACAAGGGCGCATTATTGGGTCTGAAAGGCCCCCTTGGCACACACTGGGCATCAGCCTTCACACAGAGACAAAACAGAAAAGAAAAGCTGGACAAATTGATTCATGTCTCTTGCCAAAGGCTGCGTAGCTGGAGTTTAACGGCAAATAATTCCTACATAGAAACCGGGGTTTTGAATTAGGACCAGCGTGGTATTAAGTGCTCTCCACCTGTATCCAAGAGGAATCCACAAAATAGCCCCAAATCCACCCTGTGTTTACCATGAGTAAAGCCGTGCAAACACATTCCCAACAGCATCCAAGCACAACCGATGTTACGGCACTGGCAGGACAATAACCGAGTCCCTTAACTGCACAACCCCAGGCCCAGAAACCTTGCTAGAAACACTCTCTGCCCCTGCCTTTCACACTTTTATATTCTTCCAAAGACAAAGCACGTAGATCGGCCTCTCCAGAGCTGGAAACAGCACCTGGCCATTGCTCCTTGACACCATTACTGTACCACCATGTACCGTTCATCCACTTCAGGTTTCCCGTTCCACATTTCTCTGGATTCCCATCCGGTTTCCCTGCCTGCCGCAGCTGGGACCAGCCTTGTGTACTCTTATTGTGGTATGGCACTTCAATGAGCTACTTAATTTTGAAAGGTCACTTTATTAGCAGCTCCTCCTCGCACAGAAAATTTGCCTTTGTATCATTATTGCTAATCAAAATGGAAATGTGAAGCAAACCCCTATTTCTGAGCAAAGATAAAGCCCCCACTGGCTTCACACACAATAACCCTGCCAATCCTCACTGCTGCGCACACTATAACCTTCAGAAAAAGCCATGTGCCCCATCTGCTGTTTTCATGTTAAAAAAGGAAGATGGATGTATTCTACCTACACTCACAGTTTATGTAACAGCAGCAAAGGGGAGACAAACATATTCAGGGACTTTATTGTCTTTTTCTTTTTTTTTTTTAACATTGCCTGCAATTACAGAGCTGTATTTTCTATATGTTGTGATCTCAGATTGCTTTACGACACATCAAAAGAGGATAAAATAAAGGAATAAATAGCTTCCTCTCCAATCCCATGAATAAAATCAAATCCCAATGAATAATAAAACCTTGTACTAATAGGGTTGTGGTTAAGACAGCAGATTCAAAAAAATGGGTCCTATATTGTGCTGAGATTCTTGCCATTCTAGTATCTTTTAGGAGCGAAGCCTGTGATCCCAGCCAAGTCACAAAGAAAGCTGTCTGTCACACACAACGTTCTTGCTTCAGGCATGACAGCCCCATCATTTCATGGGGAGTGGATGGTGCAGGAGGTCAAAATCATGATGGATCAATTAATCCCTAAGGTAACTAGATCCAGGCCAGGGAAATGCCTTGGAAACTAGGGTAAAAATGAGACTTTAACTGGCAAAACCTGGTGATTGAACCTGTGGTGCAAGAGCTGTGCAAGCAGGCAGATCAGGTCCTGTGGCAGCATGCTTGCATTCAGATAGGTGAGACCTGTTTTAGTGGCTTTTAGAGATTTTATATTGTTCTAGCTCCATGCATGTGAAGGCAGAAACAGGTTCAATCAACATGAAATAGAGCATAAGGAGAACACAAGTAAGCCAAGACAGAAAAGGAAGAGGTACCTTTGGGGCAAGGCATTAGCTGTGTTTGTCTGGCTGGGAAAGTGGAAAAGCTGGAAGCTGCAGATCTGAGAGGAGTCCGATGTACCTAATTCAGTGGGCAAAATCCACCTCTGGTGCCATTTTGCACACTTTGTATGTTGTCACTAAAGAGCTAACACTTCAGACACCCACAGCAGATGACTCTTACCATACAGGAGTAAAAGGATTAAAGAGCTTTTGAAAATAAGGCAGATAATGGAAAAAAATCTCCTTCTATAACAACAAAATCTTTAGACTGTGAGAAACAGCCAGGCTACTACCAAATACTGAGAGCATGGCGATAAGCAGGCAGTGCTAAAGAACACGTGAGTGATTCTTTGCCTGGCTAAGCACAAAGGGAGACAGGACAGATGCGCACAAGCTCATATTTCCCCAGGGAGAGAGAAGTAGCATCCTTTCCTATGTTGTGCCAGAGTAAGGAATCAATTAATGAGGATGTCTGAAGACAGTATTTCCAGAGCCAGATAGGAGCCATCCCAGATTTTGCAAAGAGATGAAAGAACCGTAGTGGAATTACGTGGAATCATTTTCAGTACAAAAGGACTAGAAGACAAATTATTTCCTAGATTTAAAAAAAAAAAAAAAAAGATTTAACAGAAGTCTAATGGGAACGGAGTGTAGAGACATTAGAAGTGACTTCACAGTTAAGGTTGCTTTGAGGACTGTACTTCAGATTGACATTCTTGTAAGACAGCGTAACAAAGACCACATTCAGGCCTCAGATTTGGCACTGTAACTTTTCATAGGATGACCGATTTGCCTGTGAAAAATGTCAAGAAAAACACGCAGCAATTTTTGCCTAGGGTTATACTCATACGGTCTTTAGGGGCAGAGAGAGTCCTTTTGTGATGAGTACGCAGTGCATAGCACAGTGGGTGCTGATCCTTGGCCAGTGTCTCTAGACTTAATACAAGTAAGCCATACTAGATAACTCTGCCTTTTTAATTTTTGCTTTGCTTTCTTCACATTTAAACAGTTAACACGGAGTGATTCAGCTTTTTGGCTATGGGAACCAGATAATAATGTACAATTTAAACAGCAAGGAGCTGGGGAAGAAAGCCACTATTATGTGATGGCAGCCTGTGCTGGACAACCTGGAACAAATGTAACACCTGGGCACCTTCTGGACATCGGGCAAATTGGATATCCAAGTCACTGCTATATTATAAGAATTCAAGTTCTGTCTCAGTAAAGAACTCAAAGCAGACCTCAGCAACATCAGCTACATATCTGCGATGTGAACCTGGGACAGACCTATCTGGGAAGACAAAAGGGTTGGAAGTTGGGGCGGGGGGGGGGGGGGG
>VFFE01004756.1:195650-239963 GCA_008921705.1 Burhinus oedicnemus
CCCCCCCCCCCCCCCCCCAACCCTGCCCGAGGGCGGGTGGCTCAGAGCGGGATCTCTCCCCTAGCAGGAGGCGGGGCGGGCGGTATTCCCCCCGCAATGCAGCAGAGGGAGGCTGCCGGGAGCGCTCCCCAGCCGCTGCACCCGCCGGGACGAGGGAACCGCAGCACCGAGGGGCAGCGAACCAACACGGAGATACCATCGGTGGCCCTTCCCGATCCCCACCCCCCCGGTCTGTCCCGCGGCGGCACCGCCGGGTAGCGACACCTCGGCCAGGGGGAGGCCGGCCGGAGTTAGCGGCTGCCCCGCCGCAGCAGCGGGGACGGCGAGAGCCCGGCTCGCAGGGGAAGCACCGCAATGGGCGGGCCGAGGCCGAGGCGCGCCGGCCAGGTGCAGGGTGGCCGCAGCGGGCGGGGCCGGACCGGGCCAGGCAGCGACCTGTAACGCTGCGAGGGCGCCCTGCCACCCCGGGGAGGGGGCAAGGAGGCGCCGGTCCCCAGGGACCCCCCGCTCCTACCTGCCGCCAGGCGCCGGTGCTCCCGCCGCCATCTCATACCTGCCGCTCCGCCTCCCCATTGGACCGCCGCACCCCTCCCTCGGCCCCGCCCCGCCCGCGACGCGCATCGCCATTGGCTGCAGCCGGCGCCCTCCCCCGCCTCCATTGGCCGGTTCGAACGGGCAACAACCGATCCGCGGGCATGACACGGTGGGGGGGAAACGGCTGTCCACGCCGCGCGCGGCATGCCGGGAGTTGTAGGCCGGCGGTGGGCCCGGCGGGGCCCGCTGTCGGGGCGGGGGGATGCCCTCAGGGCTGCAGAGCGGTTCCGCTGCGGGCCGACGGCCGGCCAACCTGCCCCAGCCGTCCCCTGCCCGTGAGCTGCGGCAGCGGCCCGTGAGCCGGCAGCTTGTGGGGCCTGGTTGGCCTGCTCCCACTGCTGGGGGGGGGAGGGGGGGCGAAGGGGGCAAGAAGGTGCCAGGGGCCATTTTGCCTCCACTTGAGCATCCCTCATGAGGCAGGAGCCACCACAGCTCCTGGTAGGGAGAGGAGAGCGGCCAACGCCTGCACAACCAGCTCAGGTGAGCGTGGGCCTGTGCACAGCACCAGTCTGGAGCTGTGGAAGTTCTTGTGGTGCTGCCTGAATTTCAGTGTCTCGTGCACACCCGACACCCCAAACGTTAATATTCAGTAGAAGTACAAGTTGCAGCCATTTTATTTGTTTGGAAACTTTGTGGCTTATGTGTAACCAACGCAGCAGGGTCTGCCTGAGCCTGCAGAGACTACACAAAGTGCTCCAAGAAGCACGAGTTACACCGTAAACCCGAACTCACATCTCAGCTTGAATATTTTTTTATCCTTGCTCACCATCAAGGAGAAATTACAGGAACAGAGACACTGCAAAAGCGGTTTTATTTCTTTGTTTCCTATTTGTTTTTTTCCTTTGTGTGTGGAAGCACATGCCTTGCCCCTAGCTGTCCCTAAGCCCCTGCACGCTTACTGCACCTGGGTTTGCACAGAGCTTTCAGGTAGCAAACAAGAAAAGAAACATAACTTTTTAGAAATAAGTGAAACCGTAGATCAGAGTGCAGAGGGGACTAGGAATTAATCTGACATTTTTTTAATTGACTAGATTTCAGCTGGAGTGGTCCCTTGGCATTTTAAACCTCAACACTTAATTATCTTACTGCAAATCATTCTTAGCATCAACACCAAGGTTCCTCTTATACTGCTGCCCCCAGGAGGGTTTTCCCATCCCTGCACCTTGGGGCCTGCCAAATCTTGACTTTGAACTGGGGAGACCCAGGTGTGCCTGTGGGGAGCCCCAAAGGTGCTGCAGCGTGCCTGGAGGAGGTGGTGGTCCAGCTGGGTGCTGCATGGGGACAGCCCCACGGGACACGCCTGTCCCTCTCAGCAGCATGTCAAAGCAGACACAACCCAGGCAGGTAGCTTCTAGGGTAAGGAAATGATGATGTTTTCCATCTCCTCTTGATTTTAAGCCTTAAAACTCAGTGTGGGCATCTGCAACTGTCCCAGCCAGTCCAGGGGCCACCCAGCCAGTGCTGGGGGCAACCTGTTAGTCCTGCCAGCCCCTCCTCAGGTGTGCCTAGTATGCCTGCAGCCCACAACTCGGAGACCTCCTGCTTTGCAGCTAGTGACAAAGAGCCCTTCGTGACAATTTCCAGCACAAGCACAGCGGAACACAGGTACACTGTCGGTGCCTGCTCTAGCCTGCGGAAAGGGGTTGCATTGTTTAGCGGCATGCTGGGTGAAGAAATAGCCTCCAGCCACCTCCCAGCTTGAGCAACAAAAGCCAGGCATCGCTCCAGGTCCCTGTCTTGCGCTTCTCTGTGGGTAACTGCAAAATATTTGTGGCTGGCATCTGCACGAGGCAGGACCCCACATCCCCCTCACCCTGCCCCACAGCAGAGAGCTGCACGCAGCCTCCTGTGGGCCCATGAGACGCAGCTCTGCTCCCTGCCAGGGACAGCTGCTGCTGGGGAGCAGGCTTGACTCGCAGCCAGCCTCCCCGGGCAGGATGACGTCTCCTCTCCAAGGGTTTCTATTGCATTACATGATTAATTAGCTGATTAACAAGATGTTGTTGCAGAAGAATCTGTTCTCTGGACACCAGCTCAGGCGAACACCATCCTCTGTGCTAATGAAACTCTTCTGTTCCATGCAGGCATGCACTAATTTAAGCAACAACATGCAAATGAAGAACAATACAGTAAGTAATCTGGAGCTTTTAAAAGAATTAGCTACAGCCTTCTCCAGGCCCTGTCTCCAACGAGAAAGCAGAAAGACAGATAGCTCTGGTGGGCCTGGAGCCACATGTTACAGGTGTTGGGGGCTTGGAAGGTGACTGCTGCCTGTCTCCCCCGTCCTGCCCTCAGGGGAGGGAGGGCATTTGGCCAAGGCTGGAGGCAGCAGAGGAAGATGGGTGTAGCCCCTGCTGACTGAACATGGTCAGGAGGTGCTGCTGGAGATGCCAGTCCCGTAAGCCAGGCAGCGGGCTCCCTTCTCGCAGGATTAGAGCAGCAGCACCTCAAGATGGCCCTGGGGCTCAAGGGTCCAAGTGAGAGCCCTGGGTGGGGAAGCTGGAAGGGGACAGTGCTCCTGACAAGGCAGAACCAATACTAGTACAAGAGCTCCTTCTCCACCCTCAGGCTTTTAAAAGGTTCTTGGAAAAAAACAAAAAGCACCTAAGAGAGCCACAAAACTGGATTTGCAGCCTCCAGAAAGAAGCCTGCAGTAAGAGGCTGAACAAGCACAATCCCTTTAGCTTATTAGGAGACTGAGAAGCGTTGCAATTCCAGCATGTAAGCTACCACGGTAGGAAATTACAAAGGACTAAAGGCTTTTTAATATAGAAGAGGAAGGGAATGCCAGCTACATTCACAAATATGTGTTCTTTGCAGTGTGAGAAATAGGACCTGTATCCATACCCTCCACGCCATTCTCTCCAGCATGCTTTGGCCAAACACCACCTTTTAGCCTCAGTGCAGAAGTAACTGGGCAAGTGCAGAAGTAACTGGGCAAAAACAGATGGTCAGGCCAACCCGAGATGGATGGGCAGCTAAAAAGGTCAAGGATTATTTGCACTGCTCAGGCTAGCTGACAGGAGGTGGTCAGAGCAGAGGAAAGGGCTTTTCTCAGTTCTCATGGGTAAGGGAAAGGGCAAGGCACAGAGGTTTGCAGTAGCAGTTTTCCAGCCAATTTGAAGAAATTTGCAGCAAACTGTTCTGCCCCACAACCAGGCATGGCTGATATGAGAAAAGCAAGAGGCAGCACCAAAAACAGTGACAGCCAAAGAGCAGACACTCCTGCCATGGCACAGATCCCCAGGCAGAGACCCTGTTCATCCAGAAGATGCCACCAAGAGGGAGTCTGTATAAGGAAGCTGGTCATAGCAAGGGACTTTTCATCACCTCTGGCTTCTCTCTTTGGCCAACACCACCACTTGGACCTACTGCACATTTGCCGGGAGGGCACAGGACACAGGCAGTGCCTCACTGCTGTGTGCTGCAGCGTTGGTCCTGGCAGCCCCCAACCAAGCCCCACGCAGGGGAGAGGGCTGTGGCCCCAGGTCCCAGGCTGATGCAGGTGTAAGCCCCATGGGGTGCGGTGCTGCAGCGGCAGGACCCGCTGCACCAGGGCAGCAGGCAGAGCACAGGGGACGCGGCGCGCACAGATCTTAAGGGAAGGAGAGGAGCAATCTGGGCTGGGCAGGAACAGTGGGTATTTATCAATACAGAGAACTCATTACATGTTACTTGCTCTCACACGCAGGCACACGCACACACACGTACCCCTGCACCAGGCAACCCAGCACTTTCCTCCAGGCACAGGATGGCAGGGCTTGGGCCAAGAGTCCGTAGTACGATGGGGTGGTGTCCCAGGGAGTCTTAAACAGACACAGGCCACCTTCTGCAGAGGAGTCCCCCCTGCTCCACTCACGAAGCCCCCATTCCCCGGTGCCCAGAGGCCACAGGGTGTTGTCCGTCCTTGGGCACGTGCAGGCTAAGCACCCGAGGCTCCTCAGGGGCGCTGGGCCTTCAGACGGTTCCTGCGGCCGGCCTTGGCCCCGCGCTGGGCTCCCTTCATCAGGCCCTTGAACTGGCCTTGCATTTTTGCCCGCTTCCTGCAGGGAGGAAGGAGCAGGAGGCTGGGTTAGCGCTGGCACTGGGCACAGCCAGTGCACAGGGATGCTCCAAGCTCCACAAGGAGCAGTGCAGAGGCTGGCAGGGAGATCCCAGACCAACAAAAAACTGTAACAACAAAATGCAGCATCAAACCCGTGTTTTGGCCCCGTTCCCCACCCTGTGCCCTTCCCTCACCTTCTGTTGAGTCTAGCTCTATTCAGGGGGATGTAGGCATAGGGGTCGAGCTGGCCCTTCTTCTTTACGTCGCCTTTGCCTTTCTGTGGGAGATAGTGACATGGGAGAAGATGCAGTGTCCTGTTCTGGTGCAACCCTGGCACCCGGCCACCTCAGTGATTATGTTGTAGCGGGGTGCCAGCTGAGTACATGGCCCTTGGAGCTGATTTCCCACCCAGGTGATGCTACAGATACCTGCTTTGAGCAGTAAGCAGCAACTAGCCACAGCAAGGGCAGGATCAGGACTCCAAGATGGGTTGGAAGTGTTTGCAGGTACTGAGTGTTCAGCAACTCCTCTTGGAGCAGAGATTTACCCTCCCAGCCTTAGCACGGCTGGACCAGACCCTCAGCAAACACTCAGTGCTTTCTGTCCCCCGGACCAGCAGTGATCTTGCCCCAGCAGAGCCCCAGGCATCTCCCCACCCAAACCCTGCGACCCCTCAGGTCCCTCACCTTGGATCTGTACTCTGCACCGAAGGCTGGCTCCTTGTCCAGCTGCCGGTGGATCCCAGAGCCTCCAGCTGGAAAAGACGGAATGTGTGTTGAAAAAGCATTCCAGGGCTCCCCCTTCCCATTTCCTATGCTAGAATACACCAGGGCTAGGGAAGCTGTTCCTGTTTTTGCCTCCAGCTCCTACGTGTGAGGACAGCAGAGAAGGGTGACCATGTCCCATGAGCACAGATCTCTGCTTCAGCTGCCCTGGAGCAGCCCAGTAAGACAGGAATGTGGTTCTAGCCCCCTGGGGAGCCCCAGACGGGGCACAGGCGAAGGACTTACCTCTGTACTGAGGGTAAGTCCTGGCTTCGGGCTCCTCATCATCTGGCTCCTCTCTGAACCGATGCTTCTGGCTTTTCTTCTGCAGAAGAAGGCAGCGGGGACCCTGCAGCTGGTTTGTCCATACAGTTCTGCCCTCCCATGGACCCCTGACCTCCTGCTTCCTCCCATGGGGTCCCAGAGACCTCCCAGACTGCCTGCCCCAGCCAGCCTCCTGAACCCAAGCTGGTGCTTGCCTGGTGTCCCCACTGGCCTCTGGGGCAGAGCTGCAGCTGCTGCAGCACAGGCAGGGGTTTGCACAGCCAAGTTTCCCCAGCATCTCCTCAGGACCATGAGCCCCATACTCACACTGCGGAGACCGACATCTTGCAGCACATCTGCCATTTCCTCATCCACTCCTATGGTACAAGACAGAGGGTCAGTACAGGATGTGGGTGCAGGACAGCCCCTGTACTGTGCCAGCCCCGGGAGTGGGTTGTGCGAGCAGGTGTCCCTACCGAACTGGCACTGGTGGCCATGTCCCCTTCCAGCCGCCTTCTGGTGATGGAGGGGGCTGCCTCCCCTCGGTGGCAGTGGCCCAGAAGAGAGCCCCTGGGTGTGACACAAGGCCACACCAACCCCTGCCACTTCCACCCACATTCCTCCCCAAGCTCCCACATGTAGATGGCAGAAAATAAACCATTCAGAGTACCAGAGCAAGTCTAGTGTGGCCCCCCACCAGTCCAGGCAGTACCTTTGCCTTCATCATCGTCCACCTCCTCCTCCTCTTCGTGGATGATCAGGCGCCCATCCTTAGACACCTGGAAGTCATGGCTCACTCCTCTGGACCGCTTGGGGCCTGGCTTCGTGGCTGCTCACAAAGAGGTGGGTCAGAGCCTGGGGAAGGACCCACTCCTGGGGGCAGTCGTACCCCCAGAGCCCCTGTGCATCACACCAGCTCCTGCCCTGTCCATCCCACCCCAGCCACATCTGAAGCTCTGCTCCTCACCCAGCACCCGCTGGGACACATTGGGGTCCAAGAAGTTGAGGGGCTCATCCTCTTCCCCTTCCTTCAGCCAGGCCTGGCCCTTCTGCCGTGCTTGCTTCCTCCACTCCTTGCTCTGCTGGCGGTCCTCCTCTTCCTCCTCCTCATCCTCTGAGTCAGCCAGGATCTCCTCCATGCTGGTCAAAAGGCAGAGAAGATAACAGAAACGGAACAAGCTCAGAGGTGCAGACCCCAGTTTGCCCCACAGTGCACAGCAGCCCCTAAGATGTCCCCACCATCTCTAGAGGCACCAGCAAATGCAGCACTAAGCCCTCTGTGGGGCTGCACCTTCTTCACCCCTGGCCCATCTTTACCTGTCTCCTCTGGGCTGTGCGGGTGGTGCCTCCTCTTCATCTGTATCTGCAGCTGCCTGCCTCAGGGCACGTTGCTTGCGGCTCCGGGCTTCTGCCTTGCGGATGTTCACCAGCACCTTGTGGTACTCGGCCGGCAGCAGCCCCTTCACCAGCTCGAAGCTGAGGAGCGCACAGAGAGTGGTCAGTGCCCACCTCCTCCCACACTGCTTCCCAGGAAGCTCCCTTGCTGCCCTAGCGTGGCTCCAGCATGACCCAAGAGTCCCTGGCTCACCCGAACTTGCGGATGAACTTGGTGAAGAGGTTTCGCAGCTTCATTCGGAAGTGGCGTCTCATGTCATCTGAAAGGTTCCCCACAGCCTCCAGCTGCCAGGAAAGAGACCCTTAAGACCAAAGCACCCCTGCCCTGGGCATCCAGCCTCCCACCCTTGCCCTGCACAGCCACCTTGCTCACCCTGCTGCCATCTCCCCATGCCCAGCCCAGGCAGGGCCGTGGTGAGGTCTCTCTGCTTGGCAGGGCCAGTTCATAGGGGTTGTCTGGCATGTCCATGCCAGCATTCAGGAGATGGACCTCCTCACTGCCTTCTTGGCTACTGAGATCAAGGTTGTGCCCCTGTCTCCCAGGCAGAAGCAGGGTGCAGCTGCAGATGCCCCCATCTGCCCAAGGCAGCTCCAGCTCTGCCCCATCACCTTCCTCAGAGCACCCCACACAGGATCTCACCATTGCCTGGACGTGCTTGGCCAGCAGCTTGGTGTCCACTAGCAGTAGTGTGACCTTGAGGAAGCCCAGGGCTGCCTTCACCACATCCCGTGTGCGGGAGGCCAGCAGCAGGCAGATGTTCTGCAGGAGCTGCTCCACCACGCTCAGCTCCAGGTGATCTGCAACCACGGCAAGGCTCAGCCACAGCCAGCCTCCTCCCAGCACTTGCCTTCACCAAGGGTGCTGCCTTGTCCCCCTGTGCTGCCCCCGTCCTCCCACCTTTGAGCTCCTGCTCACCTTTGAACTCGAAGAACAGGCGAGTCAGTGCCAGCACTGTGCAGCTGATCATGGTGACCGAGCCTGTGAGCCCCGCATAGACCAGGAGCAGGAACCGCTGCATGCCCTCTGCAGGAGGAGATTGACTCAGGACCCCGCTCACCCTCCGACCCAGCAGCATCCCTGACCCGTTTCAGTGCAGTGCGGGGCATGGCTCCGATCCCCCTGGGACCGGAGCAGCCATGGGGCTGAGTAAGCGGAGCAGGAGCTCACCTTGGGGTGTGGGTCCAAAGCGGATGAAGGCATGCCCCATCTCCACGAGCAGCACGAAGGCGTTCTTGCGGGCCCCCACTGACACCTCCTTGGTGCAGAGGATGACCTGGAGGCACACGGGCATGTCACAACCCTGCTGTGCCCCGCCATGGCCAGAATCTGCTGAGTCCCCCCATGGACCATGCTCACCTCTGGGACCAGGGCGGTGACAAAAGGCTCATGCTCTGCAGAGAGCTGCTTCACAATGTGGAACAGGCACTTCAGCCGGGGCTGCGGAAAGAAACAGCCCAGCGCTAGTACACCCAGGGACACACACCTGGCTGCCCCCACCCTGTCCCTTCCTGGCAGGGGCCGAGCTCAGCCACTGCAGCCCTTGCTCTCACCCTCTTGGCCGGGGATGCTGCGCTCTTGAGTGAGTCCAGGAGTGCTGCCTGCAGATCCTGCAGGTGGGAGCGGACGAAGGCCTGGCAGGGGGCATGGGGAGCGGCACACACCTCCTCCAGCACACGGTACGCCTTCTTCTGCATGCTGCGCTCTTTGCTCTGCAGGGATAGCCAACACACCCCTGTTGTCAGGGCAGCCCCTTGCCATGGTGTCTGAAGGGACCCCTGCAGCATCCCACAACACCCAGCAGAATCCGTACGCTATAGCAGCTGCTCAGCCCCCCAGAGCATGGGTTCAAGCTGGCAGCAAGCAGACGGTGCCCCAGTGCACCCCCTGTGCCTGTCAGGGCTGGGGGCCCACTCACCTGGAGGTGAGGCTGGATGGTGCGGTACAGGCAGCCCAGGGACTGCTCATCAGCATAGGGTGCCATTGCCACCACCAGGTCCAGGATGGAGAGTCTGCACCAGAGAAGGACACACAGGTGGGTAACTGCAGCATCACTAACGCTGCCCGACCAAGCTGGCACGCTGGCTGTGAGTCTCATCAGATGCGTGAGAGTGGCACATCCCACAAGGGACAGTACGAGTGCCTAGTGCTGCTCACCAGGAGGAAGCTGGCAGCTTTACCCGTTAGGGTGTTACCTGGCAAACTCAGAGCTCTCAGGACTGGTCAGCTTCTCGCTGGCTTTCTGCAGGAATCCGCACACCATCTGCAGGGCAAGCACACAGAGTAGAATCAGAACTGACTGAAGGGAGTGCTTTTACAAGAGTTTGCAATCCACCTGGCAAATGCCTTGCCACAGGACTTTGTGGAGACCAGAAGCACTATGGGTCCAAAAAGAGCTGGACAAATTCCCAAAGGGCTCATGCACGATGTGCCAGATGCAGCTGCAAGACTGGGAAATCCCAGACTGCCGGTTGGGAAGGGCTCCCTCCTCATGAGGGCAGGGAAGGGCTGCTCTCTGCCCAGCTTCTTTCTTCTTGTCTTCTCCAGTCAGGCACCTGCTACAGCCCCATCAAACCGGGTCCAACTGGGGGATGCTGGCCCGAGCTAGCAGAACCTGCCCCACTGCCCCAGGGCCCCCTCACCTGGGGATCAGTGATGGTCAAGTAAGCTCGGACAGTGTCCAGCACAGAGCGGCGCTGCGCACTGCTGCCCCTGTCCTCCTCGGACTGGCTGTACACGTTGAACAGGATGGGCAAGAAATTTTTAGCAAAGCGACCCACTTCTGCCCGCTCCGGATCTAGGGAGAGGATGACAAAGGGGTGTGGTTCAGCATCTCCCTTCCCCAGATCACCACAGGAGAGAAGGACCCACCACGAGGATCTGCCCCCGCTTCAACCTGTCTCGCATCCTTTGTGAATGAGGGTGCGCAAGGCCTGGCACACAGTGGGGCGCAGGTCTGGGCGCTCGCTGATGGCCATGCCCAGGGTGCGGGCCAGCCCCTTGAAGGACCCCAGCACGTCTGTGGGGTGGGTGCAGAAGCCAGGTAGCAAGGTCCAGACCTGGAAGGCAAAGGAAGAGGTGCGAGGCCATCGCCCTTTGCCTGAGTCACCACTCCCCAGCCTGGCACCACGGGTATGCCACGGCAGGGCTCCCAGGCACTCCTTGTTACCTGCCACTGCAGCGTGTCGTAGATCTTGGCCTCCACAGTCTTCCCAGCCTGAGTAAACTCCAGGGCTGCAGAAGAGAAGGGGGAGATGAGCAGAGCAGCAGGTTACAAAGCCCTACTCCATCCCAGGGAAGGGAAGGGAGGTCCCACGGAGCACCCTGGGGCTCCCAGGAGCCCAGGACCGCACCCACTGGGACCCCTGCTGTGCCACCCTCCTCACCTCTGCTTTTCAGGGCAGCCGCCAAGGGCAAGAAGTAGCTGGTGAAGAAGCCGAGCCGTGCACCCTGCACATAGTCCCGCAGCACTGGCAGAAGCCAGCTGCGGGGGAAATCCAGCGTCTCCCTGGGGAGGCAAGGCACGGGTCAGGGGAGCATGGGTGCTGCCAGCATCAGCCCCTGGGCACAGGGCACTGCTGCCCAGCCCCAAAGCTGGGCACAGGGAGGCTTGGCAGAGCCGAACACCTCCAGCACCACATGGAGACTGAACAGGAACGTGAAAAACAGCTGCAAAATTGCCACCACCACAGACAAACTGGCAGCTGGTCATCTCCCAGCACAAGAACTGGGGAGAAATGGAGAAAACATGAGCCAAAGCAAGCAAAGGGACAGCACTCCACTAAGGGTGCTGGGGGTACCAGTCATTTGTACTGGCTTACGGAGATGTCAGAGAACATGCAGATAAGAAAGGTGCAACAGGAAAATTATTTCTCAGCTGGAGACCAGTGTCTTTTGCTGCTGGGAGTGGGTGCAGGACCTGCTACCCCACAGCTGTACTCACTCCTTGCCATCGATCTCCAGGGGCACGGCTTCCAGCAGTACCTCGGGGCCCATGGCACTCACGGCAGCCCCCACCGCCCGGTCCACTTCAGCAGTGTAGGGGAAGTGTGGGGAGAGACGTAGGTCACACAGGGACCGGAGACACTGTAGGGACAGGGTAGGACAGTTACAGAGGAGCCACAGAGGCAGGTCTGGCATGCGTCACTTGCCATTCCTGCCCAGGGATGCCAGCTGCCCTGCGTGTTCCCGTGCTGAGTGCCAGAGCTGTGCACATCCTGCCCAGGCACAGGCAAGACAGCGGACACTGTGACAGCCCTGCTCCGCAGCCAGAGAGGGCAACGCAGCCCAGGCAGCAGCGCTGCCACCCCACCTGCCTCCGTGGATGAGCCTGACACCTCCCCAACTGGCTCACCTTCCTCATGAGTGGGTGGCACTGCTTCCCACATGTCTCAAAGAAGACCTCCAGCACCCGCAGCACCTCATCCCACGCTGCATGGAAACGATATGTCAGGCCCTCCTCCACTGATCTGGGGAGGAAAGAGGAGATGGTCACGCTGGCAGGGACCCACCCAGCACTGATCAAGGACTGGGCAAAGGCTGCTCAGAGCTCATCCAGACCCATGGGGACAGTCTCTCCCACACCACCGCTCCTCACCTGAACATCTTGCACAGGTAGGTGGCAGGCGCTGGAGCAGACGCAGAGACAGTGCCCACGTCATCCATGTGGGGAGCGACGCACTCGCTCAGGAGTGTCTGCGAGGACAAACAGGGAAAATAGTCCGCATTGGACTGCGGACTCCCCAGCCTGGGAGGCACAGAGGGGCACACTACCCCCCGGCAAGCCCCAAACCCCTGGGCAGAGACCCCTGTGAGGACCAGGGCAGCCAAGTGGGGAGAGGCAGCCAGGCACAGTACCTCCAGGGTCCGTGCTGCTGCCGACACCACCTGAGAGTGTGGGGAGAGGAAGCAGTTCATAGCGGCTGAGAAGAGCCGAGGCAGGTGAGCCCAGCACAGGTCCTTCTGCAGCCTGGAGGAGAGAGACCAAGTGAGTGAGAGAATGAGCAGCCACTTCTCCCCGTGCCCAGCCATAGCCCCTGCCCGCACCTGCCCAGGTTGACGTGCGCCCGCTCCATGGTGGACAGCCAGGTCAGCAGTGGCTGCAGGTCACTCGTGCTGGGCACGTAGTCGTAGAGGGCCTGGGGAAGCAGAGGGTGGGTGGGTGGGCGCTGCAGCACTGCCAGCCCCATCCCTCCCTGTGCCAGCACCCCACACTCACAGTGACGATCTGGGCATTCAGTTCGGCCGGCAAGCAGGCCACGCTGGCCTGGGCACTGAAGAGGCTGTGGAAGGCTTGCATGGCACACGCTGTCACCAACTGTGAAGGACATGGCATCCGGATGCAGGCTCCATGGCAGGCAGCACCCCTTCACACCCTCTGCCCCCCTATCCCAAAGCAGGCTCTGCCTGGGGAAGCCCAACGCTGCTGCGACTGCGTCCTGTCTTCAGCCTCCCTCTTCCACAGCAGGCAGGCCAGCAAGACCAGGCTGGGCTCCTGGCTGCCCTGGGCTCCTTCACATGTGCATTCTGCATTTCCAGGCTCCCAGCTGGCAGCCAGGGGGTTTGAGCCCTTCCAGGGTGCAGCCAAAGGGAAAAAGGGCTGCCCTCGCCACCCCTGGCACAGGGACACTCACCACGTGGCTGAGGGTCATGACTCGGAGCAAGGTCTCACAGCAGGTCTTCACCACAGCCGCAGGGAAGCAGGGCAGCAGGTCCCGCAGCAGGGTGAGGATGTGCAGGGTGGTGGTCGCCTCCTTGGTGCCTGCAGGAGCACAGCAGCACCTGAGCCTGTGGCACCCCATGGCAAAGCCCTGCCAGAGGCAAAGCCCCCCATGACAGCACTGAGGCTGACACACAGAGCTGGGGTGAACACTCCTTGACTTCTGGGAAGAGTAGAGCAATAGACAGATGGCTGAGGGCCTCCCAAAATACCTTAGGTGCCCCAGTGGCATCTCATACCCTCCTCAGCAATCCAGGGTGCTGCACCCTCCCCTTTTTCCTTCAAGTCCCTATTCTCCCATGAAGACAGGGAGAATGGGACCCAGGCCCAGGCCACAGGCCCCACCCCCTCAGCTGCAGACCCCTTGCTCCAGCGCCTCACACCTCCAGCTTTTTCGATCTCCTGCACACAGAACTTGGCGGTGGAGGGTGCCGCGGGGTGATGCTCAGGAGCTGCATCTCCAAACATGAACTCACTGCCCCTCAGGATGGAGCACACGCCATACTGTGCTGCTTTCCGCACCTGGGGGAAGGAAAGCCCAGGTAGATAGGAGCCACAGACCCCAGGCGCACAGCCAGCCCCAGAAACGAGCCCCAAAGGCAGCAGCATCACTCACCAGGGGAACTGGAGCTCACCTTGGGCTTGGTATGAACGCAGAAGCTCAGCAAGCCATGATAGACCTGGAGGGTGACGGGGTAGCTCCAGGCTGCCAAGTCCTGCTTCCGCAGCAGCGTGGCCAGGCAAGAGAGAACCTACAACAAGAGAGCAGCAAGGGCATTAGCATCACCCCAGAGACCCCCTGTCATTGCAACAGCCTCAGGCCGAGCACCCAGCACCACCCTACAGCAGCAGCTTGGCCCCAGCTCTCAGCAGACCCCTGGCCAGAGCTGGCACCACCGGCTGCTTCTTGGCTACTCACCCATCGCAGGGCAGAGGTGGAGCTGCTGCAGGCCTGCGAGGAGACAATACCCATGAAGGCTTTTGAGGCATCTGAGAACTTTTTTATAAGCACAGGGCTTGGGACCCTGCCGAGAAAAGGAGGTGCATCAGCGGTGTGAGCAGCGGGCAGCCAGTGGCAGTCTCGCACTAACTGCACCCCCAGCCCGCTCTGGTTGGGTCATTTCCCCAGCCTGGTGAGGGCTACGGCACCAGCCCCTCTTCCAAGATGGGCCTGGGCATCTCTCCCTGCTCCTCTACCAGTCACTCACCGCTTTAGGACGAGGTTGAGCAGGTAGGCAACAGCAGCCAGTGACTCGGGGGACTCCACCGCCTCCAACGTGGTCATCTGGGAACAGAGGAGGGGTGAGCGAGGAGGAGCGGGGGTTTGCATCAGCCCTTCCCCATCCCCAACCCTTAGGAAGGAGAGCAATCAGGAGCAGCCCAACAGCATCTCTGCTGAAGGACACCCAGGGCCTCAACTACGAGCATAGCACCCTCCACCACCAACCATCCCGAGAACCTCCCCATGCTGCCAACAGCAGCTCTCCTCGCACCTCCTCCCCACGACCAGCACTCACCAGCGCAGCAAAGTATTCTGTCTCACTCTCCTTGCCCCCCCGCGAGCGGATCACCTCCGTCACAGCTGCCAGCACGGCACAGATCTATGAGCAGCAAGCGGAGCAGGTCAGCACTCTCAGTCTGACATCTGGGGGGCCATCCCCACCAGACACCCCTCCCCCCAGCCCTGCTCCTGCCTGTACCTCTTTGTGAGCAGCAGAGTTGGACTGCCAGAACCGCTGCACCTTGCTGAAGGTGACATTGGTGCAGTCGCTCAGCCCGCTCAGGAAGGTGCCAGAGGACTTCTCCGTGGCGGCCTCCCCAGCATCGTCCTCCTCCATATGGAGCTGAGTGCTGTCACTCGGCTGCTCCAAATGCATGGACCCCGACTGCAGCTCATTGTGCAGCTTCACCGCATCCACCGTCAAGTTGCTTTTCTCTGCCGGGGCGAAGAGGTACGCTCAGGACCTCAAAGTCACATTGCTCTGCCATTCACCCTGAAACTCCCTACAACCGCCCTCCTTCCCCTTCCAGCCAGACCAGCTTGGCTGGAGCTCATCTCCAGCATGTGGGACACGGATGCTGCTTCCCCCAGATGGGAGAAGGCACAGCGTTAACTGGAGAGAGCTCCTAATTCCTGTGAAAACAAACCAGGGCACAGTCCAGCCATCTCTGATGAAGGAGAGCATCACACCCTCACAAACACATCTTGGTGTACCAAGGCTTTAACGCTGAGGTGCTGTGTGCTCTGCCCCATTTGTCTTCTGCCCGGAGCCCTGGCAACCAGACAGCCAAGGCACACGCTTCATGTCCCTCTGAGTCCCAGACACCAGCTTGCAACCAGCTGCGAGGGGACAGTGCGTGCTGCGAGACACGTTTCTTTATCTGCAGGAGAAAGATCTCCTTGGTCAACAGCAGCCGGGGCTGTGAAACTCCGGCCCCTCGCAGACCACCATGCTCCGAGGTTTGTCTTCCCCATCACGCTGCCTTCTGAGCGGGAATCTCTGTCGCGTTCCTCTCTGTGCCAGGCACCGCAGCAGCAGTTACAGGCACGGCCATGGGCTTTTGGGAGCCGAGGACACTCGTTACGCTGCGGGCTCGGTTCCCCTCCCCGCTTCGCTGCCTCCTCCGCCTCCCGGGGCTGCAGCTCGGGGGTCAGCGGCTCCAGCCCTTCTGCCCCCTCCCCAGCTCTCGGGAACCGGGGACCCAAAGGCTCCCCCTCCAGCACCCCCCGCCGGGAAGGGCCGGGCACAGGCAGGGAGCTGCCCGCACCACGGGCCCCCGCCCCCCCGCCCGCCTCCCTGCCCGCCTCCCTGCCCTCACCCGCCGGCCGGCTGTAGAAGCGACTGCGGGCGGCCAGGCGGTGTTGGCGGGTCTCAGGGTTACAGTCGCTGCTGTGGCCCTTCCGCCACCGCTTCAGCTTGGCCCCGGCGCCTGAGCGGAGCCGTCCAGTCCGCGCCATGCTGGAACCGGCTCCACGTGCCTCCGCGCCACGCCCCTCTTTCCCTTTCCGCTTCCGGCGCCTGCCGCCATCTTGAGTAAGGGCACCGCTGCCCTCAGGGCACCTAGGCACCTCCCAGCGGGGTGGGTGGGGAGTGGTGTCGGGGAAGCTAAACGGGGTCGCGCTTAGTTGGGGCTGGATGGGCGACCCGAGGGGCCTAGGGGCAGGTGTCAGCAAGAGAGGCTGTCTGACATCCCCCTGCAGAGGGGAGAAGGCACTGCTAGTGCCGCACCCGTACGGAACGGGTGAGCACCCACGACGGGTTACTGCATATGCATTACGGCGTGGTGACGTCACGACCCTGAAGGTCGCACCGCCCTTCGCAGCCGCGCCATGCGCTACGTGCGCCTCCGCCCGCCCGCCGCTTTGGGCATGCGCGCCAGCCCCCCCATTACCGCGCGGCGAGGGGCGGGGCGGAGCCGGTAGCGTCAGTCGCGCGCGGTAGCAGCGGCGGCAGCGTGAGGAGAGAGCGCGCGCGCACCGACCTTCCCTCAGCTCCGCTCCTCCGCCATGGCCGCCTACCGTCTCGTCCTCGTCCGCCACGGCGAGAGCGCCTGGAACCTGGAGAACCGCTTCAGCGGTTGGTACGATGCCGATCTCAGCCCCGCCGGTCAGCAAGAGGCGCGGCGCGGCGGCGAGGCCCTACGAGGTACCGGTCACCGGTGAAAGGGGAGGCGGGGGTTGGCCGTGAGGAGGGCGGTGCGGCCTAGTGCGGCCGCTTCGGGCCTCATGGGGCTGTTTTTGGGGTTCTCCGATGCCGGATGGTGGTCTCCGGTACCGAGGGGAAGGCCTCTGGTACGGGGGGGGGCGGCCCTCCGGTACCGGTCGCGTCCCCGCCGCCGTAAGGGCAGACCGCCGGCGGCGGGGACGCGGCCGGTACCGGTGCAGTGAGGCCACCGCCCTTGGCTTCTCAGCGGTTGCGTAAGGCCCAGCATTCACCTCCCCGGTGTCCCTTCCCACCCCCCTTTCCCCTGTTTTTTTTTTCAGATGCCGGCTACGAGTTCGACATTTGTTTCACCTCGGTACAGAAACGAGCCATCCGTACCCTCTGGACCGTTCTGGATGCCATCGATCAGATGTGGTTACCCGTTATCCGAACCTGGCGTCTGAATGAGAGACACTACGGGGCTCTCACTGGTTTGAATAAGGCCGAGACGGCGGCAAAGCATGGTGAGGCGCAGGTGAAGATCTGGAGGCGCTCATACGACATCCCTCCGCCACCCATGCAGTCTGATCACCCCTTCTACAGCACCATCAGCAAGGTAAGACCTATTGCTCTTCATCCACCTTGCTGGGAGGGTCCTATAAGTCACCTTAGGTCCCTGCAGTGTGGTCTGGCTTGCTCTGCAAGGTCTCCTCTGCCTCTGTTGCAGCAGCCAGTACTGTTGTGCATGGTGCTTGTTGGCGTCGGGCTGAGTTTGTCCTGCTCCCTCCCTAGGGAGTTGAACCCTTGGGCACTGCATGGACAGATTCAAAGCTGGGGTGGGGGACAACACCTCTGTTAATCATTAGTCGCATGACCTGTGGGTGGATGTTTGCTCTGGTCTCTTCACCCAGAGCAAGCGACATAAAGCTTTCCCCAGGAGGGGCTCGCAGCCCTGACTGTGGCTGATTGCAGCCTCAAACCTCAAAGGTGCTTCCTTGCTTCCAAGCCCAGCTTCACCTACATGTAGCAGGTCCCCAGGCAGAGAATTTGGGGTGGCGGGGATGAAGGCCCTGCTGCTGCCTTCCCACACTGTGTTGGACAGCTGCATGAGTGTGGCCGTTCCCCCAGGACCGCCGCTACGCTGACCTGACAGAGGACCAGCTGCCAACATGCGAGAGCCTGAAGGACACAATCGCCCGGGCTCTGCCTTTCTGGAACGAGGAAATCGTCCCACAGATCAAAGAGGGAAAGCGAGTCCTTATCGCTGCCCACGGCAATAGCCTGCGTGGGATCGTCAAGCACCTGGAAGGTATGTCAGCAATGTGGGGGTATCGCGGGGTCTCCCCACTGCCCTGGCTGGCACTGTGCGAGCAGGGCAACAAATGACAGCACATCTGTGTTCGCAGGCATGTCAGAAGAGGCCATCATGGAGCTGAACCTGCCCACTGGCATCCCTATTGTCTACGAGCTGGACAAGAACCTGAAACCTGTCAAGCCCATGCAGTTCCTGGGGGATGAAGAGACGGTGCGCAAGGCCATGGAGGCTGTCGCTGCTCAGGGCAAGGTCAAGAAGTGAGGGTGGGCAGCAGGCTAGCATGTAGTACAGCCCCCCTGCCATCCCCCACCCCTCTGTGCACACCCCCCACAGCCGTAGGAACTTGGAGCTGCAGAGCTGGAGCAGCTCCCCAGGATTAGGCCCGTTCTCTCGGGACCAGGCTCCCCTCTGCAGACAGTCTGGGGGCCCGGGGGCGAGGGGCTGCACGTGCGAAGGTCTGGTGTGAAGGGGAGCCCTGGCTCTGCCAGGCAGCAACTGCACACCTCTCCGTGCTGAGATCCCAGCCCTTGGGCCCCGTCTGCAGGGGGACACGCCAAGCAATCCCTCGCCATGCCAGGCTCCTCTTTTGCTTTGCTTCCCTGGCAGCTCTCGTCACCCAGTTACTGTCGTTTTGTTGCTTAATTTAGTCATACCAGGAGCAGCGGGGCGAGCGTAGCACAGGCAGCGACCAAGATGGGTACCCTATCCCCTCGTGGGTGTGTGGCACAAGGATTGGGACGTGTAGATGCTGAAAGGGTTGTATTTTGGTGCATGCAGTACAGCAACCAAGGGTGGTACCTGCAACTCTGGACCTAGCTCTGCCAGCCTCTGCTTTAACTTATTGCCTTTGCACAAGGGCGAGGGAGGGAGCCTGTTTTTCTGGAGGTCTGCGTCTGCCACATACTTCCCCCAGCAAAGTCCATCCTGGTCCTGCTGGTGAAGCAGGTACCGTTGTGCCCCATCCCACGTGCGTGTACCTGCCCTGTTGCTGTGGCCTCCCCCTCCGCTGGCGCCGTGAGCCTGGGCTTGCACGGGGTCAGTGTAACTGTCTGACCATAGCAGCTGTCTTGTTCCGGTTCAATAAAGACTCATGCACAATAATGAGGTGCTGGTGCTTTCCTCTGCCACGTGCTCCTGGGCTGCTTTGCCCAGTACCTCCCGCATGGGTGTGAGGCAGCAGTGGCTGCTGGGTGCAGTTGTGGGGGTGCAGAAGGCATTCTGGGGAAGCAAAGCACAGCTCCCCAGTCCCTGCCGGAGGGGGTGACGCCCTGCTGTTTGTGATTTTTAAAGGTTCTGGGTGTGGCACACCCTTGTCCCTAGAGGCAGGCAGGGCACGTGTGGCCAGAGGAGATGTGGTGCCGTGGAGTTGAGCACAGCCGCAGCCTGTACCAGTTATCAGTGCAGGGAGCTGAGCTGTTCTCCATGCTTGACACTGATGTGGGGAAACCAGCCACAAACCAGAGCTCTCTGCCGTTGGCCTCGCTGCGGCAGAGCCGCTGGGCTGCTTCCCTTCCCTGGCAGTGCGCTGGGAACACATGCCTTCCTCCCAGCTGCAGCACTGGGGAAGCTGTCCCCTCCACAGCCCCAGGAGACAGATCAGAGGGCTGCAGGCAGCACCGGCCACCCCTCCGGGCTGTAACTGAGCAGAGTGCAGAGCTCTCAAAAAATATTTATTACCACAAATAGAAAATCCATCCTGCCAGTGAGGTCCCATCTGGCTGTTCCGGCCTCTTGCAGGTGTGGAGGAGGCTGGAGCCCAGGGGCTTCTCTGGCCCCACAGACCCCAGCCCAGCAGCCCCTCGTCCCACAGGGCCCCTGCTAAGTCTGCAGGAACTGGGGCTGCACACGGGCCACCTTACGGAAGTCCTTGGTGTGTGTTCGTGGGCACTGCATTTCACACCAGCTGATGGGCACCATCTGCACCCCTAGGGACACCACACGTCAGGGGTTCCCCTTCCCAAAATTGTGTTCCTCCACGTGGAAAGGGAGGAGGCTGCATCAGCTGACCCCCAGGCGGGGATGAGGCAGACCTGTCTGAGCCCTACCTGCCTCGCTGCGTGCCACCACCACCCCCAGCTCGTTCTCTGCTGTGCTCAGCAGGTAGTTGGATTGTGCGTCCCCGAGCGAGATCTGGTTAGACAGGGGTCAAAGAAAAGGCCTCCCCGAGGGGACTCGAGCAAACCTGCTGCCCCAGCAGGCCCTCCCAGCTTGAGGGGAAAGGATACAACTTTGGCCAGGACTATGTCACCGGGGCGGAAACTCTTGTACACTTCTACCTGCACGGGAGAGAGCAGGCAAAACCACACAGCGTGTTGGGGTGCTCATCAGTGGCAGGACAAGTGCCCCCCACCAGCAGAAAGCGGGGGCGGCTGTGGTAGCAGAGTCACCGGCAGTGCCTCACTGACCTTATCTTTCTCCGTGGCTCGAATATCTTCTCTCCTGAAAAAGGAGACAGAGGGATCTGAGCGCCAGCAAGTGAAGGCGACTCTCCAGCCTGCAGCAGGAGCTGCCCTGGTCTCCCTGGGCACTTGCCAGGATGTGCTGGACACTTGCCCAGTGCTCGGGGCAGAGCTCCTGCCGGGGCAGCCGGCTGTGCCGCCCAGAAAAGCTTTCCTCCCCCCTTGAGGATGGGGCACGCGGGGACTCCGTCCCGCAGAGAACCCAGCCCTCTCCCTACCGTATGGTCCCCCGGAAGGTAGACTTCAGTGGTGTGGAGCCGACATACAGGATGTGCACCTTGGCAAAGCGGGAGTTAATGCTGCAAACCTGCCCGGAGGAAAAGGGGAATCGGTGCCAGCACAGGCCTGCTCTCACCCCAGCGCACCCCGCTCCGGGCAGGGAAAGGGCAGGGTGCAGGCAGGACAGGGCTGTATGTGGGGAGCTCGTGTCTCACTTGGCCTCCTCCTCCTCATGACCAAAGAAGTGGCGGCAGAGGTGGGACACCTGGCAGCAAGCCAGGCGAGGAAGATGATAGTTGTGCAACTCAAGACTCACGAATAAGGCTGAGACCTGCTGTGACCCCAGTCCCTCTCCTGCCATCAGGACCATAAGGAAACTAATCCCTGCTCTGTGCCACCCTTCCCTCGAGCCGCTCCAGGCACTGCCCTCTACACACCCTGCCCCAGAAAGAGCTCTGGAAGGGAGAGCAAAGAAAAACCTCCCCCTCAGCCCACCTCAGCCTCGGGGCAGGCAGGAAAGGCTGGGAATGTCGAGAGGCAGATGTCCCCCATGCCAATATTTGGCTTCTTTGTGAGCAAGGGACCCAAGCGAGCCACTGGGCTGCCTCTGCCCTGATGAGTTGTGCAGAGGGTATCAACAGGCCCATCGACTCCTCATCCCACCTCATATGCGTGCAGGAAGAAAGGGACAGAGAAAGTAAACGCTGTGAGGTCTGTCACCGATCACAGTGCACTCCAGTGCCCTACCTTGCATGTCACCACGGCCCCCACGTCGGGCAGGAGCTGGGACTCAGCATCTCTCACCACCGACACGACGGGCAGCTGCAGGGCAGCAGACACGAGGGTTAGCTCAGGGCACGGCCCGTACGCAGGATCACAGCAGGCACCGTCGGAGCCCAGCTCCCCAACTGGGAAGGGGCTGCGCAGCCTCGGTGCCCGGCAGCCGGCTCTGGGGAAGGGCAGATGCGCGCCATGGCCGTGCTCACCCCGCTGTCCTCGGTCCTCTTCTCCAGGCAGCCAGCCAGCGAGGAGAAGATGAAGCCGTGCCGGGTGTAAGTCCCGCTGCCAGCCGTGGCCTCCTCCGTGCTGCACAGCCGCTCGCCTACGGGAGGGAGGCTCAGGGGCTGACACTGCCGGGGCACCGAGCGCCCTGATCCCGCTCCGGGGGGTCCCAGGCTCCGCTCCTGGCCGGCCCAGTGCGGCGGAACGGCCCCCCTCCCGCCCCGGGTCAGACCTTTCGTGCTCCCCCCGGCGCAAGCCCCCCTCCGCACGGCCTCCTCCCGCGGCCCCTCGGCTCCGGGCCGCCCCCTCCCGTACTTCTCGCCCCGGCCGCCCCTTCCCCGGGCAGCCCCCAGCTCCGGCAGCCCCCTCTCCTGCTCCGGGCACACCACCACCACCACCACCACCTCCTCCTCCCCTCACTCACCGGGGACGCAGTACCGAGCGGGAGGCGCCATGTTTGCTGCCGGGGGTGCGCCTGCAGAAAACTCTCAGTCTATTGGTCCCCGACAGCCAGGCTGCGCTGTAAGCAGGGCGGCTATTGGTTTTCCCCCACCTGATGCGCGGCGTGGGCGCGCTGCCCGCTGGGAGTTGTAGTCCGGCGCCGGCGGAGGGCTCTTCCCGGCATGCCATACGCGGCCGACGCGCAGGCGCAGTGCTCGGGGCGGCGGGCGCTGCCCGTAGGGGCCGTGAGGGCGGCGGGCCACCGGGCATGGAGGCGGTGGGCGGCGGGGCGCGGGCGGCAGGTTGGCGGCGCTGGAGGACGGAGCTGTTGCTGCGGGGTGTCATGGGCCTGGGCGGGACCGTGCGTCGCCAGGGGGTTGGGAGTGCTGCGGGACTGGGTGGCGATGGAGGGGTGCTGTGGGCCTGGACGGGCTGGGAGGCAATGGGGGGATGCTGTGGCTCTGGGGGTGCTATGGGGGTTGGGAGGCAATGGGGGCGGAGGGGGATGCTGTGGGCTTGGAGAGGCTGCGGGTGCCGTGAGTCTGGGGATCCCGGCTGTTATGGGGCTGGGTGCAGTGGGGGCTGAGGGCTTTTTGCTGTTGGTATGGGTAGCCTTTGCCTGATGGGGCTGGGTGCCAGAGAATGTCTCAGCGCTGTGGGCCTGGGTCCTACTGAACTGGGGGAGCTGAGTGCCACTGGAGGGTACCACAGGGCTGGGTCTGGGCAGCTGGAGCCTGGCAGGAGCAGGGCCCTGGCTGTGGCTGTGGTAGGGCCAAATCTAAGGTTCCCCCCTGCCATGATGTTGCCTGTGGTCTTGGCTGTGCTGGTGGTTGCTGTCCCATCCCAGTGGGCTCAGTGCCCCGCTAGGATGTGATGGAGGGCCGTGGGCAGGGTGAGGGCTGAAGCCCCAATGCCTGACTGGGCCAGGGAGAGTGCATGGCTCTGCTGGAGCCTCGTCCCTGTAGTTGTGCTGATGTCTGCAGGCGGGTGACTGGCAGGCAGAGGGGGTCCTGCCCTGTCCCCAGCAGCATGGGCAGGCTGGCTCAGCAGCCACCAGCTGTCATAGGCAAGGAAGCCTCTTTGATGGGAGCTGGCAGCCACAGGGAGGGAGAGCTAGCTGGGTGGGGAGGTGCTGTGTGTTTGGAGGGGACCCCAAGATCTGCTGCTGGCTGCAGCATTTTGTCTCTTACCACACTGACAGCATGGGGACAGGTGTCACCCAAAGGCTACACAGCAGGAAGTTGTTATTCTACTTCATACCTGATGTGTTTCAGAAGAAAACCCTTGGCAGAGCGAAGGAGAAATGTGGTGAAGGAGTTGGCACTGAGGTTTGCATATTCCACCTCCCCCTTGCTGGGGTACAGGAAACCTGGGCAGGAGCCATGCCTGTGACCTGAGGTGGGCTGGTGGGTCTGGTCTCCTTGTGTCCAGCTGCTCCCAGCCTTGGGGTCAGCCTCACACTTATCTGGCAAGGCAGAGGGGAGCCCCTGGCTCCTTTGGCCAGCCCATCTGGATGCTGCAGCTCCTGACTTTACCCTCCCTGCTGCTGCCCGAGGGCTGTGCAGTGGGTACAGCAGCACAGGGAGACGGTCCTTGCTGGAGGGACTGTGGTGTGGCACCACTCCCTGGCACTGTGCCGAGGTGAGTGCTTGGCCCAGGCTCAGAACATGCCTTGGCAGGACCCCGGGGCAGCCTCACTGCTTAATATTGATGGGCACTGCCTGCATGGAGGCCTGGGAGCCCCAGCCCTGCAGATCGTTTTCCCAGCTGCTGGGCCAGCTCGGGTTCCTCCTCACTCCCAGCACAGCTCTTGGGTGGGACAAGGGGCTCAGCAGGCAGGGGAGTGCTGCACAGTATCGCCTCGGTCTGGGGCTGCCCCTGGGCTGCTCCTTCGCTGGTTGCATGGTGTTGTCCAAGGGGGATCCAGGCAAGGGGAAGGAGGAAGTGTTGGGACTCTCGGAGTGGGGCTGTGAGGTTGGGAAAGGTGCAGGGTGGCCTCTGCAGCTTGGTCTAGAGGTTGAGGTGAAGGGAAGTAGCATCCAGGCCTTGCTTTTTGGGGGTGAGGAGAAGGGACTAGGGGAGGAGGGGTAATCCTGGCCTGGCTCCTCCACATGCATCTTGTGCGGGTTCCCCCATACCCAAACATGTCAGGAAGGACTGGGTCTGGGATCATCCCTGGAACTGGCCCAGCATCCTGGATGCTCATGCCTTCTCTGGTTTCCTCTGAGTCAGACTCTCCGTGTTGCTCCCCCGGCCCCCTCCCGGCTGGGAAAGATGAGATGGGACCAGAGAGCACCTGAGCCCAGACACCGAGGGGCCTGTGACCCCTGCTCCATGAAGAGAGGTGTCCCAGCAACAGTGTCCCCACAGCCTCCAGGAGTCTGGGCTCAGCTCCCCCTGCTCTGCATCCTTGTGCAGGGCGAAGGAGAGGCCCCTACCCTTCTGTGCAGCCAGGCATCTGGCAGAGTCGGTGCAAGGAGCTGCGTGACCGGCATCAGCACATCCAGGAGGGGAAACCCTTTCTGAAGGACAGCCAGGCAGTGGGGTGGCCTGCCCACGCTGAGCTCTTCTCCCCAGGTGTGGTGTGGCAGGGATGAGGAGCCGGCAGCGAATGTTTGCAGCGGTGATGCGCCTGCTCCTCAAGTGCCTGCGGCTGGGCCGGCGGCGGCGGTTTAAGCTGGTACGGCAGGTGGAGCAGCTGTGGCACTACGGGCACCTCTGTCTCCGCTCTCTGCTCTACAACTCTTTCACCAACAGTGACGTGGTGCTCGACTCCCTCTTCGAGCCCGTCTACTGGCTGGTGGACCACGTCACCCGGTGGTTCGGCGTGGTGAGTACCCTCACCGAGCAGGGGGGCACCTGGGTCTGCGGGCTGGGGCAAGTGGGCTGCTGGGACAACTGGGTCTCAGGGCTGCCTGTGCTCTAGGCAGGAAGGGAGCGGGGACCGCAGCCTGTGGTTCAGCTTGTTTTCCCGTGGCTGTATGCTGCCTGTGCCTCTCCCCAGGCAGCGAGGGGCAGGCGCTGCCTGCTCTGGTGACACGGGCCCCTTTCCTGTAGGTGTTTGTGGCACTGGTGATCGGGCTGACGAGCTCCATCGTGGCCATTGTGTACATCTGCCTGCTGCCCCTCATCCTGCAGACCTACACGCCTGCCTGGATCTGCTGGCACCTTGCGTATGGACACTGGAACCTCATCATGATTGTCTTCCACTACTACATGGCTATCACCACCTCACCTGGGCACCCACCGCAGGTGAGGCACCGACCAGCAGTGCAGCCTCTCCCCAGCTGGGCACTGGGGACCAGCTACGGACAGTCACTGGGAACAGCTAAACCAGCCTGCTGGCATTGTTGTAGGAGGCCTCCAGATAGGGGCAGCCAGCTGGGCAGTGCGGGGAGGGGAGGCGGGGGGTCACAGAGGAGATGAGGAGCATGGGGAGCAGGGGACGGGTGCAGGGCTTGGGTGCACAAATCTCTTCTGACGTGTGCACAGGCCAAGGACGATCTCACCGGCGTCTCCATCTGCAGGAAATGCATTGCCCCCAAGCCAGCTCGCACTCACCACTGCAGCATCTGTAACAGGTAGGGGCTCCCTCCCTCTGCCCCGCCACAGCACTGGGGGCAGCTTCCGGGACCCCTTTCCTTGCCCCTCGCCATGCTGCGGGACTGGGGCCCCTTCCCCTCTGCTCTGCTGGCTTCTTGCCTTGTCTCTTGCACAGCTTGCAGGGTGGGAGGGGCTGCCTGCCCCCTCCCAAACATGGTGCTTGTGCTGGCACTGACACTGGCGCTGCTTTCCTCCCTCCCAGGTGCGTGCTGAAGATGGACCACCACTGCCGTATCCTTCTGCAGTACTAACCTGTGGCACTCTCCTGGGGGGGAGCTGGCCCTGCTTCCCCCTTCTCTCCCTGCCCTACTTCTTTTCCAAGCCAACCAGCTACAGGGGAGGGTGCTGGGGGCCAGGCCCAGAAGAACCGCCCTGCTCACTGGGGTGGGTTTGGACCTGTGGTCTGTCACGGTTACATACCTTTAACCCCAGAGGCAGCCTGGCTGAACAACTGTGTGGGACACTACAACCATCGTTACTTCTTCTCCTTCTGCCTGTTCATGACCATGGGCTGCATCTACTGCAGCATCAGCGGCTGGGAGATGTTCCGGGACGCCTATGCAGCCATTGAGGTGAGCAGGCAGGCTCTGGCCCTCACCCTGCCGTGCACTGAGGCTGCCTGGGCTCCCCAGGCTGAGCTTGCAGAACAAAGCTGGGCCAGGCCTGGCCTTGTAGTGACTTTGCTTCCCCTCTCCCTCCGCCTGCGAGGCCCCCAGCTGCCCTGGTCCTGCGGGGGGGTGAGGGGGGAGGGCCCCTTCCTCCAAGACACATAACTGGTGCCCTCTTTTCCATCCCCCTAGAGAATGAAACTGCTTGAGAAGGAGAGACTGCAGGTGGCTGTCAACCAGGTGGGACATCCCTGCCCCGCAGCTGCTCCAGGCAGTGTGGAGCAGAGCTGCCCTGCAGGCTGGGTCCTGCTTGGGGCCCTGCTCTCCAGGAGCACCCCACAGCCAGAACCAGCCCCCGTGCTTGTCTTGTGTCAGAGAGCTGGGGCTGGCCAGGCAGCTCTTCTACGGGCACTGCCTCCAGCAGCTTGGGGTCTGCTTCCCTGTGCACCCAGCTTCCAGAGGCTTTGGCTGGTGGCAGCTGCTTGGCATGTACTGCTCAGGCCCTGCTCTCCTGGGGAAGCTGCAGCAGTGCGTATGCATCTTGCCATGAGCATCAGCTGCGGTGTGGTGCAGTGTCCTGACTGGTCCCATGGCTGCTCCCTGCCCCCTTACCTCCAGCCCACTGCTTCTCAGCTGTGTACCAGCTCTCAGGTGTCTGTCTTGTCTCATGGCTGTCTCAGGCTGCCTCCCATCACCCTGGCTGTTGTGTTGGTTCCAGCCACAGTCCTTTCCAGCTGTCCGAGCTCCACATCAGTCAGGGGTGCAGCAGTCCCCCTGTCTGTCTCTAAGCTATAAAGCAGTTTCAGTAATTCCCCTGCTCTCTGGTCCTTTTTCAGACGTACTATCAGACCCCGCCACCCACCTTCTCCTTCCACCAGCGAGCTTTCCACAAGAGTGTAGTCTACCTCTGGGTCTTGTGCAGGTAAGGGGGCCCAGGGACTGGGAGCGAGGGTGCTGGGGGAAGTTCACCCTCTACCTCTCCGGGGTTGGGCTGGCTGGCTCTAGCACAGACATCCCTGCCCTGCCAGCTCTTGGGCTACAGAGGAGGAGAGATTTTGGCTCTCTGTCATGGGGGATTAGATGAGCTGACCCACCTACGCAGCTGTGGGTCCACAGAGGCAGCCTCAGCCCCCTACAGCTGCAGCACCAGGGAAGGCAGGCCTGTGTGCAATCTGCTGTCCCTTCTGTCCCCAGCTCGGTTGCGTTGGCCCTGGGTGCCCTCACACTGTGGCACGCTGCCCTTATCACCCGTGGGGAAACCAGCATTGAGCGGCATATCAACAAGAAGGAGAGGCAGAGACTGCAGAAGAAAGGCAAGGTGAGTGCAGCCCGCAGAGCGGGAGGGCTGGCTGGGGCAGAGCCAGACATGACGTGCATCTCCCTGTCTTTCAGGTCTTCAGGAACCCCTACAGTTATGGTGGCTGGGATAACTGGAAGGTGTTCCTGGGCGTGGATATGCCAAGGTAAAGCCCTGGGGGAGCCCCTGCCCAGGAAGGTGGTGGCTCAGCAGCGCATGGGGGTGCTGAGAGATGGGGGCTGTCCTTGGGCAGCTGGGGCAGAGCAGGACCGCAAGCATCCCGTACTGTGTGCTGCTCCAGGCTTTGCAAGGCATGGAGAACCTGGATATCAGCTGCCTTGTGGCTCCTCAGCCCTGCCCGGTGGGCAAGCTCTGGCCTGTGCAGTACCCCTTTGCCAAGAGAGTGCTGGCTGAGGAGCTCAGCCATTGTGGCAGCTCAGGGACTCGCAGCCCTGGCTCAGCTCTGGAGAGCTGAGAAGCACTGAGACTTCACCTTTTTGCTGCAGCCTCACTCCTCTCCCCACAGGCACTGGCTTACCCGTGTCCTGCTGCCCTCTCCTCACCTGCCCCATGGGACGGGCCTGAGCTGGGACCTGCCTCCCTGCGTGACCAAGCAGCGTGCACCGCTCCTGGCCATCTGAAGCCCGGGTGCTGCACATGTCTCTCCCTGCAGGCAGGGGAGTGCACAGGGGACCCGCTCCACCACCATGGCTCCCGTTGGCCCACGTGCCTGGCGGAAGGTGGGTGCCGGCACGCATCGCTGACCAGATGCCACAGGAAACTGTTTGGACAGTGTCAGTACCTGGACACCTGCTCTTTTGGCTCCTTGGGGGCTGCAGGCAGTCCCAAAGGAAAGGTGGCAGAGCTGCTGCTCCCTGCTCAAGCTGAAGGTGCTGCTCTTGCTAGCACAGGTATAGCCCAGCACGCAGCCCAGCTGGCTCTCTGGCAGGGCTCAGCCCAGAGGATGGCACCCCTGCCCCTCAAGCACTCCCCAGGGAGCCTTTTTAAAACCATCCAATAAATATTTTTTTTTAAGGGAGCCTGGCTCTTTTCCCTGGTAGGGAATGCAGACTTCTGGGCACAAGAGGCACACCCATGATTCCCGAACGTGGAGGAGAAGTAAGTGCTTGTAACCAGCAGCACCTTTAGCTACTCAACATATGGAAGGGCATTGGGTCCCAGCCTGAGCTGCATGGAGACCCCCCACAGCATTACCAAAACAGATATATTTATTCCTCTGGTGTGTGGGTTGCTGCACACCATAGGCGTGTGCACAGTCCTGCCCTCTCCACCCACATGTGGCCAGTCTGTCCGTCACTGTCCCTGGCTGCAGCAGAGGCTGGGCAAGCCACGAGCGGCACAGCTCCTTCCCTCTGGCAGGTGCTGGGAAGAGGGTGGGTGTGCCAGAAGGTGCCACAGTGAGGGGTGCTGTCTGCTGACCCCCACGCTCCAGCCCCGGCACTTGGGGCAGTACTAGGCTCTGAGGCATCGGTTGGATGGCTTGGCAGGTTAGTGGGGGCCCGGTCAGATTGTCGGTCAACACAGGGAGGGGACGCAGGGTGCTCACCTACCCGGGCTCCCCAGCAGGAACCTGTGGGGACAGAGATGGTGCCATCAGCCACATCCCCAACACACCAGTGCCCTAGCAGCTCCAGCCACACACACTCACCATTCCCCCCGTGCTGCTACCGCCTCCTTCCGCACCAGCCTCTTCTTGTCATCCAAAGGCTTTGCCAGTGCCCGGATAACTCGAGCCTTGTACGGGAGCAGCTGTAGGAGAGAAAGGGCTCTTAGCGAGAGAGCTGGGTGCAGGCTGCCCCCCAGGAGGAGGTTTGGGACCCCCTTGACCCTCTACGTGCAGGAACAGGTAGCAGGCCACTGCAGGAGCACTTACCACTGTCGTGGGCAGGCTGGTAAGTGCGTGGGCACAGCGCAGGGCAGCGATGCGGACAGCCTGGAACAGACAGGGTGAAGGCAGTGGAAGAGGCAGAGGAGCGGGCTGTGTTGGGGGAAGGACAGGGCACACGCACCATGGTGGGGCTGGAGGTGAGGCTGAGGAACTTGGTGACCAGTGTGTCAACGTGCAGGCTCATGATCTGGGGAGCTTCGAGCAGCAGCGGCTGGAGGCAGCTCAGCGTGGAGAGCTGCACCACACGGTCTGAGCAGGACAAGGCCTCTAGCAGGAGGGAAAGCAGCTGTGGGTGGGGAGGACAAAGGAGACATGAGTAACTCCCAGCCATACGCTCTGCGCTGCCACAATCCCCCCCATGCCAAGGCTGGCTCTCACCGTGGGCAGCTCCGTCACTAGCACCGGCTTGGGGAGATGGTTGAGCACATGGGAGAGGCCCTTCAGGTAATTGGCTTTCACATCTGTGGAGAGCAGAAATGATTACAGGCAGCCAGGGGAAGGAGGAGATGCTGGCTCAGGTCCCCTGGGTAAGGGGGTCACGGTGTGGTGAGGCCAGGCTGGGGGTTGCTGCTCACCGGGGCCAGCCCCGTGGAAGCCCTGCACCAGCTTGGGGACATTGTCAGTGAAGAAGCGCTGGCGGAACATGATGCGCACGTCAGCGTGGCAGCCCTTGTGCAGCACATCCGGGGACTCGGCCATGAGCAGGGAGAAGCCATCAGCTGCAGCAGGGCCCAGCTCTGCATCACACAGCAGACCCAGCAGCTGCAAGGGAGAGAGCTCTGAAACGGGCTGCCCTGCCACTGGGGCTTCGTAGCCAGCCGTGGGGGGAGCGGGCAGGCTCCTCAGACATCACCCAGCCCCACTGCTGCCTACCTTGTCCGTCAGGTGGGAGCTCAGGGGGTGGTAGCGCAGCACCAGGGCTTTGGTCACCTGTGCAGGCAGAGCAGTCAATGCCAGGCCGGCCCCCTCCAGCTCTCCCCCTCTCCCGCACCCAGGGTGCGCCTTACCCAGAGCAGCAGGGCGAGTGTCTGTGTTCGGTGGGGCCCCTCTGCAAGGCTGGGCTCCATCCTGTTCACTGCAAGCTGCAGAATCTCATCCAGCTGCTGCCCTGGGGACAGGAAGGGATAGGCTGAGCCATTCCCCTGCCAGCAGTGGGCAGAGGCCCACAGCATCCTGCCCAGCCCCCTTACCTGCCGGGTGCTTGTTGACCAGCCCTGCAAAGCACTTGGCAGCTGTGGTGGCTGTGAAGGGGCAGTTACAGGAGCAGCTCAATGCCAGCAGCTCCCGGAGCAGCCGTTCCTGCTGAGGAATTGCCACCTGGAAGAGACACAGAGCATGTTACAGCCTGAGGCTGCAGCTGCTCCCTTCCTCAGCCCATGGAGTTTGCTGTGGAACCGGGCAGGAGGGCGCTCAGTCAGGGCCACTCTCCACCCTGCTCCCCACCAACTTACATTGCGGGGCAAGGAGCAGACAAAGGCCATGAGGAGGGCAACCAGGCGTCTCTGTGCCTCCAAGCACTCCCCATCCTGCAGGGGAAGAACAGCGCCCATGTCATCATAGTTCTTGCTGCCAGCCTGTGCCGACATCCTCACTCCCTGCCCTTGTTCCGGCACCCCAGCCCAAAGCACCCCACACACCTCGAAGGGCTGGAAGGAGCAGGGAAAACTGTTCTGGGGCAGGAAGGAGACCTCTCCATCCAGGAAGAGGGGCACCACATGAGACACACTCTGGGCAGCCAGCCTAGGAGAAAGGAGACGTGGCAATGTGCTGCTCTGGGAGGGTCACCAGAGCGCTCCTGGATACCTCCCAGGAGGTGCAGGGTCTCCCTGTACAGACAGCAGGCAGGGGACACAGCCTGCCCGCCCCCCCCCCGATGCAGTGCCTGGCATCCCACCACAGCATCACTCACTCAGGGCTCAGGTGAGTGGTGGCAGCGCTGATGACCGGGACCATGGCAGACAGCACCTCCTCCTCCAGCAGTGCCTTGCCCAGCAGCGGTTGGGTGCTCTCTGCAGGGAGGAAAGCAACACGCTGGACCCCACTCCCTAGAGGGAAGAGGCAGGCACAGCCCCCTGACCCACACCAGCCCCGCGGAAGGACTGCTCTCCCTCTGGCAGAAGGGCAGCGGGGCCCGCAGTGCCCGCGGTTGCCGGAGGGCGGCAGCAGCAGCGCTGGCTGCGGCGTCAGGGAGCCCGGGGAGCTGCCTGCTCTCCACTCTCCCGCTCCAGCCCCGCACCTACCTTGCATAGCAGCCTGCACAGCCATGGCCAGCAGGCAGGGAACCACCGTCTGGTGGTAGTACCAGCAGCCCTCTGCGTCCTGCTGGCACTGCAGGGCCACGCGGTGCAGGCTCTGGCACACAGAGACCACGTCCTGGGCGTTCCCGGCCTCGCTCCCTGCAGGGCACAGTCGCAGTCACGGTCACATCAAACAGCTGCAGCACCCACCCTCCTGATCTGCACCGGGATTCCAGGGCAACGCAGCCCTCCCTACTCCCCCTCCAGCGGTGGGATTCACAGCCTAGCCCTGGGCTCCTCGCACCACTGCCATCCCTGCTCTCCCCCAGCCATCACCAATAATGGAGGCAGCTCCTGCCCAGACGCGCTCCATAAAGCTGCCTGCTGTGAGCTGTGTTACCTTTCTGCACCTTCTGGAGATGTTGCAGCAGGACAGGGATGGTCTCCCTCACGATGCTGGTGTGAGTGGAGACAGCTGCCAAGGCCTGCAGGCAGCGCTGCCGCACGAAGCAATGGTCATGGGAGCTCTCCTCCTCCCGCTCTGAAGAGCAAACACACCTCAGAGGGGTGCTGGGGTGACCCCTGGCCCCCTCACCCAAGGACATTCAGGGCCCAGACCCTGCCAGGGTGGATTGGGTGAAGCAGCATAGCAGAACTAGCCTGTGCCAGGCCCAAGGCACTCTGCCTGCTCTGTGGCTGGGCAGCTCCTCTCCACAAGGGTGATCCTGGCCACACAGGCTGGTTGCCAGCACCAGGCATGGTCTTCCCTGTGCCAGCATCACAGTGCCTGTGCTGGGAATCCCCCAAGGAGAGCCAACGACCTATGCCATATGGCACAGCCCCACTGCCTGGTAGGAGCTGAATGGAGATGGGACAGGCTTCACCCCAAAACCAGACATCACTCCCTTCTCAAGGCCACCAGCCTTACCTGACTGCAGCTCCTCTTCAAGCCTGGGTACCATGCGTCCAGAGAAAACCTTTGGGTAGATGGGGGCCAAAGATCCGGCTGCCTCCATTGCTGCTTCGCTGCCAGGGGGGAAGAGAGTGGGAGGGGTGATGTGAGCACTGCAAACCCGGGGCTGCTTGTACATCAGCTGCACAGATCTGGGCCAGAAGGTGCCTCCAGAACCCCATTTCTCAGCAATCTGACTTTTTCACCCTACTGGCAGGCAGAGCCAAACCCCCTACTTTAACAGGCCCAGATCTTCTAATTTCCAGCCCATAAATCACCTCATTTATCCTCTTGCTCTTACACCCACATAGTCTTTTATTTCAGACAGTCCTGTTCCTTCCCCCAGACTACAGCCCCTCTCTGCAGCAAAGCCAGGCTTTGTTCCTCTCCTCACAGCATGGGTGACTGCAGTGGTGCCAGCCTGCCCCTCACCTGCTCTGGGAATCCTCCTCACGCAGAGCAAGACGGATGAGGTGATCCACAACCAGCTCCAGGTCGGAAGGAGACAGGAAGCCTGGAACAAAAGCTGTAGAGGAATCCTGCCCTTGGCCAAAGGCAGGATTCTTCCCTCTCATCCAGGCTAGCAGTAATGCAGCAGCATGCCAAGGGCCTGAGATATAAGGTGCCCAGCACAAACAGGCAAGAGAGAGACTAAGTGTCCCTGGAGCTCATGGCCTGGGTAGAAAATGCTGCCACTCCTCCTGTGCAGCTACAGGCAGAAGGCAAGGACATCCCAGCAGCCATGTGGCACCGTGTCTCCCAGAACAGGGTGACACCTCCCTCTGCCTCCCCAAGGGAAACAAGGCACCAACCTTGCAGGGAGCCCAGGACAGTCAGTGCCCTGATCCCCAACAGCTGCAGCTGCACACTGGGATCCGTCAGTGCCGAAAACACCACAGAGCAAACCGGGGCTTGGAGTGACAGCAGAGTGCTCTCATCTGGAGAGAGAGGCAAGGAGTCACTGCCTGCACCTGGCTGTCACTGCACAGCCACCACCCTGGCACCTGACAGACCCTTTCTGGGACCCTGCCAGTTGACACCCAACCATGCAGGGTCCCTGGGACATGGCAGGAGGCTGCACATGCAGCTGCTCAGGTCAGTGAGCTTTCCTTCTCTGTCAGCATACGGGAAGGTGAGGTGAGAGCCAGCAGCCCCCTGGGACACGGGTGCCTCCAGAGGGACCAGCCATCCTCACCTTCTTCCACATGTCCCCACTTCTGCTGCAACTCCAGGAAGCCCAGTAGCATTTCCAAGATTGTCCTCCTCTGACTGCTCTGCAGGGACACAAAGGCGTAACCCAGATCACTATCACTGCTGGGACACAGCTACGCCTCAGCCCAGCGCTGTGAGGCCAGACGGTGCCCACAGGGTGCCCACCCACAGCCAGGGAAGGACACCCACTTTGACACCCTGCTCCCACCAAGCCCTGCTGAGCCAGCGGGTGCGCTCAGCCCTGCTGCCTGTGACAGCAGAGCCTGGGGTGTCCCTCACCTGTGGGTGCTTGGTGTACTGCTCCAGCAGCAGGGGCAGAACGCTGCGGGTGACATGGTGGTAGGCGCGGAGGGAGGCACCCGCTGCTGCCTGCAGGAGTTTGGCACTTGGCCACACCAGTTTCATGTCAGGCTCGCACAGATGGTGCCTGCAATCTGAGATAGGCTGGGCATCAGCTGCACCAGCAGAGCTCCTCTGCCTCGCATGCGGCAATGCACCTGATATCTGGGCTGGGACATGCTGCCAGGGTGCAGCTCTGAGCTGCAGCACAGCCTAACAGAGCTGCTTCCCCCAGCTCCAAGCACACAGCACAGCCTTGGATGCCCCAATCCCAGCAGAGAGGGAAGCAACTTAATCCAATAGGCATTTCCTACTGTGCCCCCTTCTCTTCCCTTCCTGCAGCTAATTACCTCAGAGAAGCCAACAGTGGCTGTGAGGGCTAGAAAAAGAAAGAGTTTCAAAGAGAACAGGAGCATGGATCTCTGGCTAGGAGGATGCCTGCAGGCCTGGCAGCTTGGGGCAGGGTAGGTCTCTCTGCTAGCTACCTTGCAGGATGCTGCTGAGGAAGGAATCCAGCAGATCCTCGGTGTCAGAGCTGAGCACAGAGCGGGAGAGGCAGGCAGAGAGGGCGTGCAGTGTGGCCAGACACTCTGCCTCAATCTTCTCGCTCGCTGTCTGGAACACCTGCAGGAGAGGCCGTAGGATGAGCTAAGCTCCATGCTGACCCCAGCCGCAGGCTGCACACTCCCAATGTGGGCTGAAGGGCTCAGGCTCCTGCCTCACTTTCCACATGCTTTGAACATGCAGTATGGCACATCCAAGCCCCAGCGATATGCTGATACAGCTGGCCTGTCCCCCCACTTTTCAGCTGGGGCTGTCCGAAGCCACAGGTGGGGCCTGCTGGGAGATAAGGGGCCCGCCTGGTCTGGCTGTGAACTCCTGCTCAGCAGGAGCTCAGCTGTGGTGGAGCATTTGTTAGGGGCCCTGCAGTACTCACCTCCCTGCGCAGGGATGACCAGAGGCTGGGGAGGAATTCCTGCAGCTCCTTCTGCCCATAGATGGCACAGCAGGCAGTCTGCAAGAGGGATCCAGGAGAAAGCATCAGAGAGAAGACAGTACCAGGAGGACACAGAGCAGGGACACTGCCCATCCTGGCAGGCTCATGCTGAACTGCACGAACCACTCAAGGGAGAGAAAAGAAGACAGACAGATGCAGGCCAAACTAGGACCCTGGAAATTGTGGCTCTGCAAGGGAGAGTCTCTGGCTGGCAGGGAGAAGGGCTCAGAGGTGGCTGGCAGCTGCTGCTGCCACAGGCCAGCTGTAGGCTGGAGGGAGTAGAGGATTCCTCCTTACCAGAGTCTGTAGGGAGTCAAGCTTGGCACTTTGCAGGTCTGAGTCCATCTTCTCAATGAGCAGAGGGAGCAGGAACTGCAGAGAGAGGCACTTAGACTCAAGCCCACCCTTCGCATTGCCTTGTCCACAGCCCTGCAGGGCTGCAAGCTCAGCCTCTGCCAGGACAGCAGAGATGGAGAAATAGCTGCAACAGGCAGCTCCTTCCCAGGGCGTCAGCATCAGCACCCTCCCCACGCCCAGACCCAGCAGGAGACTGGGCTACCCTAGTACAGGCTCCTCGTCTCAGTTGTTCCCATCCCACAGAGTCACAGCAGGAGCTGCAGTACTACGAAATGCAGCCTGGGCTCAGAGAACAATGGGGTGCTCAAGAACCCCCTAGGAGCTTCCTACCTCAGCAAACTGGGGTGTGGAGGCCAGTACAGCCCGGAGGCTCAGGATCAGGTCTTCTCTCTGGATGCCGTGAGGGTCATTGGGAGGCTGGAAAGGAAGCGGAGAACAGGTCACCCACCAGTCAGGAAACCTTCTAACCCAGCCATCAGCCGAGGCTGCATCACCTCATCTCCAGCAAGGTAGCAGTGATGCCAGTCATTGCAGCCAGCTTGGCACCAGCCTGTCAGCCTGGGTACCACAGCTCACAGCTCAACACTGCCCAGCCAAGATTCTTGCCCACCCTCTTCTCCCATTCCCTGGAGGGGACACAACTCCCTGAGAAAAAAACCAGAAGGAACAGGCTGGGGCATGGGGCAGACTCACTCACTGGAGTAAAATCAATGGGGAAGTAGCAGGACGTAACTTCAAACAGCTCCTCCACAAAGGGACCTGAAGGAAGAGGTGAGAGGGAGTGAGAAGAGACACTGGGCAAAAGAGGCACAGCAGCTATGCCTACCACCCATGACAGACTGGCTCTGCAGCTCTTAAAGCATGTCAGGGACCACCCCAGCCCTGGTCAGACCCAAGAGCGATCCCTCCAACAGCTCAAAGAAAAGCTACGTGTCACCCAGTCAGCTCTGCACAGCAAGCACAGGCTCACCCAGAGCGTAGTTCTTGGCAATGAGATCACGCACGATCTGGAAGGCCACTAGCAGATTGCGGGGATCCTTCTCCCCATCCATGACCTGGATGAAGCCGAAGGTGAAGTCAGCACCCAGGCCCTTCAACTCTGCAGAAAGGAGGAGTGTGAGCAGGTGCAGGACACCTGACCTCATCAACACAGCATAAAATCAGCCCAGTTTCCCCAGCCCTGCAGCCCTTCCAGCTCTCCCCAGGCAGAGCCACAGAGCCCTCAGAGAAGGCAAAAGCAAGCCATTTTCCCAGCCTGCACAACCTCAGAGTGGTTCTGGCATCTGCCCCCTCACCTTCCTCCCTGGTGCCCATGAAGTTGGTGATGATGCTGTAGACTGTGTGGCGGTCCAGCTGCAACAGGGACTGGAAGGAGGAGCACAGCAATCAAAACAAGCCTCTGCACATGGCAGCACTGCTATCCACCACCCAAGGGCAGCGCATGCCCTTGAGAAAAGGGCAGGACCCCCAGCAGCTCAGTTGCCGCTTCCTGGCATCCAGATCCCATTTATCACATGCAAAACATGCACATGCCTGTGCAATGGCACCTGAACATGACTGTGTTCATCACTGCATGAACACACCATCACAGTCACACCAGGGTCACACACACTGCCCAAGGCGCTGCCAGCATAAACAATCTTAAATTGGAGAAGAATCTGGGGGCTGGCGGCACTTAAACACAGCCGGGAGAATAGAGCAAAGGAAATAATTCCCCCAGGGCTGAGAGAAGAGAGGTCAAGTGCCAAACAGGATCCTCGGCTGCTATCTGCCTCTCACTCTGCAGTGAGCCATGCAGTCTCTAAGCTCTGCGGAAGCCCTGCACTGCTGCTGAATGTGCTCAGTCCCCAGGGGAGGCAGGCCATCCTCAGACACCCAGGGAGCTGGAATTAGGGATAGGAGGATGTGAAATCACATTGCTCACCTGCACATGTACCTCCTGGAAGATGGCTTTGAGCACAGACACCGCTAGCCCTGGGGACAGCACCTCACACATGCTCTGAGGACAGGAAAAGAAAAGCAAGAATAGAAAACCACAATGGCAGCCATATAACAGAGCTCCTGCCTCTGTACAGCAGCCACCTGCAGGATCCTCTCCTACAACAGGGAGAGCTCACCAACCCCACAGACAGGACAGGGCAAGATGCTTATCATCTGTGCTGCTCCCCAGGGTGGCCAGGGAATCCTTGCCCCAATACCAGCACAGGGCAGGAAATCAAGGCACTCTCTTCTCCCCTGCCCCTCTACAAGGGGCACAGCAGGAGCACGGAGGAGACAGGACAATGCTGCCAGGCAGGAGCTGACAGCCCAGCCAGGCGCCGCTCGATGTGCTGCTCCAACCTGTAGCCAGGTGCTGCACCTCCCCAGCACTGTTCTTGGAGTGCATCCCAGCACTGCGGGCTGTGGGGTGTGAGCTCACCAGCGCTCGGAGTCCCTGGAGCACCGAGGGGATCACCAGGTGATGATCTTGCAGCCGGTTCTCATAGAACAGGACCAGATGCAGCACTGTCAGAAACAGACACCAATGTGCATTAGTCCCAGGAAATGCAACTGTGGGGTGCTGGCCCCAGCTCTGCCGAAAGCAGCTGCTGGATGAAGAGTGAGCACATCTTGCACTGGTGAACGGGTTGAACTGCCACTGTTGGGCGCACCCACCTGGCTCCAATGCCTTTGCCCTCCCCTCATGAGCAACCCACACCTGACCGCAGTGGGGCAGCACCCACCTCTGGCCACTGCAGAGGTGCTGGAGCTACCCAAGAGGCATTTGCCCTGGCCTGTCCAGACACGTGGGTGCAGACACCAGCAGTGAAGCGGCAGACGCCTGCTCAGCAGAGGCTGGAGGATGTCGTGGGGTGGGGCACAGGGCTGGAGCAGGAGCTCTGGCTTCCCCGCGCTCGGCTCCACAACACGTTCCAGGCCCCTGAGTCACGGCCACGGGCGCCTGCACACCCCGGCCCTGGGGAGTGGCAGCAGGAAGCAGACTGGAAGAGCCAGCTAGCAGCATCCTGCATCCACAGCTGCTGCAGAAACTCACCCCCCCAGGAGGCAGCCTGACGAAGCACTTGAGAAATGAACTGCGTGAGGAGGGACACAAACAGAGACTGGGCCAGCTGGGGGTGTCACAGCAGCCACCCACACCTTGCCAGGGAGCTGGCTCTGCCCACCCTCCTCCAGAGCTCCTGGTGACTTTGCTCTAACCCAGCTCGCTCAGCTGCCCTGACTCTGCCAAGCATCCCCACTGAACCTCCCCACCTCTGGCTGCCCCTCTGGAGCACCCCAGTCCCCATCACAGTCATCACACCTGACTTCAGCTACACCAGTAGCTAGTCTGTGTGTATTCTCTCTGCACAGCTGCTCTCGGCCCTGCCTGGCACCTGAGACTTACAGAGAGCCAAACACCAAGGATGAAGCACGTTTTACTTACATCCTTCCCTTCCTCCACCTCACTTACTACCTGGGCCCCTCTGCCTTGCCAGCCTGCTGGCACAGGTTCAGCTACCCATCAGCAAGGCCCCCAGTCCAAGTCAAAGTTTGGCAGCACTTACTGGCTTCCCCCACTGCCAGCCAGTTGCTATGGGGCATTTAACACAGCCAAACCTTCTCCTTCCTGCCACGAACAGGGCACCTTCCTCTCCCCAACCCAGTCCTTCACTCCCCTCCTCCCCAGGCCCCAGGGTTCCCCCAGAGTTAACTTGGGCAGGCCGCAGGGCTGCGGTGTGACTCGCTTTGTGAATGATGGTTTTCCTGCACTGAATCACCACCCAAGGATTTTGACATGCAGATGTGTCCCCGAGGTGTCCCACGTGGTGCTGAGCACACCTGGGTGTGCAACACCCACACACTGCCAGGGGCACCAGCTGCAGCCCAGGGCTTTGCTGTGTTCAGGGAGTGACTCAAATTGTGTGGTGAGGTTGGCAAAAAGGCTGCAGTACGAGGCTCTGTGCCCTCCTTGGACTTTGACTCTTGAGAGACATGTACAAAGTTGTCATGGTGCAAAATCAATCTCTTTGCCAGCTGCAGGATAGATGCTCAAGCAGCACAGGCTTTGCCCCCAACCTGCCGGCAGCCACTCAAGGGCTGGGAGCAGCCCTTACCTTCCTTCTCCTGGAGCAGGGAGTAACACTGGAGCAGGACTTTTGACAGCAACTGGATGCCTCGCCCTCGTGTCCGAGGATCTGTGTTCTCCAGACAAGACCTAGCCCAAGCGGGGAGAAAGCCCAAGAGGCCTGCTGTGAGCAGGGACACCCAAGCAGGAAACACATCCTGAGCAGACATACTATAAACACGAAGAGGTGCTGCTCTCTGAGCAGGGGGGTGGTGGCCCAGTCCTGCCTGACTTGCTGGCAGGGTGGGAGCAGACTCCTCTTCCCCTGTCTGTGCTGCACACATGCACCCAGCCCCAGAGCTATGCAGCAATAAATCCAAGCTCTCAAGTCGGACCAGAGAAATTGCTCTTGCACCACGCTCTGCACCTGAAACTCAGGGCCTCAAGATCACAAGGGCCAAAAAAGGGCAAAGCCTCTTACAACGAGGCAAACCCAGCCACCAGCTTGGGAGAAATGAGCCTCCCTGAGTTGCAGGGCATAACTCTGAGACAGAAGCAAAGGCCAAGTGCCAGACAACTCGTGACATCGTGATACGCAGCTGTGTGCTCAGGCAGCTCCTGCCGGGGACAGTCCCAACTGAGAACTGCCCTGCGGCTTGCTGCCTGCCACAACACCTCTCCTCAGTCCTGGGAGAGCATCAGGAGCTGCTCCGGCCCTACTCTTTCCCAAACAGCACCCAAGTCCTGGGAGGGCAAAGCACTGCTCAGGCCCCGTGCTGTGAGCGGACAACATCCTTGCAGGCCTGGGTGCTGTGGTGCACCTACCAGTGCTGAAGCTAGCTTGTCCTGGATGAACACACTTCTTCTCACTGTCCCTCCTTGGGCGAATCTCCCCTGTAAGGCCCTTACGTGATGTATAACACGTATAAGGCTTTTCTTACCCCAGGGCTTCCACAAGCTGCAGCACAGTCCAGCTTCCATCTTTCACCCCTGGAGAAAGGAGGTAAAGAGAGTGAACCAAAGAGACTCCCAGACTGTCAAGTCAGGCACGGCGCTGGAGATGGATGCTGGGAAGGGTCCCAGCACTGCAGTGGGAAAGGCTGGCCGGGTGCTGGCACCTTGCTAAGCACCAAAGGAGCCTTAGTTGGTAGAGCTGCCTCCAGCCCTGCCTCCGAACCCATCTGGGACCAAGAGCTGCCTTGACCGGATCAGAGCTGAGAGCAGGCAGCAAGGGGCAAACTTGCCTGCACTTTGCCTCTACCCTCTCCCTGCAGCTGCATCCGTGACCAACATGTGGCTCCAGGGAGAAGCAGCCTTGCTGTGCTCCACTTCGCTGAGATGCCAAAAAACACTTCTCTAATGTGAGCAAGCTGGGAGGAGATGGAGAGCAGCTCCCTAGGTGCTTCCTGAGGGAGAACTGGCCAACCAAACAGCCCAGACACTGGCGATCACTCAGCTTCCCAGCTTGGCTCCACCACCTCCACACTATGCTAAGCAAGACCTGCACAAACTCCCTCCAAGATGGAGTGCAGGGAGAAAGGCAGCCTTGTGGTTAGAGGAAGATGAAGCGTTGGGACTCCTGGAGTCTGTTTCCAGCTCTGACTCAGACACCCCACCAGGTTGCCTCACTCACCTCCTGCCTCAATATTCTTACAACTCAACTGGGGGAAGAGTCACTCCTCAGGAGGCTTTGGTAAGGACCTGCTGCATCCTACAAAAACCTTGGCAGAAAGGCAGGTTCTCCAATCCTGGCACCCACTGCCACCATGACACCTTCCCAGTAGGAAAGCTCTGTGCATGCCCTGTGGCCAGACATGGGGTGAGGGGCAAGGGACTGCAGCCTTCAGCCCTCTAACCTGTAGCTCATGCGGCAAGGGACATTGGTGGGAAACAAGCAGCACCCTTCACTCTCTATCTGGACAAAACAGCTTTCCTCCAGAAAAAAGCACCCTCCAGTCACCCAAACTCACTGTCTTTGCCTAGGAGCACTTCTGGGCACTCCAGAGGGCCCTGTTTATTCCTCTGCCCTGCTGAAGTCTTGCCTACACGACTGACAGGGCACCCACCCGCCCTGAGGCCTGAAGGTTTCATTCGGGGCTTTCCCGGGCCTTGTCTCAGCTAGCATCTCCTGCTGTTGCAAGCATTTACTGGCTCTTCCTAAGCAGCTAATTCCAGTAGTAAATCACGTTCTTCATCAGAGAAGGGTCTCTGGGGATGGGAGAAGGGATGACGGTGTTTTCTGACAGCAGGCAGCCCCGGCTCCAGAGACAGAGCTTCCAATCCTGCCTGGCACATCAGGGAGAGGGAGCCTGGACTGAGGGACAGAAGACATAAGGGGAGCTGCGAGGAAGAAGAGGAGCCCAGCAAGTCACAGAGTTGACAGGCACAGACTGAACAGGGTGCACTTGAGCCGTAAGGTGCTGGCAAAATTTATTGCAGAAGAACAACAGTGCAACAGCAAGCGGGTGCTGTGCACTGGCACAAAGCCGAGTGGGCTACTGGGAGAGCTTGTACGGCCCCTTCCCACCCAGCATCCCAACATCCTGCTCTGCAAGCTCATGAAAAGCTCTCGTGCCTCTGAAGCATGGTGCAGAAGCTCCAACACAAATGCTGTCTCTGTGGCCAAGCACTCTGCCTCTGCGTTTTCAGACTGAAAGCAGCATCTACACAGAACTGCTTGTTTCCTAATCAACAGGAAAGAGCTGAGGTGTAATGACCAAACCACAATCAGCTATTGATGTTCCTAGCAGTTGGCAGCCCATTCACCCCACTACAGAGAGAGAACTCGCTCTGTTCTCGGGGACCCGGGGGTGCGATCGGCTTCACCTCGCATGGAGTGACCGCACCAGCCCTGACAGCGTGACCTGTGAGCGTTGCCTTCTGCTCACAGGCACAGCCACGCAGGCCATGGCTTAAGTGCAAGCACAGCTATAATTGGACCTGCCTCATCAGCACGGCAGGCACAGTGGTGAGCCCATGAAACTTCTGCTTCCACATCTGGCAGCAGCACATCCCCAAGGTTAATTACGCACCTTGAATCCCAGCCCTCCCTTTACCAGGAGGGGCTGCCTTCCTATTCTGGTGTATCCTGTAGTCCCAGAGGCTAAACAGAAGCAAGCCATTTACCCTTTGCTGTGTTATTACTCAGAACCAATCTGCTCCCTTTCCCGATATGTCTGTCCCCCTTTCAAGCAGTGTCTGCAGGCTTTCCATTCTTGTCTCCCCCACAGCCTCAAAATGTGAGCACAGCACTCATGGGGAGCGCGATGGATTTCTGTAACAGCAATATCCTTCTGTCCCCATCTTTTAATAAAAATGAGTTCAGCCTCCTTCTGCCACTCACTGACCCGTGCCGCCCAAGCTGCCTGTGACAGCACTGAGGCCTTTCTTCCACTTGCCAAGTTACACTCAATTTAGTACTCAGCAACACATGGGAGAAGCTCAGTGCGTTTCTTCCAACAATTGCACAATGGCTACAAGGTTAGAATAATCCTCCCTTTTCGCTCAAGGATACATGATGCAATTTAATACTTTCTGATGGGTGATTCTATATGAGGTCAGAAGGGCCAAAGGACACTTGCTGGCTCCCTCGCTTGTCAAGGTAGGTTTGTCACCAGTGCCATACGGCTGGCGAGAGCTGGAAGGGGGGCAGGGGGACTCTTCTCTTTGTATGTCTTTAAAGAGACAAAGCTTTCTCCAGGCACTTCTGTAACATGATCATAGATGACAACAGCAGTTGTAAGGTTATCTTTCCCCCTGTCTATCCCAAATGTGTTGGAGGCTTTGTGCAACTCTTTTGCAACATCTTGAACGTCACACAGTTTAGTGAATTCCTCCAAATTTCCTTGGCATTTTCTTTACTCTGTGTTACACGGACCACCGGGTTACTTTCCTGTTTTGCCAGCTCATCTCATCACCAAGATACCATGGATCAGTTCACAATCTATCAGTCTTGGGAAAGGTCTATAAGCTCTCGCTCTGTGTAATGTAGTCCTTCTCTGCTCTCTCAACTACTTTCGAAAACACGCTGAAGCCACTGCCTAGAAACACAAACATGCTGCCTTATCCTTAGAAAGCCATGTTCCTGCAGCTGCAAATTCCTTAACGTAACACAGTCACCAAACAGCTGCTCCAAGCAGAAAGACAAATTACCCAAGGAAACCACATGCCTCAAGCCCTGCCAGGAAAGGAGGAGAAACCGCAGTGAGGGCAGTGAGAGCCTGGGCCCCAGAAGCAAGGGACAGCGAATCCTGCGCATCAGTCATCTCCCACAGCATCTCAGCAAGGCCAGGGGCTCGCTTCCCACTGGTGCCTTCTCTGCCACCCAGCCATGGCCACCCCCCAGCCAGCCATATCCAGTACCACCCACAGCAGCTCCCACTGCGCCCCAAATCTCTAATGCCAGGGCCTGCAGTCCCAGCTCACCCATCTCATGCCACATCCCCCACCATGAAGCCCCATTCCTTGTTCCAGGCCAGCCCCTGTAGATCCAACACCTTCGATCCCACTCCATGCTCAGACCAGTCACCTAAAGCCCCGACCCACCCCACAGACCCCACAACTCTACCTTCACTTCAGCTCCCAACAGCCCCACGCCTACCCACACCCACCTCTGCCTCACCCCTAGAGCCCCTCACCCTAGCTGCTGCCCCACAGCTACCCCACAGCCCCTCATCCTCATCCCCCCTTTCAATGCCCAGCTCACAGCTGTAGGCCCTACCCCATGCCCTGCCCCACAGCCATGCTCTGCACCGCAGCCTCATGCCGCAGCCCCATGCCGCAGCCCCACAACTCACGGCCATGTTCTGTCCCACGTCCCCGTACCCTGCTATGCCCTGCCCCACAGTTGGGCCTAAGCCCAGCCCCCCAGTCTGCTCCACATCCCCCCAGCCAGCCCC
>VFFE01004758.1:0-14215 GCA_008921705.1 Burhinus oedicnemus
TTTTTTTTTTTTTTTTTTTTTCCAGAAAGTGCTTAGTGTTCACTTCTAAATCATGGCTCCCTCTGTGTGTCATTTTGAGCAATTAAAATCAGTGATCACTTCTAACAAACTTAATGTGGGTCCTCAAATTTCTGCCCCACCAAACAGCAAACAGTGGGGAACTGGGCAGAATTGGAAGGTGGGTTGTTGCAGCAGAATGCATGGCTCATAAAAGTGGAGGCAATGGTATGAGTGAAAATTCCTCTCAGAGGTCCTTTCCAACCTAATTGATTCTGTGATTCTCTGTAGGTCTGCTGAAGGTAATTATTCTCTTTGCTTGAATGCCCTGCAGGCTGAACGCTCCAACAGACGCCATCGTCCCATTGGCATTGGTGTGCAGGGCCTGGCAGACGCTTTCATCTTGATGAGGTACCCCTTCGAAAGCCCTGAGGCCCAACGCTTGAACCAGCAGATTTTTGAGACCATTTATTATGGTGCTTTGGAAGCCAGCTGTGAACTTGCCAAGGAGCAAGGACCATATGAAACATATGCGGGTTCTCCTGTCAGCAAAGGAGTAAGTAGCAGGAACTGTCCTGTGTCAGGGCTAAAGCTATGAAAAGCAGATAATGTGACTGTGATTGATACAGAAGATACATGACTGAAACACCTTAGGCTGATAATATTGCAACAGTGCAAATGGTGCTTGAATTTTCCTCCATCAATTTGGCTTCTTAAGTGCAGTAAGAAATGCGTAAGTTAAACCAAGGTGCAGAGAGCAATAAAAGAAAAGCAAGACTCAGCCTGTGCTGGCTGTCCCCTTTAGCGCAATTGAAAGATTGAGTGTTTGTAAGATTGCGATACCGGAGTTTTGCTGAGGCTGAATTGTAGAGAATAGTTAATAGGTCAATTTACAGTGTGATTTATAAAACATGGAGAAAAGAGCACCCTGTCTAATTTGGACTACACCTGTGTTCTTCAGATTCTTCAGTATGACATGTGGAATGTCACTCCATCTGATCTTTGGGACTGGAAGGCTTTAAAGGAGAAGATTGCTAAGTGAGTAGTCTTGCACAGTTTGTATTAAATGTAAGCTACATTTAATATGTGGACTGGCTAAAAACACAGGATAAGGTGCAAGTGTAAAAACGGTCCTATGTGTTTCCCCCCTGCCTCAGTAGGGGGGGAAATCTTTCTTCCAAAGTGTTTTGTGGATGGTTTTCTTTCATTTCTGTTCTTAAAAGCCAGAGGGAGCCCACCCCCTTGACTCTGATTTAGCTGAGTTCTTATTTCATCTTCGATACATCAGCAGAATGGTTTGTGTTCCAGTTAAACAAATGTAGTGATGAGCGAGACAGAGTCAGCCGGGCTTGGGAACTCTTTCCCCACTGACAGGGAAAAGCAGATGAGCCTTGAACATCCTGAAGACAGGAATCGTTAAAGCGTGAAGTGCCTGTAATGAGTTTATTCAATTTGTGTGGGTCTAATTTTTAAGTTTGCTAAATCTGTCTACTGTCTCATGTATGGAGAAGTCTCAGGGTCTTCATGGGCTATTCGTTTTGATTTTGCCTGAGTGCTGTGGAGTTGTGGAGTGCCTGACAGATTTTTTTTTTTTTTTTCTATGCACCCTTTCTGATGACTAAATAATTTGCGAAGCCCTCTTATTAAAGATGAAAATAGCAAAGACTTCAGTTACACTTCCATGTTTACCCACGTTACAAGTTTAGTGGAGCTTCCTTTTTTTTACTACAGTTAATCTGAGGGTTTGCAGGTTACCCTGAGAAGGTGAGATTTCTGAGCGTGAGCTGAGAGTTCCTTATACTGGCCCTCTTAGCTCTTTGCAGACAGTATGTAAACTGTGCTGTTCTGGGTCTTCTCTGTCTTGTCTCACTTGGTTGAAGCTTCCTAACTCCTGACTGTTGTTACTAGATACGGTGTCAGAAACAGCCTTCTCCTTTCTCCCATGCCAACTGCTTCTACTGCTCAGATCTTGGGCAATAACGAATCCATTGAGCCCTATACCAGTAACATCTACACACGCAGAGTCCTCTCAGGAGAGTTTCAGGTAAGCAAGGCAGCTGTGGGAAAGAGCTTTTCTGTTTTCATATCTTTGATGACTTTCACTGCTAAGAAAGACAAGATGGAGGCCACACACTTGATAATTCAGTTAAATGTTTATGTTGAAGGCTTGTACTATGTGCTGTAGTAGTACAGTTTTGCATATTCCACAACAGTCCTCATGGAATATGTATAATTGTCAAGAAGTGCTGCTTTTCTCTGGAATAAACCTTTATGAGGCCTCAAGATGGCCTGCAGGAATACCCTGTTAAATGAATGACGATTAGTGAAATTATTGAAGGGACGTGCATGCTATGGGAGGAGTAACTCAGACCACAGTGCTGCTTTGCACAGTCCTGAGGAAAGAGCTGTGTGTAAAGCCCTGAACAAATCTGAAGAGGTCATGTAAAAGCTTTACAGATTCAGAGATGTCTGTCATTTAGGAAAGAGTATGAAACAATTTGAGTTCTGGAGGCTGGAGTTAGCAAAGACCTCCAATGTGAGAGAAGGGGAATACCTAACTGTTAGGGAGGTCTGGTCTGTCCATCCCCTCTGAGGTGTCCCCTCATTGACGTTAGGGAAAGCACTCCGTTTCCTCCTGACTGCAAGATCAAATCAAGACACGTGTGGTGAGGTCAGAACAACGGGTTTACTAACCTGCTCCACTGTGTAGGTCAGGTAAAGGGCTGCTGGACAGGTATCCCCAGTCCCAGCAAGCAGGAGTTCGCTGTTTTTTCTTCCCAAATAAACAGCCTGCACCTGTTTTGTTCTCTCTCCTTCTGACCCCAGTCTTAATGATTGTTTATAACCTTATTTAGTAATTCAGGTTGTGGTCAGTGGCCCTGATTTCTTCTTTTCACATCTTTTGGCATTCTTCATGCAGGAGAGTTCCATACACTTCCCTTTCTGATTTGTAGTGTCCTGTAACTTCTCCCATTACTGTCCTAGTGGTTTAGCCACAGGTTGGTGTCAGCCAGGCGTTGCAGACAGCGTTCTGTGTTCTGCAGTGGCCAGCAGCATCTCACACTGGCTACCCTGTTATTTTAACCTTGGGCCTAGTCTGGCCATCTGCGTGCATACCTTAGTGCTGACTGAAGAGTGATGGTTTGTCAGTACTGTACAAGGTCTTGTTTAACCATTTAAAAACCTGTGCACGTTGGGGTGGTTTTGCCTCCTCTAGGAAGGCGTAGCTGTGCCATAAGGCAGCGCGTATAGCTTAGCAGAATATACAGCGCTTTCATTCTTTGGCCTTTGCCCCTTACAGGTTGTGAATCCACACTTGTTGAAAGATCTCACAGAGAGGGGCCTGTGGAATGAGGAGATGAAAAACCAAATCATTGCCCACAACGGCTCTATCCAGGTATGTGTGAGAAACCAGGGAGAATGGCGCAGGGATTCCTACTAGTCTGGGAAGTGCTGGCTGGATGGCTGGGGGGCTGTCTTGCCACACAGTGCTTTTGAGGTCTGCTGTATATGAGTGACTTGGGTAGCCTGGGGAGGAAAAGCTGTAATGTGTAGCGTTTCCATTAGAAATATGAGGGGGATGTGTCAGATCTCAGTAGTAATTTGTTCCTGCTGGAGCCTGCCCATGTCATAGAGAAGCCCAATGGAAATGTACTAGTAATTATTGCTAGAACAAATACCAAGCCAGGGTGTGCTACTTTATGCAGATTCTGCAAATGTTTGGTTTCCCATTATCATAAAGATTTCATACTAGGGAGTAGGCTTGAGACAGGAGCTGAGTGTGACATCCAGATCCAGAAGTTACACGTAGAAGAGTCTGTGTGGGATGAATCATTTATTCTGTGGAGTTTGAAATGCTGCTGTGACTGTTGTGCTTGGAGTCATGCGTGCTAACAAAGTGCATCCCCCTTGTTACGAGGTTTGGAGGGGTACTAGCTGCTGGATTGCTTCTTGTAAGACTTCTCAGCTATTTAGGACAAAACAGTAATGGTCTGTTTGCAAACAGCTTTTTCTCTCAAATTCCTCAGAAGAAGCTGTCCTGTTTCAGCAAGTAAGGTTTCTTTATGCTTGGGTGCTTTCAGATACAGAATGCTTGGATTCAGTGATAGGGTTCAGCTGCAAAAAGCCTTAATTCTAGTCAGGATTGCTGAAGTCTCAGCAACTGGTAAAGAATTTGATTTTATAAGTATGAATGTTAGGGCAGTCACTGGTTACACCACATTGGCAAACTCTTCTTGTTCCTGTTAGAATATACCTGAGATTCCTGATGACTTGAAGCAACTCTATAAGACAGTGTGGGAGATCTCCCAGAAAACTATCCTCAAGATGGCAGCAGACAGAGGAGCTTTCATTGATCAGAGCCAGTCTCTCAACATCCACATTGCAGAACCCAACTACGGCAAACTCACCAGCATGCACTTCTACGGGTGGAAGCAGGTATCTGGGAGGGGCGGGATGGGAGGCTTGTTCAGAACAGACAGCAAATGGGGGCTGATAAGTTCTTTCATGAAAAGTTGGTCTCACTGATTCTTAGAAAGGTAAGCGGCTGTTTCCTTCCAAGAATCTGGTGTTACTAGTGGAATATCTCTCGTGAGCAGTAAAGCTGCGGATGCTTGTAGCGTTGCTCCCGTTAATCCTGACGACTACTAGACATGACTGAAGCTGGTACAGTGATACGAGCTAAAGGAGGTTGGCCTCAGCAGCTCAGAGTTTGGCTGTATTGCTTGCCTGACCTCCAGCTGATTCCAGCTCTTAGACTTATGCTTGTGCTCGGCAGGGTCTGAAGACTGGCATGTACTATCTGCGGACAAAACCAGCTGCTAACCCCATCCAGTTCACCCTGAACAAAGAGAAACTCAGAGAGCGGGAGAAGGCCGCCAAGGAAGAGGAAGAGAAGGAGAGGAATAAAGCAGCCATGGTGTGCTCCCTGGAGAACCGGGATGAGTGTATGATGTGTGGCTCCTAATGGATCTTCTCTGCAGTACCAGCAAAGCCATTCCACCTTGCTGGAGTCCTAGTATAACTGTATATGAAGTTATATGTGAAGTTATAACTAGTATAACTTCAGGATGTAGAGGCTTGCTGGAACTGTGGCAGGAGGGGTGATCACAGTAGTGTATTGTAGCTTTCCCATCCAGTTGGGGGTTGGTGCACAGGTATGGATAGGGTGCATAAGAAGTTTCTGTATTGCTTTAGTAGCTGGGCTTCCTGAAAACTTAAGTGCTCTTGCATGGTCTTACGTTGAACCCCATAGGCAGGACTTCTCCTGAACAGACTGGGAAAGTGCTAATGCCACTTATCTTAAAGATCTGTCCAGGGGACTTCAGGCAATTCTTTTCATTTACTGCAGACTGTTACTCATGTATTCAGACAAAGAAGCAGACCTGACTGATATCTTCTCCTTTGCTGTGATAAGACAGCAGGAAAACATCCCTAGGCTAGGTGTGTTGTACACTTGCTGTGCTGTCTGTCATGGCAAAGGAGCAATTTCTGTTGAGACGGAGTGGTTGCACATCTGCCAGTGAGACCCTTCTCCCACCATTTCTTACTCTCCTTGTCCCCTCCTCTTCCCTTTCCAAAAAGCTTTTTAAAGGTGCAGACTGGTGGTAGGTCTGTTGCTACCTGGAGAGGAGTTCTCCATCCAGCCTAACAGGGCAGAGCATTGTGCTTAATAAATGTTCCTTTTCAGTTCTGATCAGGAAATGGCAGAACTGCTGCAATGCATTTTATTCTGTATTAAAAACCCACTCTAATTGGGTTATCTAATCAGTCAGTTTGCTGGTAATGGGCTTCCATGCTGTCCTTGGCCAGAAAGCCTTCTGAAGTGAACACGCCATCTTTTTCTTTTTTTCAAGAGTTGCCTTTATCCACCCCAGCTAGTTATTTGATCTTTTAAAAATCGTATATTTTTACTTATCCATGTACTTAACTCCCTGCTCTAATGCGATGGGGCTTCATCATCCAGTTCTTAAATATTTATTGAATTCATGTACCATACAGCTAACCCTTTAATCCAGCCAAACTCAATAAAATGTGGAATGTCAAAGGAATGAGCAAGTGGTATCTTGGAAACACTTTTTTTGATTAAAAGTGAATGTAGCAGCTGGAGGCTGGGGCCTTGTTTGTGAGCCCCGCACCTGCACACAGTTCATCCCAGAGAAGTGTCCGAAGGCTCTTCTGTAAAATGAGGCATGTAAGCAGAACCCTGTATTTGCTGGGGCAGCCATGCTGAACTCAGTGGGGTGTCTGTTTCTTTGTGTCATTTTGAAGATTTGGGCTTAAGGTAAACATGAGGAAGGGGCTGAAGTAACGCCAAGTCTGTGTTTCAGTAACATGCAAAGGATGTATGCTGAGTTCACAGGGCAAATCTGGGACTGTGCGAGAGGCAAGGCTTGAGCTCTTGCATCTTGTTTTTCAGTCCAGCACTCGCGCTGTTTCTTCTGCTCCTGATTTCTCTTCTAAGGCACCACTGCAAATGCCTTGGGAAGTGGCTCTCTACTTCCAAGGGACGACTATTCTGTCTAGTTGCCGCTCCTGGCTCCTGTGCCACCCAGGAAATTTCACAAAATATTCTGAGGCTACAGGGCCTTTTGACTCCAAAAATTCTCTTCTGACTGAGTTTGGGAAAGTTCAGAAGTTGCAAGGACTGGAGTAGGACTGATGGGAAAGCAGAATCCCCCTTGCAGAACATGCCAACCTTGCCTATTGGATGGTGAGGATGGATGGAGGGAGTTCAGGGAGAATTGAAAACTGATGTGTTAGACTGTCAACAGGGACGTGGAAAAGTATGGGCTAGAGGCAAAAAATCTGCTGAGGAGCTGCTGTTTAGACCATAATGGGTAGGTTTAGTGAAGTTATGAAGATGCTTGTGCCTGTCTGTTCCCACTTGTTTGCTGGAGAACTTCAGTGGGAGAGATGGGGTCCATTCCCCTCTGCTGCTGCTCCCGCCCATCTGGCACTGACCCTCTGCTGTCTCGACGGCAGAGCACAGATCAGGCCGTCGAGGCTGTGGCTGCTGTCTGGACCAGTGGGATCTCATGCAGTAAAGGGCAGGGCTGCTCTGCGTGTCTTCTGCAGCCAGGCCAGCAGTAAGCTGTCACTCAGTCAAACAAGCCTTTGCTTCTCGAGCATCACAAGGCACGTTTGGGGTTGGGTGTGACGGGGTAACGCACTGTTAATGTATCCCTGTGTAAACAGGAGTAGCTCCCAGGGGACCCTGCAGTCTAGACTCTCCTTGTTCTTGCAGTTTGCTTTTGCTGGTGCCTCTCTTGGAGGCACTCCTAAACACGAGTGCTGTTGAAATCAGCACTCCTGCCTGATCTGGTCTCCTGAGGGAAGAGTGAAGAGGGCTTACGCTTCCTGCTAGACAGAAATGAGAGGCAGTTAGAGGAGCTGGAGTGGGGGATGAGAGTTGCTCTGAATGCTGATGCTCCTTGGTGCACCCTTTGGGGGTGGGGGGAGGTCTCAGGAGCCACCATCTCTCTCCCGTAGGCAATTTGTCCTTAACCACTGCCCTGGCTGCTGCTTGCCTGGCCTTTGGGCTGTCTGCTGCTGCCTGCACCGTTCTGACAAACACTTATTTCCTTAAAGACCAACCAGATTTTCCTGTTGCTGTTCCCTTAATCCCCAACTGTTATCGCTAGCCAGGGAAGCGCTCTGTCATTGCTTGAGTGGGGTCAGTTTTGCTCAGTTCCTTTTCTGAAATAGGTTTCTGTTACCTCTGCTGTGGCTGGGCTAAAGCAACACTAAACAGGCTGTTTCCCTTTTGAACAACTCCCCACTTGACAGCAAGGTGCTGCTGCTCTCTAGGAAATAGCTCCGAGGTACAGAGGGGGAAAAAAAAAAAAGGAGGGGGGAGGGGTGATTTAAATGCTAGAGACTCAGACTGGTGGGAACTTGCTTGTGTGTGGTTGCTGGAGCAGGGGGAGATTGGGGAAGCGAAGGGGTTCATGGTGGTACCATGCTAAGCGTGGGCTGCCTGACAGGGTCTGTGGGAGGTCCTGAGCGTAGAGACGGCCTGAGAGCCTTCCCTTCGGCCTTGTGCACTCTGTAGCCAGGGTCCTCTCCAGACAACCAGCGCTCGCTGCCCTTCTGTCCTGTTAAAGCTGAAGTGGAGGTAGTGAGACCACCTACGTGTCTCTCCCTGAGGCTGCAAGGCAAGGATCAATGCCTGCCTTGGCCCAAAGCGCTCCTGTGGAGCGACTGTCCGTGTCTACAGAGAGGCAGCCTGGAAGAGGAGCGTGCCTCTTGCTGATAATGCAACCAAAAGGGTAAAATTCAGGCGAGTCAGACCAAGAGTCAGCCTGAAGGACAGTGAGGACAGCAGCTGCCTATGAGAAGCAGCCTGGGCTGTGCTCCTGCCTCACTCCTTAACAGCCTTTGAGTGCACAAGCAGCTGTCCCTGCTCTCAGCCGAATCCCAAACTGGCAGCGAAGCTGGACGTGTTCTTCCTCAGACTGGTGTGAATCTAATCTTCACGTAGCCTTCAGCAGCGGCCCAGCCCCACCTCAGGAAGGTGGGAGTTATCCCGTCTCCAGCTGTGTGGGACACGTTTATGGGAGGTGTAGGCTTGAACTTCATCACATCTGGGTGAGCGTTAACACCAAGACCTGCCACCTCCGCAGTAGTTTCTGTGTGTCCAGCTGTCCGTCCACAGCAGCAGCACCTCTAACGCGCTGGGGATGCGGGTGGCTCTGGCCCCTGTGCTTGGTGCTGCCTGTGGGTGCTGAGCCTGTCCTGCAAGCAAGGACAGGATCGGTGCTTCTCTGTGGTGTTGGGTCTGGGGTGGCTGCCCGTGAGCTCTTGATTTAGCGAAGTCCGCCCCTGTGCAGAACTTTCTTGGTGAGAAACTTACCCAGGAGCTCTGTTGCTGGGATTTAATTTAAGTTCAGGAGGGTGGATGTTTGCTGATTTAAGAGGGCTGTCCAGCCGCCGTTCATGCTGCCGTCCCTGTGTTGCTGTAGCCGTCATCCAGCTGTGCGGCTTCTCAGTCCGAGAAGGAATTGCTTTTATTGCTGTGAACTGTGCCGCCTTGCGACTGCTCATGCCAACAGATGGGAGGTGGTGGGTAGGAGCAGCTGAGGAACGGACCATCCTTCCGTGACAGCGGGAGTTTGGACTGGCTTAAACTGATTTTGAGGCTGCAGCCATGGCCCTGCCCGTGGTCGTGCATAAGGATCTGTGCCAGAGCAGGGAGCGTGGGTCACACCAGACTGCCGCCCTCACCATCCTCCATTCTTCCTCTGAGATGTTTCTGTGTTCTCTCCGGTCGCCTTCTGCAGAAAGACTCTAGCATTTGTATTTTTAACCCTGACTTCTTTACCAGACAGGCTGGAGAGATTTTCTCAGGTTTTTCTCCCAAAAGCCTGTAGCATTGAGCATCTTTGTTTATTTCTCTGCTGCTTCTAACACAGGATCTCTCCTGTCTCGTAGCTTTAACTCATACCTGAAGAAATTATCCTAGAGTTAGAAATCTGCTTAGTAATGTAACTTCTATCATTTTCAAGATGTATCTAGAACATTCATCCTACCTCATCCCATACCACAACTTCCATGGGATACTCTGCTGGCATCTGTTCCATGGTGGTCAGCGGCAAGAGGTGGTCGGCTGGAGGTCTGGTGATGCAGAAGGTAAAGCTGACGGGGTATCTGGGAGACGGGGCCCCGGCCCCTGCAGTCACAGGGAGACCTGGCACACACGTGCTTCCTTAACACGGCGTGTGCCGTCATAAAGCTGCCTTTCTCTGGATTATTTTTGTCCTCCCTACTTTCACTGGGAGGCTGGTCCAGGCTCTCAGTGCCTAGTAGGCAGCGTGGAGCCAGGAGTGTGTTTTATTCACAGCAAACTTATTCACGCTTTTCCCCCGCAGGTGCACTGCTCGGGTGTGTATTTTGTCCGGCAGCTTTTTGATTCCCATCTCCTGGATGGGATTTTGCAGTGTGATGTGTTACGCAGAAGAGCCGAGCGCAGCTGAGCTCGTGGTGCGCGCGTGCCGCGCATGCTGCCTGGTGACAGCCGACGCGTGCCAGTGGCAAGCGAGCGGTGTGTGCCAAGCTGCTTCCACAGCTGCGGTCCGTGACAGTGTGCTCATGGCAGGGTACGTGCTGGCTGTCGAACCGCAGCATGGCGTGACCGCAGGAATGTGTGCTTGGAGCCAGGACCCAGGTGATTTCGGAGAGCTGCTCATTTAACCTGCTCGTCAAAGCCTGCGGTGAAGGATGCTCCGTGACTTCCTTGCTTCTAGTGTTTCATTACTGTCACTCAGAGTTCCCCTAATTCCCGGCTGAATTATCGATGCTGCAAACTAAGCTCATCCTTCCTTTGGTAGTCACGGAGAGAAACAAATCCCCGCTCTTTAGAACAGGCTTTTACCTCCTGACAACAGCTGTGTCTTACCCCTTCCTGCTCCCTGTTTATTCAAGAAAACAAACCCAGTCTCGTCTCTTCACCTGTCATTATTTTCTTATTGATCTGGTTCATGTGGATTCTTTCCATTTCTGTCTGTCTGAGACCACAGTGCCCAAACCCTGGTGCGGTACTTGGCTGAGATCACATCAGTATCAAGCAGAGCTGAATAATAACACCCGTGTGTTGTGTGCGCTGCTGCTGCTATTGAACTTCAGAATTAAACGTTTTTTTTTCTGGTACTGGCTGTGTGTTGCCAGCTCATCGGGGTTACAGCCTGCTCCGAGCCCAGCTCCCTCCTTACCACCTTGCTGCTTACCCAGGAATTTCTCGCTCTGGAAACCACACTCTGATTTTCCCTGTGAAGTGTGGCACTTTCCACTGATTTTGGCTGAATTTCACATTGTGGATTCTGGCCTCTGTCCCATGGTCAAGGTCACTTGAAATCCCTCCTGTTCCTGGGGGGAGTGCAGCCCTCCTCGGCTGGGTCTTGGCCCCAGGTTTTACCCCATCACTTGGGTTGTTTTGGGCTCGGCTCGGGAGGACTGTGAGAGCTCTGACTCTGAGCCACGCGGAGCTGCAAGAGCTCTGACTTTTTTTCCTTTTCTTTCTGTCTCTGTGTGTGTTTGAGCTGGTGCTTCTTAATTTATGGCAGTAAAGCGTAACTGAGATTCTTAACTGCAGCCGCAATGCAGCAGGAAAACAAGGAGCTTGTCTTTCCCCCCAAGGCTCTTTCCTATTTTCCTATTTTAAAAATTACAATTTTTAATGTATCACTTTCTTGCTGTAGAAAGTGTCCTCCGAACTTTTTGTGGATGGCGTTGAGAAATATCAGATGGCAACTACAGAGAGTTGCTCACAGACTCCCCCCATCTCTGCCCAGAACTCATTTGTGCTTCATAAAAAATGAGGTGTTTGTCCTGGGGGAAGATGCTAATTCCCTGGAGTTCTTGCATTGCCTAGGATTTTTTTTTCTGCCAGCATTGAAGTCAAACTCAGTAACAAGCATAAAATATTGCTGTGCGGCTACTTCTGTTTAATATTCATTCTGCAGCTCAGCCAGCTCCTGTTCTCTGTTGCTTCCCGTACAAGCCTCGTCCCACCGTGTTTAGACATCTAACCTCTCATTAATTTCAGCCCAGGTTTAGGTGCCTAGCGGGAATAAAATGATGGAGGGTTTATAACAGCTTTTACGAGACTGAGATAGGTGGTGGTAGAGGGGGAGAAACAGCAGCCGTGGGCACAGTGTCCTTTCTTTGGGTTGTTCCTGGGCTCTTTGTGAATATCTCAATGACCCCTGGCTGCCGTGTAAATGAAATAATAGACATAAAAGGTATCTGAATTGCTTTAACATCTGAAAGAGACGTGAAAGATTTCACCCCAACCTCCAGTGCATCCCAGAGTCTGAGTCCGGTGGTCCGAGCCGGTGGGAGGAGAGCACCGTGCTGGGAGCTGAGGCAGTCCTCGCCCAGCGCTGTGCCGCAGTGGAAGGACAGCGGAGGGAAGGGGTGGTACTTGTCAGTTTTAAATCCAGGACTTGGACTCAAGTCCTCCCCTCCCCAAGGCAGGATGGTCTCAACAGGAGCAGTTTCAGACACGTGCCAATCTGACCTGATCTGAAACCCTCTGGTGATGTAGGTTCCCCGAGCGCAGTACTCCAAGGCTGGCTTTCTGCTAGAAAGTTTTTCCTAAAGTCTAAGCTAAACCTCCCTTGACAGCGGAGAGCAGAGGCTTGTTTTCAAGGAGCCCGTGGGCTCCTCGCTGTCTGCCCAGGGACCACAGGACACGCTGCCTGATGCCCTTGGTCAACGCCCTGGAAAAGATAGGGTTGAGGGTGGGTGGGAGGGAGGGATAGCCGGCACTCAGCAAGTTGTGTGTGTCCTGTGAGACTGCCTGGCCAGTGCGGTACGTGATGGAGAAGGCAAGGCAGGAGGGATAAGGAAGAAATTTTTTATGCTGAGGGTGGTGAGACACTGGCCCAGGTTGCCCAGAGAGGTGGTGGCTGCCCCATCCCTGGAAACATTCCAGGCCAGGTTGGACGAGGCTTTGAGCAACCTGGTCTAGTTGGAGATGTCCCTGCTCATGGCAGGGGGTTGGAGGAGATGGCCTTTAGAGGTCCCTTCCCACCCAAACCCTGCTGTGATTCTACATGTAGTGAGAACTGCCCGCTCTGGGGGCCGCGGGTGCGGGGTCTGTGCTGGCCGGGCTGCTGGAGCCAGGGCTGCGTGGCTGGAGCCAGGGTACAGGACTGGGATGCAGGTGGCCCCCAGCACCATGCCCACGGTGCTCTTCTGGGATGTGCTGCTGTGGGCTGGGTGTACCCAGGCACAAAGCTGGATGGCACTGGAGTAGCAGAAAGAGTTTGGAGGCTGTGGTACAAACCACGGACCAAGGCTACCCAGGTTAGACAAGCCGGCAGCTGCGTGGACGTGATGTCCATGTGGTGTGGTGGCTTGCGGATTGCCCTATCCCCCTCCAGGGCAGGATGGAGGAAACCAGGACGAGCATCGGGCAAGTGAGCAGCATCTGTGCCAGGCAGCGAGACGAGAACCAAGTGCTGGCATGGGAGCAAGAATCGGGCAGTATCTGGGGCAGAACGGCATCAGCCCCACGGCAGAGTGAAGCGGAGCTGGAACACCCATGGGGGAGCACAGGCTTTTCCCCACCCCAATCACGTGGATAACTGCTGGGCACGTGAGGGCAAAGAAAGGGAGGAAGAGCAGAGCCTGAGGTTCCTGGAGCATGGGAGTCCCAGAGGGTGAAGCTGGTGTTGGAGGGTCCCTGCCTGGCTTCGGAGCCCTCCTGCGTCCTGGCCGAGCAGCCCAGCGCCGCGCAGGGACCAGGGGATGTTTGCCTCAACAGCCAAAAGTGCCGCGCCATGATGCTCAGTGCCGCCCTGCCTGGGAGTCGTGCCCTGCTTTGTGCCCGTCCTGCGGGGCTGGTGGCAGAGCAGCCGAATCGCGGAGCTGCGATCCCGAGCACGTGCGGAGGGCAGCTTTCCGCCCCGCGCTGCGCCTCTGTGGTTTGTACCCGGGTCCGGCACAATAAGGACACCCGCTCCCTGCTGTTACAGTGCGCTGGCTCTGCTGCAGTGCACCCCAGTGTGCTGTAGAGGGGTTGCGGTGTTTGGTTTGGGGTTTTTTTTGTTTTTTCAGAGGTGGCTGTCCACATGGGACAGATGTCCTATAGCCCTGTGGGTGTTTGAGGCCGTGTGTTACCTTGTGACTGTAGGCAAGTTTTTTGTAACATTGATTTTTCATTTTTTTAGATTAAAATACCAAAGCTTTTTTTTAATTATTTTTTTTTTTCCCCAAAAGGAAAAAACAGCGCACACCAGGAATTCAAAGGTTTTCACCGTGCAAAGAGAAATCTCTGTGTATCTATGGCTAGATCCGACCCCTGGCTGAGGCGTCTCTTGCCCTGCAAGGCTGCGACTGCTGGAGCATGGTGGTACCCAGCACGGATAACTGCTGACCTTGATCCCAAAGCACTGGCTTGTCCGAGACTGGAACTTGGTGCCCTGGCATGTGTCAGCCAAGGGACCCATTGGGTCTTGCTGAGCTCTCACACGCTTGGGTCAACTGGTGAGATATCCAGTAGGGGTAACTGGGAAAGGGAAGGTTATTTTAATTGCAGCATGGGCTGTTAACTAGTACTGAGCACTGGGACAGAGAAAAGCTACAAGATGCAGCATCCAAAGCCTGCGGTTCCCAGATGCTGTGTCGCATCTGTCAGGCTGATTTCAGGGAGCTTTTTCTAGATCGTATCCTCTTGTCCCCACGGTCTGTGAAGGGAGCCCGTGGTTTGGCAGCC
>VFFE01004759.1:0-311715 GCA_008921705.1 Burhinus oedicnemus
TGTAAGTTTTAGGATTTTTTTTTTTTTTTTTTTCAAAAGAGGGCCTAGAAATAAGATCTGGGTGGCAAAACAATTCATTGAAACATTTTTGACATTCAGTCAAATGTCTTAAGTAATCTGACAAACTGGTGGGATTTGAAATTGCTTTTGTTCTTGTTAAGGCATTGTTCATCTGTGCCTGCATAGTCCTGCCTGCCCCACTTCTCTCTCCGTAACAGCCCTGGTTTGTGCACAGCAGAGGAGCGCAGCAGAAAAGCCAGGATAGGGCCCAAATGGCTTTCCTGCTGAAACACGCCTGCACCCCACCCAACCAGAGGGATGTCTCAGCCAATTTATTAGCCAAGTTAGAATAAGCAGATGGTAGTGTCCATCTTTAGGTACATTTCAATGGTTTTGCAGCCTGAAAAGCAAAAGCAATTGATGTAGTGCTGTTTACTGCCTTATATGAGCAGCCCAAAGGTACCTAAGACCAGCATCCCGATTTGGCCATACTGGGAACCCTGTCTCAGCACTGCCTTGAGTTTATTGCTGTTTTGTTATTTGCACAGACTGTGCTGGGATATCAGGCTGGGCTTTGCAATAACTCTGTCTTTGGGCAGAGGTCATGGGATTTGCTGGCAATGATGTTCTGTCCTTGGTGAACAGTCACACTATGTGGAGGGAGGTTTCAACATAATCTCCCTCCCTGCAGTGGGAATTTCTTCAAAGGCAGCTTCCTAGCGCAGCTCCTACTACACCAGGCTGGGGATGGGAAGGCATCTCCCTCACCATTCCCTTTCCTGCCAGTTGTGAAGGTCTCTGGAAGCACAGTGGGTTGCAATAAGCCTAGAAAATTGCAGATTTTTCCAGCTAGAGTTTTGAACTCATCTTTTTCTGCCACTTCAGCATCTAAAAATCTCTTCTCAAGATATTTTTATCTGAAAGTCACGGTTACCAGTTCTCTGTACTACATAATTTGGCTATTGCTCATGTGTACTTTTCATTTTAAAATGACCCTGTTTTTAAAAGCTTTCTACAGGAAAGGCAACATCAGAATAAAATATTAATAAGTGTGTATACTATGGTAATGAATACTCTGTTTAATCAATTATAGACTAACAGAATTCAGATAATTCATACGATTTTCATATAGTGCTAGGGGTGCCACAGGTACTATCTGACAAGGGGTTGTCAGAACTCATTATTACATGGTGTGGAGCAGTTGTGCAAGTTATACTGCAAAATGAAGAAAAAAAAGATAAAATTCACATGTTGCTTAAATATTTGCTAAACTTTATGCTTATGAATATTTCGTTTGTACTCAGAAATCATTGTGTTTTTGATAGCTCCACAGCATCACAGAAACTTGTTGAAAAACTTGTTGAATTGGATCTCAGCTGTAATTCTTACACTATGACAGTGGATGATTTGGGTAAATCCAAATTATTATTTAAGATCCCTTTTCTCTTTGAACACAAAGGAACAGTCTCCTTAAAACTGTGATCTGATTAGCTGGACAGAGAGAGTAAAGTTTATGCGACTACTTTATTTACCTATACCTGTGTTTACCTAAGTTTTTATGAAGGAGAGCATGAGTTCTCCGCTTTGCTGTTCTGCATCCCAGATTACTCAGAAAATGGCAGTTTCTCCTGTTCTGAGCAAGGAGAGATACCTTCCCCAGCCAGTGGTGGACTCTGAGAGCACAAAGGAGTTCATGCTAACTTTATGTGGACAAGCAATGTGCCTTTATTGTTTTAAGCTAGCAAACAGTGTAATAATATGTATTACCTGAAATCTCATTGAAAGTCTCATTTTTTTAATGAACTGTGTGGGAGAAAAGAAGTGATTCTGCTTTCCATGCATGGTACTTCGACCTGCCCAGGCTGCAGCACTTGCACTGTGTGCATCCCCCACAGGGCAACCCTGCAGAGGTAGTAGTTATGGGACCACATTTTTCCTGTTCACGTTGCTTTCCTGTCCGTACTCTTGTGAGAAGTCCGTTAACACCATTATACTATGGGTTCAGTGGAAAAAAACCCTGCAACTCAGCCACCCATGCACGCAAATACTTCCACTTTTATTTTTTGATCGAGCCCTGCTGTCTGCTCTTCCACTTAAAACTGACCAGAGCATTCAATCTGTGATCACAGAACATACCTGAGGTAACCACAGCAATGGTAAAGTGAAGTGTGGAAACTATTTAAAGTGTTTAAGCTTATTTTCATGACATTTAGCAACTGGAAACAACAAAAATCTCATGTGATCAGTGTGTACTTTGCAGACCGTCAGTTACCATGTCCCCAGCCAGCAAAATGCCACCACAGTACTTGCCCCACTCCCCAGCTCTCATCCCTTCCCCTGTGCAGGAGCCAACAGGCAAAGATGTGTGGCTGTCCGAGTTTCTGACTCTATTAAGGATCTCTTTAAGACCAGGCAGTTTGCGAAATGAAGACATAGATATTAGTATCATTTACTCTACCTTTCTGAAGCTAATCTTTGGGGTCTCTTCAAAGCACAAAGTTTCATCGACAGCAAATAATAAGGGATGGCTTGTTTCCATTAGGGTTAACATCACAATTTTGCCTGATTATTCTTAGTACATAACTGAGTGGAAACAATGCATCTTTTGTAATAAAGCTTCTACCACAAACATTGGATGTTTTACAAGAAGGAAACATCGGCTAAGACTGCAACATAAAAATGTGGTATATAATTCCCACATAGATGTGTAGCATTAATATGTGCTGCCATGCCAAAAGCTTGCTTGTATGCCACATTCAGAATGGGAGGGATGAGGGAAATGTATTTTTCTGCTGCTTTTCCATGCCTTTTTTTCAAGTGAGTGATGTAGTACAATGTATTCATGTAATAATATGCTTAAAATCACTTGTGTTCAAATGAAGCAAAGAGCTCCAGAGTATTCACTGCATCCAAAACTATGCCCTTATGGTTTCGATTAAAAGGAAATTATTTGCTTTGTGAAACTTTGCCTGGATCTTTAATTCTTCCTCATTGTTTGAATACAGCTCTAAAAAGCTACTGTACTTGAAGTTGCTAATCAGATTTCAGTTGGAAACAGTCATATGTCATGTCATATCATGTCACGTGAATATTGGTGATTCTGTCCAGTCTACAATAATGAGGGTTTCGTATCATTTTCTTTCTGGCCTTTGTGATACATAGTTTATTCACTCCACTGCCCAAGAGTATTTTCAGGTTTTCAAATTACTTTTTCTGATACTTCCCAACAAAGTGCCAATTTAATCTTTCAAAACATGGTGTTGATTACGTTAGTTTTGTGCCGAGCACGTGCTATTGATCTTTCCTTGGTAAAAGAGGAATGAATATAAAAGCAAGCAGCAATGGCCAACTAGTCATTCACTGCGAACTTTCCTGTACTCCTTAACTGTCCAGTATAGTAAGTTCTTTCAAAATAGGGCGTGAAAGGAAGCTACATCCCACCCAAAATGCATAGCGTACATACATCACTCTGTGCCCAAATACCCGGTATGTAGCAGTGGTTTTGTGCAGTTGCAGTTACACAAAGCAGACTCAGTGTAAATAGCTGGTGGGTCCAGAGGCTCCACCTTCTGTTTGTTCACTGGTTTTCTTCTCAAGAGCTCAGTCTACCATATCTTCATCTTCTATTATTTTTCTCTGCATTGGCAGCAGCTGTGATGATCCAGAGTACTGCATCAGCCACTCAAGGGAATCAGGTATTTTCGGTATTGTCTCCAAAACCTGCAAGATACCAGCATCCTTGAGCTGCAGCTTCACGTTGGGGTAAGCACTTGTCCCTTCCGTGGTCCAGTGTGAATTGCTGCATCTGCTTTCTGAAGAGGTCCACCTCACGCAGCATACAGCAGTCTCCTGCTTTGCATCATGCTCCTACCTACTGAGGGTGGGAATGCTCTTGTTGACTTTTTCACATAGCGATATTTTCCACAATTCCACATAAAGAAATTAATTGTTGCTCGTTTAGATATGGTGATATGAAGTTGTGACTATCAGCTGGGCAGCTGAGCAAAAAGAATAGGGTTTTATGTGAAGTGCTGAGCGGGAGCAGATGCGTATCTTGTCTGTTTCTCACTTTACCTTATGATATTTTGTTGACTAATTGATATTGCAACAATGAGGGAAAGGTTTCCAAAAGAGTCAATTACTTAGTCCAAAATGGCTAATAAAAATGTCCTATGAATTGAAATGTAGTTCAATTTGAAAGGAAATTATATCTCCCTGGAGACTAGTAAATGGTTTGGGAAAAATGTGTTCCACTGTTCTCTTTTTTGTTGCAACAATATATGCTGGAAAATATCCTTTTATTACATTTGGTTGACTTTAAAGACATACTGGTTCAAATAAATTGATGGGAGAATAAACCAAGAATGACTTCTTGTGAATGATGCTAAATTAAAATCGATGAACTGTAGGCACTCAAGGCAAACGAGTGTTCATCTACTCAACATTTCCTTGGGCATTTTGCTAGCCCATTTTGCAGCCATCGGCAAACCAGCAACTTTCTTTTCCTACAGGCTAGTTGTTGTTGCTTTGTGTTGTTGTCACCCCTGATATTTTACTAGCTTCTGTTTTATTTCTTTTTCATCCACTGTCATATCTGATCACATCACTCTAAGAAATCTTTCCAAGAGCAGTCAGCCCATCAATAACATCTGGTTTATCTCTGTATTTTCCCTAGGTTTGGTGTCTTCAGCATGATAGTTTATGAGTGTTTTTCCACCTTCACTTTATGAAGATGGGTAAACAACATTATCTGCACTTACCAGCTGGAAACAGTGATGCAGAGAGAATGAGTGGCTTCCCGAGGCCACAATGAATCAGTGCCGAGCTACCCAAGGATCCTGGTCTCCTAATGCCCAGCCCATGTCTGACCTGCTATGGCATGGCCCTGCACCCGTGGGATTAGTGAGGCCAGAGACTGCTGCAGCACTGCTTTCTTTGGGTCCACTGGGCATTGGTGCTACGGATGAAGGAAAATACTTGCTGTCAGATTTGCAAAATTTAAAAAAAAAAGTGTTTATCAAAGTGCTCCCTAAAAATATTTATTGAATATTATCAACAAAACTTTTGATGTGAGAGCTAAATGCAGTTCAGTTGCAGTTCAGCAGCGATTCCCCAGCTGGTTTTGGCTGAGATAGCCTGGTGCCAGCAGCCATCTGGCTGTATCACAGTGCTTTGCCAAGAGACAGGGCATTGGACCAGCTCGGCTATTTCTAAGTTATACTAATGCCATTTCTGAAGATGAGCAAGCCTGCCTTCCAAACTCCCAGGATGCGTTGAGGCATTTCTTGCCAAGTAATATGCACAATGGGTTAGTTGTGGTGTGCTCTGGGAGATACAGACTGTGTAGAGACCCCAGACTTTATTCCTAATTATAGGGAAACCCTCAAAAAGCTGAGATATGGGTGGGTTTTATACTTTTCCAAAAGCCAGAGAAATCTACATTTTCCTTCCCCTCAACCTAGATTAATGATTTCATAGCTTGTCAGTAGCCTTTAAATAAGGTTAGCCTCCAGACTAAGAAGTTTCTTATGCTTCCTCTCCAGTGGAAGAACTGGCCTATACTTGCCCTGTTGTAATCTTTCTAGAAGCATCTGCTGCTTGCCATGGCCAGAGACATGAATTTGGAGTAAGATGGACATTTGGTCTGTCCTGGTAATAAAGTCAAATTGAACTTTTTTGTAAACTTCCATGCACATGCACATAGAAGGACAGAACCAGAGAATAAGCACAGTCTTGTGGTGCACCTTTGGTAGACTATGTCATGTATTAATGCCCCAAGTTTGTTAAAATCAATCAATCCTGTTTGAAATCCAGAGCAGTGAATGGCCTGAATTTTTCTCATTTGTTTAGGCTATGATGAAGAAATGGAAGCACAGCATCCTCTGATGTGAATTTCATTCCTAGAATTAAAATTTCCTGTTTTTCTCTGTTGCTGGTGCTTTTGATCTCTTGAATTGTTAAAAGCCATCTCAGTTTAGGGTGATATAGTTTAACTGAAATATTTATCTGTCACTCTTGAAAATATTAATATCAAGAAATATCTAGTCCGTTGCTGTTGTCCTGTCAAGACTCCCTCTGCACAGATTGCAGCCAGTTAAATGAGGGCAGGAATTCTTAAATGGGTTTTGGACAGTTTCTTACGAACACGAAAAGCATGTTCAATATTTGTTGATAAAACACCAAAGAAGGAAGCTTGTTTTTGAAGGGTATTGCTGCTGCTTATGTAGGAAAATGCTGCAGTTCTGTGTTTAGTGAAAATAGGCAAGTGTGCTTGGATTGTAAGCCTGGGTGTCCAGCACGCCTGCTGCTGTGTTTCTGCATGATCGTGCACAGCTGTGGTAGCAGCACTAATCTGCAAGTATGAATAAATAATAAAAGTTATGACTCCAGTATGGAGATTTTATATGACAGCGAACAACTGGTTTGAAGTTCATTCTGGCTACTGTCACACACAGTCGACTTTCTGGCTCCCTCTTCTCGGGCTGATGTCTTTGGTTTGCAGTAGGCATCCATTTTATCACCAGTGATTTGTGAGCCCATGTAAGCACCCATGACATACAGCAGAGCCCTTAGAGTGAAAAAGCTTTTTGTTTTCTTCTCCTCATCTTCACTGAGCATCTGTTTGGCTGCTGCTTGATAAGATGAAATGAAATTAATGAACTTTAATGCGTTGGATGCAGGAACAAAATACACAATTGTGAAGTAACTGATAAAAATGACATAACGTTATATGCAATTCCAGCTTAATACATGCGATATGGTTTCTGCAAGAGTCAAACGGTGTCTTTCAAGTTAATATTTTAACGCAATACGAGGTCTTTGCCCTGACAGAGTCTAGCTGGTAAAATCCCAGATGGGCTCCACTCTGTCTGTTGCTTATTCTCACAAGACTATCATGAGGGCCTTTCAGAGAGAAGTCTTTTCTCTTTCAAATTAACCCATCATGAATAAGCAGTGGAATCTTACTATCACATCCCTGCAATCCAGCCAGTATCATCTTTCTATTTCCTTTTCATCACTAATCTAACTGACAAGATACCAGTTTTAAAGAAGACTTGTGGAGAAAACAAATACACTGATAATGCATTCTGTTGCTTCTTTATCCTGTGTGTAACGAAGGTTTGAAAATGTGGGGTTTTGGGTTTTTTTTTAATACCTTATCAAATCTGCCTGCATGGTTTTATTGGGTGTTTTGTTGACGTGACAGAGGAGAAGCTCTTACTGGCACCCTTCTGATGTTCCTTTTCAGGCCATTAGGTAGATATTGTCTACAGTGGGATTAGGCTGTGCTTGAGGGCCTGGAGAGTTAAGTTTCTCTTGGGGAACTTGAGTTTGAAAAAAAAAAAAATATCACAAAAGCCAAAGCATGAATCCATTTCCCTTTTACATGAACACCTGGAGTGATGAAAATAAAAACATAAAACCTCAGTATCGTAAAACCTCCTGAAGAAACTGGTGGGAGACAGCTAGCTCATGGCATCTCAGCGTGCCCTCCCAAACCCACAGTGGGCAAAACGGCAGGAAAGGAGGATGGATGAGCCGAAGGACTACATCAGGGCAGGGCACAGCCCCCAGTGCTTGGGGATCTCACACCGCAGTTACACACGCGGTTCCTCTGGGAGCAAAGCTGTTTGAAAAATCCCTGCTCCCAGCCGCCATTCTTCCTGCCTGCACTGCAGTTCACTGTCTCCTTCATCTTGCCATTCTACTGTTTGCAGGGCGTTCTCAACCAGACATGGAAACGATGCATTAAAGACAAAAACAACCCCTGCAAGCCCACAACTTCTTTCTTGGAAGGCTTCTTAATTCAGATCATTTCCATGATTTGCATTGTGGCATGGTTTAACAAACAGTTGCACTGATGCAAGCAAAAAGATGCTGAAATATAGCACAAGGACAGAAACAACAGGCCAGGGGCAAGAGCTTCTTAAACAAGCTTTACTGTTACGGAAAATGCTCTCCTAACTGCTGCCTGGGGCAGTGCTGTACCAACTGGGCAGCTGTGGGAAATGCTTTTGCAACCGAAGCCGCCTTTATTCTTTAAAATGTTGTTGTTCCCAGCCCCTTCTGTAATAACAACGCCAGCAAAAGCTGAAGTGTGGACACAGTTAGAAAAACCCATGCAAATAGTGGTTAAAAAAGTTCTGGAAAACAATTATTTTCATCAGTGCTATAAACTGCTTCTTTGCTTCCGAGGGTTTGGTAGGAGAGCTACAAAATGGAGGATGGGCCTCTGATGGGCGTACAGGGCTCCCTACCTTATACTGAAACATTTTTCAATTTGTATGTTAGATACTTAAAGTGATTTTTAGATGCACCAGTTCCCTTCCATTCACCACGAGGTAAACTCATAGTGTCAGACAGAGCTCTTCCCATGCTCCGATCGCACCAGGGTCGTGGTTGGGGCTTTCCCAAGCTCTGCTGCAGCCCCGTGCTGACTCCTTCTCCCACAGGGAACGTGAGCAGTGTTGGAGCACACTGTCTTGCTCATCTCCTCCCGTATCTATGGCACTGGCAGAAGCGAAGGATGTGCAGGGAATGGGGTCAGTCTGGCAATGTCCCTGCCAGCATCCCTGCTCTTTTGCTTAGGGGGTACTTGGGCAGGCAATTAAGTGCCTGCACGTCTTCACTGAAAGGGACCCGTTTCAGGTTTCCCATTTTAGCCTTGCCTTTGCTGACTCCAGGACAAGAAAAAATTGTCCCTGTAGCACTGGGGATTCCAACAGCTGCAAGATGCTTTGCATTTAAGATAATGGTTTGGTCGCTATTTTTAAAAATCTGCTTTTCTAAACTCATCTTTCCTCAAGCTGTAAGATCTTGGGCACATGGACCTTGTCTACTTTTGCATTTGTACATTTCTTAATATATGGGGAGCTGATGCTGTTCAGCTTCTCTGCCACAAGCGTAACAGATGCAATAGTGAAAAAGAAACCCAAAGGCTTGTCAGCCCTGATACAGATAAATTGCAGCTCTGGGCTGTACCTCAATACAAGCAAAATGTTATTCAGCCACTTGAGTATGAAGTACTTCCCCTCCCGCCCACTAATATCTCTCAGCAGCTTCCTGAGAATAAGATTATAAACTGCTTATATGGAGCAATCCCATGTGTGCTGTTCCAGGATAGAACCTAATCGTTCCTGAAGGCAGTTAGAGTACTTTTACTCCTCATTTCTCTCCTGTTACGTGTCCATCCTGACGAGCTTGCAGCATTTGTATTTGTTCTTGAGTGATATGATTGAGAAAAAAATCAGATGTCTCAAAAATTTAGAGACTGTGAACAAAGAGCTAATCCTAACTATTCAGTCCTCACGTAGGATTACTGTAAAAAGGGTTATTTAGATGCCTTATTGTGTCTTTGTGTATCTTTTTCTTTTTAGTCTATTTTTTAATGTTTAATCACAATTTCCTAGATTTGGATTGCCTGTCTGAGGCTAATAACAGTATTTCTGTACTTTTTACCCCTAAGCTACCCCTAAGCTACAATCTCAGACTTGGCACTGGGTTAATACAGATTTTAAGAGTTACAGCGCCTTCCAAACTATCCACATTGGATATAGGAGGGAGTCCAAACTGTGATATCCCGTTGTTCCAACATATGGAAATCACATGTGGGGAAAGCCCAGTATCAGAGGTAATATCTGCCAGGCAGTTTGGACAACTGTTCTGCAGTAGCCTAGAGTTGCATCACAGCAATGTCGTAGCATATAATAAAAAACCCAAATGCAATAGAGATAAAACTGGTTGCTGTGATTCAGTTTTAGCATTACTGCTGACACGGGAGAAATTAGGTTGTGATTCTGGCTGTTTAGGATGGTGAAAGCAGTCTAAGAAGCTAAATCAAAGAGGATTTGAGGGACTGTGAGGGCAATGGATCAAAACAAAAACAATTCTCTTCTTTCCCCATCTCCCTCTCTACACTCTTTGAGCCTGTTCTAAGTCGCCCCTAGCAATTATTTTTTAAAATGGATAGTCATGCTTAGTAGGACAGTCTTCTTCTAAACTAATGCCAGTGCATTGGTAATAGCAGCTAGGAAACAGGCGAAACACTGAAAAATCTGTTCTTTATTTTCTGCGGGAAGAGATTAAGATCTGATGGCAGGGATTTTTCTTAAGCAGCAGCAAGTAAATATATTTATTAAAGATTACTTCAAAGCCATGTATATTCCAGCTCTGTATATAGTCGTATTCTGTGATAAAGACTAAATCATCTGCATTGGAAGCAATGGGATTTGGATTACGTTCTTTAAGGATTATGTTCTGTATGGTTTGAAATAGATTAAGAAGAGTCACTACTTCATTGTAATAAAGGGACTAAAAGTGTAACTGTGGGATGATGACTAGGTGTGACTCAGTTCTGCAGGACTCTGAGCCGTCTCAGTCCTGCAAACCACTTAAACCCATGCTGAACTTAAAGCAAGTGAATGTTGCCCCTCACCCCAAGGGCCTGCAAGGTCTGCTCGCATATAGACACTAATGTAAAGAACTATGATTACCTACAGCCTAGAAGGAGGCAAAGATCTACCTTGGCTCGCAGGAGGATGGAGGACCTCATGGTCGGATGCATGCTGGAGTTCCCAGCAGATGCAGCTGAATGGGCTGTAAAGCTGCTACCGCTTTATTCCCACTTTCAATAGTTTAGAAGCAGATTTTTATAGGAGTTTGAGCTTCATCCTTTTCCTCCGGAGGAAGTAAGCACCTTTAAAAACATTGTCTAAGAGAAAACAGGGAATGAGCACCACTGTGGGAGAAATCAGATGCCTGGGATCTGCCTGCAGCTCACTTCTGCAGTGCAGTGTTGGGGTGATACGGGAGGGAAGGGCACTCGCAGCCAATTTGCAGTGTTTGAGATGCGCTGTTGTGATATACTCCTGTAGGTTCATTCTTTATCAAGGTATGTTGTAGTAGGTGTATTGTATACCTGCTCTGACACGTTCCTGAAGAAAATATTCTAGTCACCAGCGACTGACCCCATGTGAATTTTAAAACTTATTAGGAAATCAGATGAAAGGTAGCTTTATGCAAGCCAGCTACAGTTGTGAAAGGAAGCCACAGTCTAGATGAAAGGGAATGCTTAGTCCAAAGTAAAACATGTACTGTGCTTGGTCACATCCCTGGCGTGACGGAGGACGGCTTTCTACCCACAAATGATGATATTGTCTTCAGATAATTGCTCCCTTATCAGATAAATCACTGAATTTCTCATTAAGAAACGGGTATATTCTTCTTGGGGACGCCGTGGTGCCAGTCTGCGACGTGTGGGTGGTGACAGAGCCCCGCCGCGACGCCGGCAAACCCGGCCAGCTCTGCTGGGATGCCGGGTTTGGCGTTTCCCAACAGTTTCCTTTTGTTCGCCTTGATGGTGAGTTTCAGGCAGCGCTGCGAATGTCCTGTAACCCCAGTGCCTCTCACTTGTTCCTGCTGCACACTGGGAGCTGCTGGTTTTGGTGCTGCCAGCTCTCCCTCTGCACACAGTGAGAAAACCATGGCCTTGTTGAAAACTGCTCAAGTTTGTTTGGATAAAAGATAAAAGATGTCTGTGTCTCTGCATTGCACATTTGTATGCGCACACAGGTCAAAATGAGGGGTCTGAAGCTTTTACGGAGTCCCACAGCCATGTCTGAAAAGTGCAAGTGCACGCTTCTGGATATTTGGAAAAGTTCTGCTCTTGACCCTCATAGATGTGCATGTGCCTGTATGATGGACATCCCTCACACACTGCGGTCCCACGTGATGTCACTCAATCTGCATCACTGGAACTTCAAGAAGTTCCCCATGAGGATGAGAACTGGGAGTTTAGGGTCATTTTTAATATGTGCCTGTAAGCAAAACACTTCTACACCCAGACATAAGGCTGCAAGTGTATTTCTGTTGTGTACGGCTCTTTTAAAAAATGAAATTAAAGATCAGAGACAAGAACTCCATATATGAAAACTTCCCCCGAAGCAGATGCTGGAGTAGGTAATATTAAGCGGCTGAGGATGTAGCCTGTAAGGGAGGCAGCCGGACTGCCATTTCACCCATGTGCCCAAAGCAGCATTCCAATGAAAAAGTGCACAAGTATATATATATATCAGGATCAAAATTACCCAGCATTTAATGAGAAAGTGATTTTATAAAGACCTGGTAGGTCAGGCTGGTATTGCATTTGTGTCTCTAACATGCCCTCATTCAGATGGTCTCTATGGCTCAGGATGGGTTTTATCGCTCTAGAGTGGAGTAATGCTTTCACAGAATGTTTTTGCAAGTAATAGTGAGTACTACTAATGGATAAATAGATTTCTGGATTTTGCCATGTTTCAGATAATTCACAAGCACACATGTAAAATTAATCCATTCAATGACTAATTGTCAATTCACCCAGCTGCAGTTGGGTTGATCAGTGATTTTCTTTTTAAATAAATAACCAAATAAAAGTAGCTTGCTATTTTTAATTTTGTCAAGATTCCTCAAGAAAGAACCAGGGAACTACTGTCAATGGTTGGCTATTTCTCCAGAAAGCTTTCAACACATCTTGTGACCTCTCCTCCTTGCCAAGTACAAAGTATACGTGAGCCTTGCTGTAGTAAGCAGCTTACCAGATTAATTCTGGTGGGAGGCTTTACGTTTATTGTTATGACCTTTTACTCTAAGCGCTGATGGGGAACCTAGAACAAATTATTACATGTTGAAGCTCACATGGAGTAATTTGATCACAGAGAAAATATGAGGAACTTATTTGTGTTATCCTAACGCCACTGATTAAAATTGAATTAGTCCTGATTTACACCAGCCTGAACTGAATTAAACCAATAAAGCTCATCTCCATTCAAGGAAGCACTGTGAAAAGATGCCTAAGCAGTACGACTGCTGGAGAGAAGGTAATTTCTTTCTTAATAGTTCAAACTTTGTCTATCATGAATAGTATGGTAATTCCTCTTTGTGCTGCAAATGAACTGTCAGCCTTTCTAGCCCCTGCAGTAACTTTCAACACAGATTATACTCGAGATCAGCTGTTCATTTTGACTTTTTTTAACACTTAGTGTTTGTATGAGAAGTGCCATAAACTATCTGGATCTAATGTCCTTAATGATTGTGAAGGAACTGGTAATTCAAGTCTTGTTTTTTAAATAAAATTTTCATCCTATCAATATGTTTCAGAGATGACTGTAGCTGGAGCATATTATCTCATTTTGAATGGGCAGTTTAAAGAGGGTTTCTCATTTAAACAACAGAAAAGGTCTTTTCATTGACAAATACTGTAAGTCTTTGATATCTGCTTTGTGTCCTTAAGGGACAGCTTACTGCAACTGCCCAAGTCTGTAAGTAGAAGACAGGGTATTGTCCACATAAATTTTAAAAAAGCTTTGCAACCGTTAAATCAAAAGAAGACGAAGTTTTCATATTTTTCAGAAGAGCAACTAAAACTTCTTCAGGCATAATTTATGCTGTTGACAGCCGTTGCATATCCAACACCAGGAAGTCTGGTTTTAATTCATGTAATATTCCTGGGGAGGTGGGTGGCTTAGTTAATAAACTTGATCTTTCACCTTTGGAATCAGATTGAGTTCCCTTGTTGAAACACGCCTGTCTTTAATTTGGATGCTCTTTTACTTATGAAGGTTACCTGGTGACCTGCAAGAATCAGGAATTGATGTCTAACACACATCACCAAGTCCACAGGCAGACATGCAGTGAGAGGAGCACAGAAGAAGTCATATGCATCAGGCAGAAAGCCAGAAGGGCATCCTGTGGTAGACCAAGAGAGCCGCAGGCATGGGTGGAGTGGAGGAAAACCATGGCTTCACCAGGTTATCATGGTAAGGAGACATTTGTTGCTACCTGCTTCCTAAAGTATCTAAGGCTGGAGACACTTATCATGTCCCATCTCCCCTCCACTGTACTGGTTGGTCTATTCAGGGGGTTGCCAGCACCCATCTGCTCCAAACTGGGCAGTGCGGCTGGGGTGGCAAAGGGACAGCTCTTCCTCGGCAGGTTGTTCAGGGCTGTCAGGGGCACCACTGAAGACACACGCAGGCAAAACAATTCAGTATTTATAGAACATGCACTTAGTAAGACGGAGGCCATCAGAAGCAGATATTTTTTTAAAGCAACTGACCCCCACATGCTAACCCAAACCCAGCCTCAACCCTACTATAACCAGGAAGCAAAGCCGTTTGATAACAGACTATTCTGCCTTGATGCCCACACACACCCCGTCTCTTCCCAGCTCTCATGTCCCTGGGGCATTCGGCAATTAAAATGTTCCTGCATGCCTTAGATTCCTTGGCTCTCACTTGGATCCGTAGTGAAATGCCCAGAAAACAGCCCCTAAAATAAAGGACAGAATCAAATTCTGACTCCTGTTAGCTCAAGACAGGAGTCCTTAACGCTGTTCCTGACCATAAAGACAAGTGACCAACCTCTACCCCTGCCCTAGGTGGCCAAGCAACAAGGCATCAGGTGAGTTTGTAAGGGCTGAGAAAGGCCTCCCATTCCCCTAACAGCAGAATTATATGTTACTTTATAGGCCCTGGAAAGTATTACAATAATTATGACTTGAAATACAGTAGATTCTGGATCACTGGGCTAGTATCTTAAAGTGCTAGACAAGGACCTGGCCTACCAACAAGTCCCTGTTCACTGACTTTCTGCGCTGTGCCTGATGCAGCAAGCAGAGCCTGTCTGCCTGCTTTAGACTTTGAAACCCTAGACCTAACCCTAACCCCAGCCTGAAATGTACCTGGGTAACAGTTCAAACAGCAAGAGACCCTCTGTTCGATGTGCTCCAGTCCCTCTTACATCCCATCTCCCTGTGCGGTCACTGCAGGATGCTGCAGTAACAATGTCCTAAAATGCTTTAGGCTCTGGACTCCTGAACAGCTTTAACCTCAGATGTACTCAAGGTACCAACCACTTCTGTAAATTGTGACGCGAGTGCGAGTGCCTCACTAAAAGCAGCTCTCTCCCTGCCTTTCTGGGCTCTGCAGGTTGTGACAAGAATAACCTGTCTGGCTGCTTTTGCTTCTCTAACTTAACTGATTTCAGGAATGGGATGGCCCCATGGGCTACATATCACTTTAGGGGGAGATTTCTCATTGCAGAAGTTAATGCATTTAAAGACATTTTTATTGAGGTGTCCTGTAAAGCCTAGGCAGTAAACTATGGGGGTGAAGGCTGTTGTGTCCTGCTATATAATTGCATTTCGCAATACCTTTCAGGTTAGAGTTAGAGAAAACGACACAGCCAAACAAGTTATACTAGCTGTATCCTGCACAGACCAGAAAGATAGGGAGAGGATGCACACCAAAGAGAATCTGGGCTTTTAATGTAGCTTATGGTCCTCTGGGAAGTCATGATGGTAGGGATGGGATTACAATTAGGATAAGGGGATATAAAGCATCTAGACAGTGTTTTTATGCAGGGCACAGAGAGTGAGACATCTGTTCATGGGCTTAAGGCCAGGGTTGTCTTGGGGTGTATTTACTACTGTCAGAGTAGCGGATAGAGCTAGGGAGAAAAACTAAAGCAGCCAGAGGGTCTGTCCTTGCTACATCCTGCAGCTCCTAAAAAGTCAGGAAAGGACAGAAGTTAGAGACACTCGGGTAAGGCAGGGCATGGTGCTGTCTATATAACTGCCTTGGTTGTGGGGTGCAGATCCCAATGCATTTAGAGACATTGTTCTGAAGTTGCTCTGCAGCAACAAGGCTTTGGGAAAGAAGAGTTCTGCTCTGGAGGTTGAAGTCGTTAGATCATTGTGCATGACCCAGTGTCTTTCATATTCCACGAAAAGGTTCCATCAGGAATGAGGGAATATGCTAAGTTAATGTCAAGTTTAATGTTTGAGTTGCAGAAGTGAAAGAAAATATTCTTGATGCCTTCTGCAGAGCTAGGAGGGGTGTCCTGGTTTAAGCGACACAGGACGAACTTCTCATCTGATGCTTGGGAAAACTGCACTTTTAGAAGATTAGTGTCTGAATTTGTGAAATTATTTACTTTGCAGCCAGCTATGGTGTGTGGCTTTCAAGGTCTCAGTGTTTTCAAGCTCGCCAGGTGCAGGGATGAGGAGGAGCAAGACCTGGGCACCTGACCCAAGCTGGCCAACAGGATTATTTCATACCATGAACATCACATTCAATATAAATTAGGAAGTTTGCTGTGAAGTGCTCTCTCTGTCTTGATGGTGGTGATCCAGAGAACTTCTTGCCCCAGTGGGGGACCCCTGAGCCCTTCCCTTACTCCTGAAGCCGTAATGCTGGCAGTGTCCAACATTTGCTGTCCACTGCTGGGAGTGCACGGCTTCCTACTGATACAATGGGCTGAGTATAATCCTTGTATATTTGATATTGGTATTAGGATCAATACTGGTTCTTGTATATTTGATATTGGTATTAGGATCAATACTGGTTCTTTAGTGTTATTAGTGTTAGTTATTTAGTCTTATCCTATTAAGTCTGCTTATATTTCAACCCTTGGGTTTCCTTGTTCTTCCCCAATTCCCCTTCCTGGGTGGGGAGGGATCATCGGGTGATATCATCTGAACGACAATAAATTGTTGTGAGTTTCTTAAACCATAACAAGGGTTTTATGGAGAGGAGTGGTATTTGAGGGGCAAGATCTTTTTACCATGACTTCAGGTAGGGATGGCCTTTTGGTTATTGATGAGGTTATGGATAGGGGTTGGTTGTGAGACCCAAATGCCTTCCCTTTGAGGTGGTGTAGGGACCAGGCAGAGGGTGAAAACCTGGTGATGGGCTGAAGGCTGTCCCTCGTGTCTCTATGTACATGGAGAGTCCTTGTACATCCCAGGGTGGGACTTCTAGTTGGGAGTAGGGATGAAGAACTGGAAGCAGCCAAACATGTTTTTCTTGCTGTGCATGCAGAGCTCAGAAGGATGAGCTGAGAAGAGGTGTTTGGCAGCCCTGAGCCCTTCTGCGATGATTTCAGGGAAGGTACTGCTTCCCATCCACCTGCTTTGGGGTCCAAGTCTTGATGTGCCATCTTGCATGCTACAGGCAGCACAGGTGGAGGCAGCTGATAGGACTGAGAAGCTTATTTTGAGTCTGAAATACCTCCTGCTTAAGTGCATTTCAGGCTGGGTTTGGGTGGGGATTTGAGGTAAAGCTGGAGCAAAGTGGTTTTACAGAACCAGATGCAGCCAGAAAGTTTATTACTCTTCACTACCGCCAAGCACAGAAAAATTTGATGGGAACAAGACCTCTGTCCTTGTGTTGTTATTTACCGTATGGGATAGACAGCTTTTTGGTTATCTAGATCCTGTCCCCATCTTCCTAGGTTGAAGAAGGCACAGCAAGAACAGACTTCCTGCTGTAGTTTCTTAAAATGCAACCCTAAACCCCCCACTTTGGTTTAAGGCATTTTGTTATGAAAATCACAATATACTCTCAAGGTGAGATGTCTCCAGGAAGCCAAATGGTACTTGAAGTCATAAACAAGCTCCTGGACCTCACATACACCTCTCCTCCCCATGATGCTCCTCCACCTGCAGGGTGAAACAAAAAGAATCTGGCAATTTTGCCTCTGTAACTCTAACTCTAGCCTGAAGTGCATGCACACAGGAGTTCAGAAACTAAGAGTCAGTCTAAGCCCTGCAACTCTACTATTAGCAGCTTCTCCCTTAGTGTCTACAGGATACATACTAATACTTTTAGCTACATTAATCCCTGGACCACAAAAGGTTCTCTCAGTCTGGTAGGTCATCAGGGAGCCAAACACACCCCTCCCTCCTAGCCCTCTAACACGCAGCCTTTGATTGTCACAGCTCTGTGAGAGTAAGTTTTGAGTCTATGAGTTTCTCTAATCCTAACTCTAACCTTAAAATCAGATTTTTCTCATGGGATAAAGTGCTACCTTAAAATGTAAGATACAACTTCAAATTTTTATTTGACAAGTCCTTTCTTAAAAAGTCTCCAACTTCCTTGACATAGACCTATATAATGAAAATAATCTGCCTGACTGCTTTAGGTCCTAACTGTAACTCTAAATCATAATCTTAGCATGAAATGTAGAAGAACAGTAGTTCATAGCCTGGGACACCACAGAAGGTCCTCACATCACCAGTAATCTCTCTTCCTTTTTAATCTCTGAAGAAAGTCACAGTAATGGTAGTGCTAGCTCTAACCCTGTCTCTGGCCCTGTTTACCCAGTCGGTAATTCAGATGTTCAGAGGTAGCATAAGGCCTTCACCTCATAAATTTGCAGTATTGTCTTACAGTGTGGGCCTTGGAGGACACCACAAAAATAGACTTTTTAAGTGTACTAGGTTGTAGCACCCCCAACATGATACGTAGCCAGGTCATTTCTTCTTCTAACTCCTAACATCAGTCCTATCCCTAACTTCTCAGGCTTTTCAGGATGCTGCAAAAATAAGCTGGCTGTTTGCTGTGGGTTTTCTAACCATAACCCAAGCCCTTGCTGCCTCTGGGGTAACTGTAAAACGGCACTAACCCCAGTCCTGTTATGTGTTGCTATGCCCTACAGGGTGCAGCAAGGCTAACTTGTCTGGCTGCTCTAGGTTGTCTAATACTAACCATAATCTGAACCGTAACCTGAAATGTACTCTGGCTCATGTAGCAGATCACCCAACAAGACACAACACAGTGCCTTGAGCATCACTAGCAACAGCACTGTCTTGTACTCTTTTTACTGCAATACGTCCCAATAACAATGCTGAGAAATGCATTACGTCCTAGAACTGAAAAGCCCAGGCTGTCCGTTGCCTATATTTAATGGCAACACAGGGCAGAGAACCCTATGAATACTAGTCTTCATCACATCTCTCTGGGCCCTGTGTGATACCGTTAGAATAGCGCGTGTAGATCCCCTAGCTTCTCAAACACTAAACACAAGTTTAACATCCACCTATTTGGCAAGGCTTCTGGGTCAGAAACCCCACATTATACAGCATTGAGTAGCACCACTCTTCTCCACAAAGATTTGGGATCTGAAAGATGCAGCAAATGTAGCTTGTCTAGATGTGTTTTTTTCTAGAATAAAACCTGGTCTTATCTCTAAGTCATAAAGAAGGGAAGTGGCTCATACAACAAAAAGCAATATAAGATGCCCAGAGCCCCTCTGCTTCAGTTTTTCTCCCAACCTTTCCATCTTCCTCAATGCTTAACAAATATAGTTCGTTCTTCTGGATGCTTTTGGTTCTTTGTCCCTAATCCAAACTTGTATGGTGCCTAGGGACCTGCCGTTAAATAAAAATGAAACAAGGCTGAGAAGTTCTTACAGGACTTAGTATATTAGTTGCTTTCTAGATTCTGCAGAGTGCAGCAATAATTACTTTATAGAGTTTTATATTCTGTAACACTGATCCTAATCTTAACTTTAAAATTACGAGGATGTTGATCTATATTGTCAAAGGCAATGTAGTATCTTCATAGTATCTTCAGTACCACCAGTAGCTGTCTTGACCCATATCATCTCATGGCTTCAGTACACAAAATTAAAAGTATCTGGAGGCTTTCAGAGGCTCATTCATACCATCCTCCCTGCCAATCCTCTCTGGCTTCTGCATGAGGAAGCAAGAAGTGCCTACCTGTGTCTTCAGGATCTGGAGTACTTGCCTCAGTCCTAATCCCAAATGTAAGTGCACTCAAGGGGCCAGACACCACTTTAATTCTTAATATAAGGGCTTATAACACTAAATTGAGTCCTCACTGCACTTTTCTAGACTCTTCAGGGTATAACAAAAATGACCTGACTGTAATTTTGGGTTCTAGAAGTCTAATCCTAGCTGTGACGCTAACTTTGAGTTAGAAACTGCCAGCCCTTCACTGAAAAGCAACATAAGGCGTAAGACCTCACACTGTTTCTCTAGTTGTATTCTGGAGCCCTGCAAAGATACTTCAATAGCAACTGTAGATGCTTTAGATTTTTAAGTCATTAAAATACCCTCAACCCACTGCTGTGTGAGAGGCTGGCTGGCCTGGACTCTGGAACTGTGCACTAACATGTTCATGATAAACTAGTCTATGGTACTTAAACAATAATAAAAAAAAGAAAGGTATTGGGTGTAAATAATATTAATCCTTTATCTATCTTTGCTGGCCTAGCAGTCTTTACATTTCTATCTGATATAGTTTCCCATATCCACACAACAAAATTAAACATGACCTTCAGCACTACTAACATTGATCCTGTCCTTAACTTTCTGGGCTCATCCTCATGCACACAGCAATATGAACTACTGTAGACTGATTTTATTCTGAATCCCCAACCTTAAACCCTAACTTGGCATGTGCCATACAAGAAAAATAAATGTAAGGTGTCTGCTAATCTGATTCTACATCTTCTGCTACCTATTTGTGCCTTGTAGCTTTTTCTATAATCTATATTATAATCATTAGTCCTAACTCCAAACCCAACTGTCTCTTAATTATACCTGGAGGAATATCCCCCACAATGACAGTGACAGTAAGAGGTTCATTGGTGTCTCTCAGGTCTTGTCCTCTTTTTGAGTTTGGGGGGTCTTGCGGAATTCTGGTGTAAAAGAAGTCCTTTACAGTTTACATAAACCATCCACCAACCCACTACAGCCTACCTTTACTTTTGTCCAGGAACACATTCCTCAAGTAAAGGAATATGTAAGATCATGATCTTTCCAAATCATCTCTCTTTCTAACTCTGTGCACTTGGTGTCATTGGACAATATATTGGACTCCTTAAGCTCTTGGTTTTGGAGACTTCATCAAGGAGACAACTCAGTCCCCAGGTCAATGGGCAGTGTCCTTTCCGCTCAGGGATACCAATAGCCTTGAAGAGGCATATGGAAAATGTTGCACCTGAGACATGATAGTAAGGTTTCAATTTTTCTTCAAGATGTTGAGACAGCTGTTGTTTCATGGAACAAGTTGGAGAGGAATCTGTCCTCGCAACCATGGCCAAATGTCCTCCTGGGGAGACCTGGACACTGAGAGGATTGTGCCCTTAGTGACAAACGAGAAGCAAACTTCACTGGTGCTGTGGAACACCACAAAAATTAGGAAAAGACTTTTTATAAGTTAAAAAGTTGCCATGAGAAAAAATGCTACTGGTAATTCTGATATTCTTGTAACCAGATACCTAATCCAGGGTGATGGAGAACAGGGGAGATATATCTTCCCAATGTATTGTACCATGCTTCCTTAATTCTGGAAAAAAGTACCTTCTCTGGTGTTTCCTGGATCTCTATGACCTGCCAATGGAGCTGTTCCTTTTCACACAACCCAGTAGGTGTTCTGCAGTATTTAATCATACTGCTGACTTGTGCCGGAAAATTAAGATGGGAGGCTCTATCGGGCAGAAAGTGTTTGGGAACAGAACTGGGAGAGGAGAGCTGCAGCGCCTGAGTGTTTCCACTTCTCTGTGCCCTGCATGTTCCTCCTCAACTGTAATTAGCACTGCCGTAAAGGTAAGGAGACAAACATCACTGCTTTAGTATTCCTGGTATCTCCAGGAGTCAGAAACTCATTGTTTATGTTACTTTTTTGATTGTCAAGTCCAGTTATGCTGTAGGGAAATTTCCTTGCATCTCTGTTGGTTGGCCATGGATTTCATCACAGTGGGGAAGAAAATGGGCCAAGTTCAAGCAAAGAGAATTCCTTATCTCCTGCAGACTGTCTCTGCTGGGGGCTGCAGCTTTCAATGGTCTCTACTGTAGCAGAGAGGATTTCTCCTTATTGGTATCATCTGTGTTCAATTAAATTGACATTCATCATCTAGAGAATTCAAGTGCAAACTTCCAGCTACTTTTGGCTTGTGTTACCATAGACATGGCTGGAGAGGTAATCTATAGATGTCTGTGACTGTAATTCTGCTGCTGTTGCTGAAGTAAGGCTTTTCTAATTTTTATTCAGCATTTAAGGAGATCGGTAGATTGAGATTTAACTTACATTAATTAGTCATGGGTGCTGTTCAGTGTGGATATTTTACACACAGTGTCTGTTATACTGAGGTCAATATTTTGTGACAAAGCCAAACTTTCCAGCACCAGTGACTGAAAATAATATGGAAACTGAAGTGAAAACCAGCTAGAGAGTAGAAACAGCATTTGATGATGTGGATCTACGTAAGACTCCCAACAGCACCCTACACCTGGATCCTCACCTCTCTGAAGGCATCCTTTCACAAGACCAGATCAACTCCCACATGTCCCATATCCTGTCCCACAACCTAGGGTAGAGAGGGGTTTAGAGAGGTGACTCCATCTCACGGCCCGGAGGATGCAATAGGCACCACACTGCTGACATCTAGAAGCCGTTACAGAGGGGCGTGAGCCTTAGTCTGCACATTTCAAATGGGTGCCCTCCCTTCTAGACTCTAAAACTGTGAATGGACTGTCTTTAATTAAATGGGTGTTTAGGTAATTCGACTACTGTGCTTCAGCACAGTAGTGCTGAGTAGTTTCTTAGCTCTTAGATGTCTGGGCTCCAACGGCTTCAGAAAGTCTAATGGCCAAACAAGGGGGATCACAAAGTTAGGCAGTGACTTAGCAGTGCTTCGGGTGGATGTGGTCGAGTAACAAGGCAGCTAAAAGCCCAAGCATTTCTGAAGTCATGTGTCTTTATGGCTTTTGAAAAGTTGCCCTTCTTCCTTTGTATTTGGAAATGATCTCGCATATGGCAAATAATACTCTAACTTAACCAGAAATTCGTAACAATCCCTGGTTTATAAAAATGGTTCTTCAGCATTTCCCCTTGCCCCTACCTAGTCCAGAGCTTTGCTTTGGGAATTGGCATCTTCTGAATCTTATTGAATTGAGAACAAGCGTGATGTGTGCAGATTTCTTACAAGGGGATGGCAAATATCACTTCTCTGATGTTTTTTAAGGACAGAGGGATCACTTCATTGATTCGTATTGCTTCTTCCCTTTACATTTTTTTTAAAGACTATTACGCCTATAAAAAATCCAGTACTTTTGTTTTGAACTGGTCTAGTACAAATGCTTGAACAGTGCATGACGAATACGTAAAACCTTGTCATGGCAAAACTCTCCATAACATCTGGCTGAAGTTTAGTTATTGGCACCATGAAGTAAAAAGTGTCAGCTCATACAAAATAACAGTTCAAGTGCATGCATTAAGCTGGTAACAAATGCATGGTGTATTGAGCTAACTTAGCCAGCAATGAAAAAAAGAGCTGCATTTGTATATGGACAAACTCCTGGAAACTCAACTGAGGGGTGAAAAGGACCTTTGGGTGGAACTTGCTCTCCCATAAGCATCGGTGCTCCAAAACCCTGCGCTCAGGACTAACCAAGCACGGAGCCAAGTCCCAGAGGGCTACAGAGACCGTGTCTCTGAGGCATGACCTGAAATCACTTCAACTCCCAGTGACCACTCTGCACAAGGGCAGTGGGATTTCCCAGCCCTGTCTCACCAAAGCCATTCCCCCCCTGAATCCCAGCTGCTCCCTAGGGTACAAGAGCAGGGAAAAACTAAGCAGAGGAGAGAGGTCTTGCCAGATTGCCGGGAGATATGTGGGCAGAAAGAAGAATTTCTCTAACCTTGTCTTCCTGTCAGAGAGCAGAAGGACGAGCATGTATGGGAGGTAGTAAAGTGGCTATGGAGGTGAAGGCAGGTGGGAAGGAATGTCAATGTAAAACACAAGTCCGGGTGGGTGAGTAGGACAGCAGCCTGTGCATCGCCTGTATTTCCTGCTCTTGATGGACAGATCAAACCAGGGAAATTATTGGCTCTACTGCCGATCTAAATTACAGTCAGTGCAAAGAGGGCTAGGATTAAACATACACATAGTCCCCACGAGATAAGCATCCTTGATATTTGAGAGGGCTGAGTAGTATGCAGCAGACAAGAGCATCCTGGTCTCTCCCCATGGAACTGAAAAGGATCTTCCAGGTTGAGCCCAGTGCCCAGCTCTAGCAGCAACCAACTGTGTAGTCCTGTTCATAAAATTATCAAACCTCATTTTCAAACCAGTTAGGTTTTGTGCCTCTACTATTCCTAGTGGTAGGCAGTTGAAGAACTACAGTGCTCTGATGATTAGAAACCTGCTTCTAATTTCCAAGCCAAGTTTACAGCTGGTCAGTTCGAGTTACATTGAGTAGAGCCTTGCTGTGTTGCTTTCTCTAAGGCTTTAGGTTGGTTGTGAATGGGAGGGACAAGGGCTTGGTTTGGGAATTGTGAATGAAGTGACTGCATTATCCAAGGAAGACTGATGGCTTCAGACTCAGCTAGACCCTGAGAAGGTTTGCAGGTGCAATATATACGACCTCCTGGCAATGGGAAGTGGTATATGACATCCCTTAGTTATCTAAGGTGGCTTGTCCACTGAGGCATTAAAAGCAGCTGCCTAGGGATCTCAGGCACTTAGCACGCAGAAACGTAACTTGACCCAAAACTCAGCTAAGACTGCATAAAACCTTAATTTGGCTAGCTCAGCATGAGGGCAGTTTGATCTATGAAGACAGGTCTCTGTCAAAGGTAGGACTACACCAGTGACTAGTGCTGATGTTTTGTCTTCATCTGCTGTTCCTCTTTATCATGCAACCTTCCCATTATCTCTTGACACAACTGGGTTTGGGGACATGGCTAGGGACATCTGCGTTATAGCTTAAATACAAGCCTGTGTGCAAGCATTAGTCTGTCTCACACTGATCTTTTAAACCCAAGCTCATGTTCATTTTGGAGCCTTTGGAAGAGACCACAGTATGATCTGGGAGGGGAAGTTGGACAGCTTGATTGATTTTGCCTGTTAGCTTGTGGAAAAGTACAGCCCTCTTTGCAGTGCGGATGGGACAGATCCTGCTGCAGCTAAGGCTGTCCAGATGATCCTCTAACATATATACAGATCCAGCTAGTGGCAAAATGGCATCCCCGTGTCAGAGGGAAGCTGTCTGGGGCCATTGCTAGAAGTACTTCATGTTACCTAAGGGAAGGTGCTGTGGGATTTCAGACACACCGTAACAGGCACAGGTGCCATCTTGGGTCTGTGGTGTTATATCAGAGCTTCTGAGAGATGGCAACACAGTGCTCCTTGCTGCGTCATGCCGGAGCACACAGGGAGATGGGATCACATACCTTCGGTGCCCAGGACCGTTTCAGCCTCTGGTTTGGCACAGCAGCTGCTGGTGCTCCTGGGTGAGCTGTGTGAGCAGCTGCGTCGAGCCGCAGGCTTTCCAGGGCGAAGCAGGTTTTCATCGGTGACAGTAACTCTGGTGAATGCAGCGCGTCGTCCTGGGATGAATGTTAAAGTTTCTTGCCAGCCTCCCAAAACAGAGTGAGGGCATTTCCATCCCTAGTTAGGTCTATGTAAATTGGATTTGTGTGCGTCTCCACGGAGAGCAGGGCAGCCTTGGGAAGCCATTCTGCTCTCGGCCCAGGTGCTAACCAACACCTGTGCTGTCTCGGCCTGGGCGAGTAAATTTAGTATTTATTACTCTACACACATATACCTTGCACAGAGCACAGCCCACACATACACACGTATTTGTCTTTGTAGGGTACACATAATAATTTCTTATTTTCCGAGGACAGTGTTTAACTGGAAATAAGGTCTGGAAGCAGATGGGTTGAGCAGCCTTTGATGAGCAAATGTTTATTGTTAGCTTCAGTCATCAGTTAGGGCGAGTGCCACTGCAATTGAATGATGATGGGTTTTAGTATTTTTAGTATTGAGAACAAGGCTGAGTTGACTGAGCCTTACAATAGAGTATTGTGCAAAAGTTTCATCTGCGTAGTCAAGACTCTTTTATTGGTGTAGCTGCAAAAAAAGTCAGATGCATGCAAGCTTTCAAGTGTCTCTGAAGCATTTGTTAATTTGATTACAGACTCCATAAATGTTTTGCAGGGTCAGTTTTGTTTCTTTAGGAATCTTTTATTTTCTTCAGATTTCGAGATTAATATTACTTTCTGAATGGGACACAGCTTTGTAACAGGCAGAACACATTAGGTAGCACCAGGCAAACTTGGTATATAAGAAATAGTTTAGCTGAGAAACAAGGTCAAAATCATTGGGTAAGTCATTGGGTACGTGGAAGGGGGGGATTCCACCTGTGTCCATGGTGTGAAGTCACTGCAGTGGATGAAAAGACACCAGACCTGTGGAGAAGGGTTAGTGCTTGAGCCCAACCAGTCCGTGAGGAGCAGCTCCCCAGCCCTACCCAGCAGCAGGGAAACTGTGAGAGAGATGCCAAGTGGACTTCACACGTTGTGAAGTCCAGAATTTCTTTTCATGAAAGCATGGTATTTCATTTTCCTTTTCTGAAATCTAATTTCAACATATGATTTCATTGCTGTTTCATTCACTCAAAGTCCTATTTAGAGAAGTGTGTCCCTAATTTATCCTGTGAAATTTTCGATATATTTCTAGACATCCAGTTACAGTTACGCCCCCTGGTTCTTCTCTATATTAATTCTGTAAAAAAATGGTAATTGGGTTAGTCAAGTGTGATTTACTTTTTACAAATCCATACTGGCTCACAGGATTTCTGTGCTATGTTATGACATGTACCCTGAGAGAATTCCTAAATATAATTTCTAATATATTCAGTCTCACAATATAAATCTCTGAAAATAATTTCCTGATTTTGTTTGGTACTAACTGTGAAATAGCAAGGAAAACTCTTGCTTTAGAGATTTTTTAAACCCTGCCCATTTTATAACTCTAAGAGGATTAAAAAAACCTCACTAAATGTGGGGGGTTTTACTGCAGTTGCCAATATATCTTGATAAAAAGAAGTGCAGGTTCATTTTCATTGTTTTAACATTTTGGACACTTGTACAGTCCAAGTCCGTGTATTCTTTGACACTGGACTGACATGATGTGAGGTTCTATGAGGTGATAGTTACCATGTGAAGCTGTTCAAGAATGAAACAAGTTTCAGAGTCCCATGACTGGGTCTCCTCTCTTGCCATTTGCTCACACTGGCCAGCTCTGTGCCTTCCAGGACTGCAAGGTGAGCAGGGATAAGCCTACAAATGTTTCAGCTTTGTGGGTAATATTTTACTTGCAGAGCTTTCTAATAATCTTTTTTCTTTGAAAAGTTCTTTGAAAGCAGTATACGCCTCTGAACGCCTACAGGAGAGGAGGTGGAAGGAAAGAGTGAAAGAGAGGACTATATATGTATAGTACTTGCCTCTGTATATTTACTTTCTCTTCAGATGGGACTGATTTGGTGCCTCTCAGTTCCCGTGGATCGGCCCCAGGAGGCTGCGGCCACACAGCCCAGCGTGGCTCTCCCTGTTGGACTGTGCCTTGGGTGGCAGGACGGAGCTGGGCACATTATTTTGGGGGGGCTGTCCTTGGCACCCTGCTGTGAATCCAGGCAGCTGGCCAGATTTTCTGCCTTTACCTCCAGGATTTGTGCTACCTTGGAGGTGCAAACCAACTGGAAATCCTGCAGATAGGATCAGTGGAGATTTCTTCCATGCTGAACAAAGACTGGAGCTCACCCACAATTCAGATGAGCTGCAGTGAGCTCTGGCTGCCAGACCTGCCCGGCAGGCTGGGTTCAGCTCCCTGGTAGGGGAAGGGCTCCAAAGGGTTAAACCACCTTTGTTCCCACTCTCTGGACATACTTTAGCTGTTGCTGGGGATCTAGCTGCCCAAGATAAAAAGATCACAAGCTCACATTGTTCTTAACTAGCAGCGTTTCTCTGTAATTCTCTAATTCAAAGCAGGCTTTGCTCACTTTTGTGCTCTTTTTACAAGCCACGATGATGATAGGATTTCCGAAATCAAAGCTGAATGCTGAACTGAATTAAGAGAGAAAAAGCTGTGCAGCCTGGTTCGGGAGAGCAGAGGATAATTGCGGAGGATCCTCCCAGCCGGCTTGGCAGTAGTGGTGGGGGAATGGTTTTCTTCTATCAAACTTGTTTTATTTTTATTGTAAAATAAACATTTTCTGGGCATCAGATGGCAATTACTCACTCTGCTCCTCCAGGGATGAGGTCGCACCAACCGCACATCACAGAGGAAGGCAAAACTTTCCAATTTAGATTAAAACTTACATCAAACAAAACGAACATCAATGAAGCAGCTTAGCGTTTGTTTCTTTCAAGACTGGCTCACACTATTTCTCTAAACACTAAGTCTATATTAACACATTGGGCTTTGAACTTTGATTTGACGGATAAACTACTTCTCAACTTTTTGCCCCAGTATGGCAGTAAGGCTTATTCCCCACTCCTTTACAATTTTCTTTGCAGGAAAACATATTAGCTGGGGCAGGCTGATCGGTTAAATAGCTCCAAGTACAGTATTACAAAAATTTAATTAAATGGGGTAGTAAATTTATTAAAAAATAACTGATTATTAGCTAAGGTCACTCACCCTGGCAGAACATAACAAAAAGAGTAATTAAATAAGCTATTTGAAAAATAATGTGAAATTGAGCCTAGAGGAACAGTTATCTTTTGGACTGATCTAAATTTAAACTGCACAGCTCTGCACACAGACAGGGTGATAGTAAAGTCAGAAAGATGTGATTTCTCAGCTCCTTAAGGTTACCCTTCCTAAATGTCTTCAACTAACACTGAAAACAACTAAGCGGTACCAAAAGGTATGTTAAAAATGGAGCTTTCTATGAAGTTACAGCTGCCCTGTTAACAATTGTTTCCTGCTTCACAGGGAGAAAGTAAAGCAGTTTCAATGCCACTTCAGGGTGACTGGTTTGGTAATGCTGCCTAAGTAATGGTTACCATTTCACTTTTATTGTGCTTTTGTTAATTAACTCCCACAATTAAAGAAAACAGAAATTCAATAAGAGGAAATAAAGAGTTCTTAAGTTATTAAATGCTATACATCTGTGAAATCTGGCCGAAAAATATGGTTTCAATACTTGATTTAGCATTTAATAGTTCTTTATTAAGCTTTGGGAACTGAAACAAATCTTCTTTGACCTACATAGCCCGGATAAACCTATTTTAAACATCGTTGAAGATAAATAAGAAAGGAGAAATACTGTTTGCATGTTAGCCTTAAAATGATGGGTGCAAAATCATGGCCTGTTAAAGTCAGTGGAAATTTAGACTCATACTAGCTTATGATCAAGTTCTGTGACCTCTGGTGGTACAGCAGACTGCTCAGCAGCAGCAGACCAGAAGCCAGTCTCACTGTCTCCTTACCTGTTTGTTTTGTTCTGCCAGGGCAGCCGTCTCTCATTTGTACAGGGGTGAGTGCTCAAGACCCGTCTCCGAACAGCCACCACTTGCACGCAGAGCAGATGGACAGATGGACGGATGGAGGGACGCTGCAAGGCAGCCCAACCTCGGGCAGTGTCCTGCCATGGACCATACCCATCTCACACCTACCTGCTGGGTTAGCCATTGGTGGCATCTTTGGTCATCCGTGCAGAGTCACAACCAGCACTTGGTTACAGCTTCATTTCAGGTTTTCTGGTCCAGTGCAGGTGTTTATGAAATCTAAAGCAAGAGAGCAGAAGTCTATTAAACACTTAAACAGAAAATCATAAATAATCTAAACTGTCTAATTAAGCAACATTTTTTAACTTTACTTTGATGATCAGGCAGGTGTATTGGCCTATTTATTATCCAGGCTGCCACTCTATAGCTCTGCGGATTCCCAGGAGCCGGGGTGTGACAGCAGCGTGATGCTATTTGAGTGCTTGGTGGTGACCTCAAGCGTACGTACTTTGGCTGTTTGGGTCTAGCACTGTTTTATTTTATTTTCCTGAAGGTTGCATAGGATAAGCATTTTACTCCAGAAATGTTTGAACAGTGCCCAGTGGAATTAGTTTCTTTTACCAATATGAAAAAATATATTAAAAATAATGCTTGGATAGGACATACTGAACACCCATGAGTGAAATTCTCTTCCAGTAAGTTTTTCCACCTTTCTCCATGGCAAAAGGCACCCATTTACTCCCACATCCTTAAAATTCCAATGTTTACTTCCTTTGTATATTAGCAAATTTTTTGACCAAAAATATTTCTGGTTTAGGCTGTAAGGTTAAGTGCTATTTGTGCTCTGTATGTATCTGGATGCATCTCTCTGACAAAAGTTGAAATCTGCATCAGTTTACCTTTCCTGCACACCACCTGTTTCTGACTATTAGAGATGACTGACAAAGCAGAAGAGTAGTGAGGTTATTTTTTGCTCCTCTATGGTATATAAAAAAGTTCTCTTTGCATCAGAAGTCCAGGCCTAATCTGCCCTTGAAAGTGCTCTATGTTGCTGTAGGAATGAAAAAATTAAACACAGCAGTCGCAGGAAATATAAAATTATTCTTATTCTTCTGTGTTTGCAAATGTGGGACAACTGTTCCTTGAAATCCAGAATCATGGAAATTATACCACATATTCTTTTCAGTTTCATGTGTTGTTATTTGATTCAGATATGTTCACATGCCTTTTTGCTCTATTTTTTTAACAGTAACAGTATGTGAACTGTGAAAATGTGTATGGTGTTTCCATGGCTAGTCCAAGTTTAACTAGTTTTTAGCACCTGTTTTACTGACATTGTAATTATTTGATGTAAACAGATAGAAATGGTTGTAAAAATGCAGTCCTGAGTGCATCAGGCTAACCTGTGCTATTAATGCATCGTGTTTAAACATGAAAGTGACAAAGATTTCACCATTCCTGTACAGGTACAAATATATCTTGTAAAGTTAATTATTTACAGATCTTTCTTAGGTCTATGATAATTCACAAGAATGAATATTTAAGTAAAAATGCCAACTTAAAAAAAAAAATTAATTGATTTTTAGCCTGTATGGAATACATATGTTACTCTGAGTTAGTTTTTTAGACATTACATGAAAAGTTTCAGACCTCTTTACCATGTGCATTTATACTCACAATTCAGCCTGTGAGAGCGTTTGAGGTAAGAGCCACCAGGACTCAGAAAACAATTCACAGATTCAAAGAGCTGGTGCCCACAAGCAGCCACTCAGGTGGTCTGATGTGACCTCCTGTGTGCACAGGCTGCACGTTTCTTTCTTCCTAAAAGCTGACTTCATGTGTGTTTCTAACACATGCAGGCACAGACGCGCACACTGGCCCAAACCTCGTTGCGAAGACCCCAAAGGGTGCTGAGCCTACCACCTCTGCTAAGTCAGGCCAAGCTTAGTTACTCTTCTGTATGGGCCGTCACTGGTTCTTACGTAGTGACAAGAGTGAGGAAGCCCTCGGCTTTCCCGTGCTGTCTGTGAGCGGCATCAGGCGGTCTCCTCGCTCTCGGGTATCTTTGCCATGGGTGACTCAACCACCGCTGAGTCCCCCTGCAGCTTCTCCATCCCTAAAGTGGCCACACTGACCTGCTGTGGGCCTCCCTTGTCACTGCCTGCATCGCTTCGGCGTCTGCCCTGCTGCCCACACCGTTGCATTGCATTGGTAAAAAAACTAACATAGCAGAGATCAGAAAAGAGCCAGATTTTTAATCTCGGGTGTGCCCATTTATTTCCGTATAAATATTTGAGTTAAAATTCAGTGCAGCACCAAACCAAACACTTTGGAGAAGTTCAAATAAACTGCATCAGTCAACATGGCTGCCTTTATCAACAAGAAACGTCGTCTTCTCCAAAACAGAAATGGTTTGTTTGACAAGATCTGTGCTCCATGAAACTGTACACGCCTGTGCTGGTTCTGTATTACACTCATAATCTTTTTTTTGTAGAGAGTATGTTCCATTATTTTGCTTGGGTAGAGAAGCAATGTAGCAGTTCCTGGGTAGATCCTCTCCTCCTTTTTCAGTCTTGGAAAAGTAAGAATGTATCAAAGCCAGGGGAAATGCCAATGTGTTTACTCCTAAAGTATTAATTTCAGCAATTCCCCAGCCTTTAGGACCCTTTGGGATAACTTATTTGGTCCTTTTGATTTAGGAACATTTAATTTTAGTAGATTTTGGCTTGAATCCTCCTTCATGAAAGATGATCAGCTTTCCAGTGCATGTATGTCCTATGAGTTGCATCAGTTCCTGCACTTCGTTCTGAAGGCAAAATCATCTATTAAATACCCATAAACCCTTTGTCTGAGCTCTTTTTCTTCCTAACACATTTTATACACCACAGTATTAATGCCGCTGGTGATTGAATTTTCATTAATTTCTTTACCTTTTGCTCATTTTATCAGGTGGCTCCAATTTCAATTTGTACCTCACATGTTGCTATTAACTTTCTTTTCATATTCAAACATAAATGTTTCACTTCTGTTGTTCTGTTCAGATCTCCTTCTAACAAGGATGTTTTTGTGGCCAGAATAAAGTGTTTTTCCCCTCTCTCACCAGATTGTCAGTCTGGGTGCATCCAGTAGTATGTCCTTGAGCAATTTCCAGCTTTTGCTAATATTTCCCACTTCAAATGCTGTACATTGCAATGGCAATGAATCAGGAACTGACAGACAGAATTAAAAACAGTGTTCAGCCCTCCTCAAATTTGTAGAAGAAGTAATGGAATAAACAATGTCAGAATAATTTAATACTGAGAGAAGTAATTGAATTAAAGCCCTTTTGTGTACATAATGTCAAAATGCATAAAAGAAAGTAAGAAACCCATATGTGGAAAGGAAATACAGATTTTCAACAAAATCAGTTTCAGAACATGCAATTTTCCTACAAATTTGCCTGTTTTGTAAAAGCAGACAATTACTCACTTTCTTGCATAAGGCACAGCTGATGGCTAGATGCTCACCCTCTCATTGAGCTAAAACACAATGCTCAGTCTGTATTGCTGTGTCTGGGTTTCAGTTCCCAAAGGTCATGGAAGAGCCTTCTTTTAGGATGCGATGAGTTACCCCTGGAACTTGCTTCCCCAAGGAACTTCATTGCATTTTATGTTATTTTATTTTACTCTCAATAGCTAGCCCAGTTTAGGCGCCTGCGGTTGGCTGAGAGGAGTACCACCTGCAGGGAATGCTGCAATGGAAGGTGGCACAGGGCCACTGGGGCCGGGGACTGCTAAACCACATGGTGCCCAAGCACAGCACCAGGCTCACAGCCAGGCTAGGAGGCAGCACAGGGCTACAGCTCAGGCAAATTAGTCTGAGCCCTCCAGAGTCTCAAGGGATCACTTCCCAGATCTGGAGGAGCTCAGATGTCTTGGGACCCATAAAAGTGAGGCTAAAGCCTGGAGGGAGGCTTTGGAGCAGCTGAACTGAGGCTTAGGGATGCCACTGATGCATTGATATTGGACCAGGGACCCAGAGAGACATATAGCATCCATGCTGTTGCCACTTTGGTTCTTGAGGCTGCCACAACCATGCTGTGGTCAGGCTGGCACCATGAAAAAATACAGGACACTGAATAATTTCATAACTATTTGTAGCATAGCAGATTGTCTCACCTCAGCATCCAGGATCCAAATTCCAGCCCGAGAATGGACCCGAGGGATATTGTCCAGTTCCTCAAGGATGTCCCTCTGCATCACGCAACATGTTGGTCATCTGAGGTGTATACTACAGCCACACATAGGATGTTTCCCTGGGAATGTCACTTTTCCCTTGTGGCCAACCCAAACACAGCAGTAGCATCGTAGGCTGAGGTGTGGGAAACCACCCCAAAAGCACGCCTGGAAGTCTCCCCCCAGCTTCCCACTGGTACCCAATTTACACATCCTTTTTTGACTTCACTGTGAAAGTCCAGATATTTTTCCTCATCTGTGCTCCCTTTGGTTAGAAGTGGATGAATATCTTCGTACAGGCAAAGGCCTCATATTGCTGAAAAGAGACCAAATAGGAGGAATGGAGATAAACAGGACCAGAAATGAGAATTTTACCTAGATTATTATAGAGCAGGGGTCATCCTATGGCTAGAGAAGGTCTGGATGCTGTGAAGCAGCTTGGGTGGAAGAGACTCTAGTCTGGGGTAAGCATAGAGTGGAAATTATGGATTAGATCCGATAACACCATGCTTAAAAGGAAACAGAAATATCACAGGGGTTCTTGGAAGCAAACTGGAATGTTACTTTCGCAAAACTTTTGGAAATGCCAATGTTTGTGAGGAGTGTTCGTGATCAGAGTCGTACTGAGAACAATATGCTTTTTTTCTCTCTTGTAATATGTAATTTAGTGGATATCTCTGACCTTTTTTTCCTACTGCTTCATTCTAATACTACTACTGAGATCAAACTGGCCTCATTACTTTTAACATAGGCTATTATCAGTTTGTAGCTTTTTACGCCAATCTTTCTATAAATACCTATTGATGTTTGACAGCTAGCTTTTCAGAGTAATGCTTTCCTTTCTACAATATTATGCATCTGATGATGTAAAAAAATTAATTCTTAAAAATAAAACCAGATCTAATGATTTTATCATCTTTCCTTACTATTTTTTTTGTATTTACGCAATAAGTTATGGGGAATTTAACTTCATAATTAAAATGTTTTACTATGTACAAAAGAAATGCCACAATCATTAGCGTAATGCGCATGATCCATATCTTGTTATCTGGTAAAGCGTGGGACATAAAAACATAGCAAAGTGGGTTATTTAATCGACATACCAAACATATGGATGGAAAATGGTAACACATGTTTCCAGGACCCTCACTGGAAATGTTCTCTGTATCTTGTGAAGAAGTTACAGGCAACCCCCTTGCTTCTATTTTAAGGGAAGTTTTGAAGCACACCAAACCAGAAATGCATACTGTAGAACGTCAAAAGACAGCACCAATTTCACTAATGGCAAGCACTTTGTTTTCACGTTTTCCTAATACTTCAAGAACCAGAGACTACATTAAATAGTATGTGCAGCTTGTGGCTACGAGCCAAAAGGAAGCCCACATGACATTTAGTGCCCTTGTCTGCAAGCCGATAAAAGAGTCTGGATTCTCTAAACTCTCTAAGTGCTCAGTGTCAAGCTGGAATTCAGTAACTGCAGCTCGAACAACTTACGTTATTTAAAAATGCACACTTAGCTCTAAGAGGTTTCCAAGCACTCTAATGCTGGGGTATTTGAACAGAGTAATAGGGTGCTTTTAAAAAAGCTTTTTATTTTGCAACTTTATGTTCTTCATCTTGTTCAAATATTATTTACTCTAGAATTCATCTGACAGACTCATAAACATGCTACTCAATAAAATGGGACAGGGTTCTGACAAGCCTCAGGAAACTTTAAAAATGTTTGAAGTGTTTAGACTTTACTATATCACAAAGTAAATTTTGCACGGTTTGAGTGTGTGCTCTGAGATCACATAAAAATGCAAGACAGAATTATTCCTACCCCGTCATTTGACCTACCCAGACCTGCTGGTCTGTACTGTTGTGCTAATGAACCTGTGTGTTTGCTCCTGCCTAGGTGCTCCAGAGCTGTGATAACTCTGCATAAAATTGTGCTGGAATCTCTCTGCAGGATAATCCCAAATATCACTGTAGCAGGCTCTTAGTCCATCCCAGATAGGAACTAAATCGCCTGGCCTTTTTCTTGCCTATAGACATGCAAGTACAGCTCCTAACTCACTACAAACACTACTGTACCTTGCTTGCAAGGAGATCACACTCATTTCGCGCCTTTCGTCTCCATCTGCCATTGCGGAGCCACGGCAGGGAGGGGGGATCACAGCTGCTTGTAGGACTTCACACAGAATTGCACTGCATCCCTAATTCCTTTCGTTAATGAGCACTTAAGTGAAGCACGCTGTGCCCATGGGGTGGACTGAGCATCTTCCACCATCTTCCAGTGAATTAATGGAAAATTGAATTTCCAAGAAAACAAACTATTTTTGTGTCTGATCTCTGCAGGAAGAAGAAGAGAATTTACAGCTAAAAATTAAAAATAATTTATTCCTCAAGGGAATTCCCAAATTCCTAAATTGTACAGCTGTAACGGACATGCTTTGTACCTCTGTTTTTTTCCTGCAGAGGGTCATGTGTCAGCAAATTTAAGTCATCTCCTTCTCCTGTCCCACACCACTGAGACTTAGGGCACAGAGGGAATTCATCTGGCTTAAAATTAGCATCTTTAGGAATCACACAAAATGAAAGAGGATTTTAAATTTCTTTGCCTCCACCGAAGAAGCATCCAGTGCAGTGTCTGAAAGATGAACTCCATATACTGAAATGCGTCAAACGGTGCTGGAGAGGGCATGGGAAAGGTTCATCTGTCAGAGGTGAAGCTTTCCACCTCCCTGAGAGGTAGGTGCTGGCAGCTGGGGCCAGTGGTCAGCTAGGTGGATCCCCCTGGGAGTTATCCTATGCTCCAACCAGCTGGTGGTGTCCAGCTGAGGAGCATTACGAGTGAAAATCCTGTGAGGAAGAGTTTGGACAGAAAAAATGTGAGTGGATCCTGGGAATTCTTTAAAAGAAGCTACCTAGATGGACAAAATAAACATAGCTAGGGAAGTCAGTCAGGAGCACAGACAGCTTTGGGTTAATGCTCATTCTGGTGCAGTGGTAAACCGAGACCAAGTTATGAATAAAATAAATAGCAAGTATTCCCCCTCCAAAATGCCAGTGAACAGAAATTGCAGGTTCTGTAGTAGAAAACACTGAAGTGGGAAGATGAAAACATCACTGGCGTGGCAAGCGCACCAATGTGACTAGTGAAGCAAAGGGCACTTAGAAGAAAAAGTTTTTACTTGTATCAGGAACAAGAGAAATGGAAGCAAAGATATTGGACCATTTCTTGAAAGAGAGATAGTAAAGGTATAGAATAAAATATTCAATAAACCCCACTATTTTCCATTTAGGAGAGAGCAAGATAATGGGCTACTAACACATGAGAATGATAAATGACTGCAGTTTGTTAAAGACTAAGTAGGCCGTTGGACAACAGCTATTAGAAATAAGTATTTTTAACAACTGGCAGATTAAATCTTTCATTTGCTGATGCTTATTTATTATAAATCTTGAAATACCATGTTCATTTCAGAAGTACCAAAGAAAGTTAATTTAATGATATTTTAAAAGATATTTGGATGGGTTGGACAGCTATTAATCTGAATTTCATGTCATGGAAAACCTGATGCTAGATTCAATTAAAAAAATATCCAGAGCTGTTAGTCTGTTTTAATATGATAAAATTAGAATTTTCCAGTTAGGAGCAAAACTATACAACAAAAGGAAAGGTCATGTCTTAAAAGCAATATCTATGAAAATTATTTAGGGTTTCTGTGGTTGAAAACAACTCAGTATAGCAGGGCTGTAGAGCAAGGATACCTAGCATGACCTAACATGACATGAGTATAAAGAAGAGCAGTGAAAAAATCAGAAAGGGGTTTACAAATCTAAGTACAGCACTGATCATGGCACTCCTGCAAAGACTTTTCCAGGTCTGGTGACTTCACAGGGTGCAGAAAGGAACCAGAAAAAGATTTTGGAGGTTGAGACAATGCGTTACAGTGAGGTACTTTAACCTGCTCATTCTGGCTCTTTATTCAGAAGAAAGACAGCGATGACATGACCCTTTTGTCGAATTACATTCATAGGATATTCAGGGGCTCTTCCAAAGCAAATAAAGGCATTGAAAGGGGACAGAGAGATGCAAATTTCTATGTGTGAGTATTATCATATTGTAGAACAAACTTCCAAGGCAGATAGGGTATTCCTGTGTCTTGATGTCTTCTGAACATCAGATTTGAAGTAGAGGCAGTAAATGTTAACGCTGAGTGCAAAGTGGGAAAAACCTGTTCGTGTTTCACTAGATATGATAATCGGATAGCCCACCTGCGTACAAACATCGTTTGTTCCTGTGGAGCGAAGGGTGGGATACTGCAGACGGAGAGGTGATAGTGTGGTTATCTCAAGGGAAAAACAGCGAGCAGGAGCCAGAGTGAGGTTAGAAGGGGGAATCATATTGAACGAAATAACCGGCTAAATCCATGATTTGTAACATCCAGTAGACTTCCACCAGTTTAAAATATTTATAGCTTTTTCTTGAGGGCCAGAACAGCTGCTGTGTGGGAAAAGCTCTCCTCCTGGGAAGAGGTCTATTGATTGTCCGTGAGTCCACCCCAGTGCACGGTGGTTGCACCCTTTCCCCTGGGTGGTTTCCACCCGGTCAGGCATGGGGTGAAGTGTGGTGCCTCCAGGGAGGAATGGCTGTAGGATGCAGGATGCTGATGGTGTGGCCTTGGAGGGCCCTTTGTGTGGGTAGGTTTCATGTGTGTTGCTCAGGCAGGGTCAAGGCATTTTACACATCTGACAGGAGCTTTGAAGCTTTGAAGTTTGCAGTCTCCATTTCAGACCTGGTGAAGAGCTTGCACACCCCAAATTTTTTCTGACTAGATCAGCTGCTCTAATAAAACGTATTATTTCTCCCTGCAAATATCACCTTACTTGTTTCTAGATCTTTAAAGTGTATATTGTGTGAGGATGTGTATTGCATACAGAAATCGCACACAGAAATTTGATTAAGGCCACCAGGTTTCTCCTCCTTTTGTAAATTCCATTGTTTGGGGTTTGTTTGGGGTTTTGGGTATTTTTTGGTCACAAACCACGAAGTAACTCAATTTTTGAAGAATTTTATCCAGGTTTCCTGAAAAAAATGTGCAGACCCGAAATATACATCTGGATTGAGTTGAGACCTTGGAATGAAACTGCAAACCACAATAATTTTTTGCGGTTTCTAGTAGCACTGGTATTAATATCACCTTGAAGGTATATAGCATACCTCTGGGTTGCAAACGCAGATCTGCAGCAGTACTTCGGACTGCAATCAGACCACCAGCTGCTCAGTAACCTCTGCTCTAAGCACTATTTGAAGTGAGGTGTCCCAGAAGAAACCACCAGTGATTCAGCTCTAGAGAGCGGGATAAATGCTTCTTTAACAATATTGAACACTATGCAGTAAACAGATGGTTCCAAAAGTAAGAGAGAAAATCTAGAACAACATGGAAATCCCAGCGTCCTTAGCTAGCTGCTCTGAAAAATTCCTGTCAGTCTAATTTTGTTCTGTTTGGTGCTGTAACTTCAGAAATCTTGCTTCCCATACAGTTTATTTTCTTGCTCCCAGACTTACAATGCAGGCCTTATATGGAAAACATTTCTTCTTTTTCTGTCTGCGCTAGAATAGCACAGGCTTAATCTACAAGTCTGATCCAATGACTCTTACGTTCCTTCATCATTGCATAGAAAAAAAGCATAAGGTTTTGATTAAATAACAAGAAAAAATGAAATTGCAATTAAAAATCCAGCAAACAAAAGGCATAAATAAATTAAAGCATTAGAAGAAAGAGGAAGTAGTTGTATGGTGTCTTGTGTTCATATGCTACGACAAGTTCAGGTTATCTCCAGAGGGGTAATTCAAACACCAAGTTTGTAACATGCATTGAAGGGGCTCAATGAAAGCCAAACTTCCCTCTGAAAAATGGGATTCCTAAAATCACATCTTCTGGAAAAGAGGTAGGATACACTACTTAGGCACTGTCATAATAGGCTTTTTGACTAAGCTCATTCAACTGGAATCCCAACACAGACATCAATTTTATGATGGGATAATTCATCCCTTAGTGAGATCCTTGCTGCAGCTGGTGACCCAGACCCTATATTTTAGATAGCTGCGTTCAGGTGCGATGGATACTATCAGACATCTTTACAAGCTTGGACCAAACTTGTTCTACCCCTGCTTCTCAATGTCCCCCTTTCTAGATCACTAATACTACACAGATGAACTTAAAATTTTTGAAATATAAAGTAGCTAATGACTGCCGGGGCTTTTGCTAGTATAAATAAATCATAAGATTATTTTTGCATTGGCTATAATGCTGCAAGGTAAAATTCAAAACTGTTTGTCAGACTGAAAGCTGTGCTGTAACTTCCCTAGTTCATACACCCAAGAGAAAACTCACCCAAATGTGTAATAGATTTGGCCTGCGGTGAGTATTCAAAGACATGCATCTGTGTCACACCTGCCAAAATCGGACAAGTGCCTGTGCAAACTGTGTATGTTGGCATGCAATAAGCCACTTCCGAGTCATTAAGTGCCAGTCTCTGTTTTCATTCCAGAAGTATCTCTTTCTCCTTAGGTGGCAATTTTAGAAAACAAGATAAATTATCTCTGTCTGCGACATTATTCTGGCTAAATAACTGTACGTCAGTTCAGGAAGAAAATTATAAAAAAGCAAATTGAAATTTGGGATGAAAATAGAGACTTTCAGGACAGCCTTAATTCAGTCACTGCTGCCATATTTTTTTCCCCAATTGCATATCTGAGTTATAAATTTATTTCTTTATCTTTTTGCTGTACAAATGTGTGATCTATCCCATTCTTTCCCATACTACAAGGAGATTTCAGATTAGAAGATGTGGGCTTACACTACCCGCAGGCCGGCCAAGAACAAGCCTCTTCTCTTCTGGCAGGAGAGAGGTGTGAAGAGCTCTGCTCTGCTCCTGAACGTGAAGGAAGCATGCAGCAGAGTAACAGCAGCGATGTGGTGAGTAGACTTCATCACGTCAGGGAGCTGCAGTAGGTTATTTTTAAAATGCAGACATTTCAGAGCAGACAAAGAGGTGCAAGAACTGAGTTTCTGATGGAGACCTCCTATTTTCAGAATTCTACCAGTACTTGCCAAAGAAGAAAAGCATTCCTTATTTTCTTCCACCTTCTGCAGCAAATTTGAAAATTAAAGAACTCTGACTTTTCTTTCCTGGTCACAAGAGGGCTGGTTTTTAATGATGCACATCAGAGACGTAGAAATCTTCTGAGCTGACAGATACTCCTTTTTGTCTTTAAAAAATAGAAGTCCCCAAAGGAAAAATTCTCTCACTTTCCCCAAATGCACCAGATTATTTACTCTATTAGTTTGTAATATCTTCCCTGATTTACCAGCACAGCTTCACAAATTAATCATGAGAGAAAAACTCCATGTGGATTCTCCGTGTACAAAAATACTGGTTTTGATCCATTTCCATTCATCCTTCCCAGAAGCTCTGGGCTTTTTTTCTTTTTGTTTTTGTTTTTAATTCTACCATTCCATTTCAAAACTGGTTCCAAGAAGCATCAGTTGTAAAGGTGAGAAGCACACCGAGAAAACATTTTACGTAGTAGTAAAACATGTATAAATTGCACCCCGATGTGCTGCCTGCTGGCTGGACTTGGCAGGTACCGCAGTGCTTCGGGCACTGCCACTTTTGCGACCCTGCTGCCATGGAACGGCCTGTGCTCTGCTCTGGAAGACCACAAGATCCGATCGATAGTGACACAGCTCTGGCTCTCCTTTCTCACTTAACAATGGCCTTTTGGTCTAAAAGACTAACAAGGCATGGTCTTAGCTCAGGGAATTAGAATAACCAAGTTCATTTCTGGCATTAATCTTCTCTGATCCAGAGCAGATGATGGATTTTTCCTTCATTATTCCTTCACCTGCAAATTAAAGGCAACACGACAGAGGCATGAAGGCTTCAAAATGTTTATGTTATAATGCTGCAAAGGTGCTCTTATTATTTAGAAATACCTCTGCTTCTTCCACAGGTGGATGAGATTCAAGACTCTTCAGACATGGTCTTGCAGTGCTGCAAATGGAGGAAAGACTCTTGCCCCTGATGGAAACTTTGGAAAAGCCTTTGGCTGGTGCCTCCTGGGAAGGTGTTAACATCTCTCCGTGAAACATTGGCAGTGTGGGACCCCTCAGAAGACTGTCATCTTGGCAGCAACCCCGTTCGCTAGCCGCCGAGACTAATTCTCTGGTGTCGTACATCAGGTATGAATTTATACTCACCGTGCAGGTACATGTCTTATGAAACTAGTAGTATGGGGCGGCAGACAAGGCAAATAATGCATCAGAGAATGACAACTGCTGAGATTTTGGGCTGGTTTTGTGACTTCACCCCTGGCACTAGAATTGCATTTCTACAGCCACTATATAGTCAGAAGCACTTGGGAGTGTTTCCAAATATGTAGTAGCTGGAAACAAGGAGTAAAATCTTTCCAGAAGCCAGAAACCATTGATTTCAGTCAAAGGATTTGTTCCTAAAATGTACAGCCTGCTAGAGAAGATTTCCAGTAGTCATTAAAGGTGCCCTAGAGGTTACCAGAAGTGAAGTGTGAATTAAGACTAACATGGGGTATTGCATCAGGTGAGACAGAACACAGATTCCCTCTGGCTGAAGTCATGATAAGCCTGTCTCCTAGGAAAATAATTCTGTGTATATCTTGCAGGTGCTTGCTTCAACCAAATAAAAGCTTGGAGAGACATTTCTTTAGTGTTCTGAAGATACTTAAAAGCAATAACATCTAGGTGATATAAAATGCCTAATGAAAATCTCTAGCTCATGCTCAAGAAAGTCTTTGAAGTAAGAATAGCAACATTTTATGATTCTGGAGGTGTATGAATTAGTATAAATAGACATCTTGTAGAAGCACAGGGACAAGATGGGGATATATATTTGGAAAGTACATTTAATAGAATATAATAACATATTACACTACACAAACAAATCCTCTCTTTACCATGTGCTATAAAAAATTGTTCTTTGATGCCTTCTGAAGCAAGAGACATTCATTTAACTCACTGCCTTTCTTGTCCTGCTAAACAGAGAGACGTCTAACTCCCTCACAGAGGAGAAGTCATTGCTCCTGCCATTAATGAAATAGTATTCCTGATCATTTCCAGACCAGGAGGAGGCCAGTAATTTTGATGATCTGTTTTCTTTACTTACATAGTAAGTAATTTAGTTTAAAAATAGTCAAGCATCTCTTGTTGCTGTTTTAGTTCAGATTTTGTCTTTTGGAGGAGGACGGTTAGCTACTGTGAGTGCAGAACATCTCCAGCTGTTGCTGGAGCCAGGGATCTTTTTTCATTTTATTTATTTATACATCCTTCCTCTGTCCTGCACTCCTGCACTGATGAAGAAGGGAAGCACTGCATCTGTTGGGGAGAGCGGATACCCCGAGTCCTCACTTGGGAATCAGACTGCAGATGCTCAGCATGGTGAAATGCTGGTGGCGTGAGGAGTGGTAAACACGGGGAGAGTTTCCCCTCCAGCTTCCTCACACTGTGTCCATCCTCCTCCTCAAGCCCCGTCCCCTCTCCGTGCACCATCACATGCACTCACTGCAGCGTGATTTGTCCAAAGGAAGCCGAGTCAGAAAGAGGCACTAAAAGCAGGGATTTATCTCCTCTTTCCATCAAGCCTGCCTGAAAGAGGATGCTGCTTGACTAGTGGTCCCACAGGAAACTTCCTTTGTGGCAGCTGCTGGTTTTAATGAAACAAGTCAGTACATTGCTTTGATGGCATCTGCTTCTTTTTTGCTCCCCGTGCAAAAGCTGGTAGGCTCAGCCCTGAGTAGCAGACATCCTCTGGATACAGGCAAGCATAAATTAAGGTCTCTGCCTAATCACAGACTATGAACCTCAGCGTTCCTCTGGTATTTTTTTCAATTTATAATTGATAGTACAGCTGTGGTGTGCTGCTTCTGAGACAGCCCAACTTGCAAAAACACATTTCTCCATATTCTTTGCCTTTACCCCAACTGTGCCTTTAGGAAAGCTCTCTGGGAGGCTCCTGGGGCACTGGGACCAAGTCAGGCCTGAGGGTGAACACACCGGCTGAGCCCGTCAGGATATCTGGACTGGTATCTGCAGCCTTCCTTGGGAACTGAGATGCCCTGGAGCTTGTCAGGTTGTGTCTGTGCCTGTGTGACCAAGGGGAATTGACGGGTAGGGACGTATGTAGCATCTTCTGCATGGGGGAACAACGCTACAAAGCTTGTGAAAAAATGAAGGTCCCGGTTCTGCTATTTACCAGAAGCTTTCACAGAAGATGGGTCTGATGTGCAGACAGAGTGAGTGAGCTAATATATAGCTGGGTATGAGACATAGCAGAAGTGTCCATAATACATTACTGAAAACAAACTCAGTCCTCACCTATGTATCTCTCACTTTTGCCTCCATGCCCATGTTTTACTCCATGGACTATGACTCATCTCTTAGTTTCTCAGTGACATTTACTTTCTTTTCTTATATTTTTAGGCTGGGTCTGTCTTTGCTATGGACTTTCTTTCTGTTCTTGTATTTTTTCTGAGCCTTTCAGTCTTAAACACTCTTTCATTCTCTTTCCATCTTTCCATCTTTCCTCTCTCTCTCTCTTCCCCCCCCTCCACTTTAGCTCATCTGGCCACTCCCATCAATATATTTTTTAAAGTAAATATAAAATTAACTGCTTCAAAACTTCTTCCCTCGTAGCCCTCCTTGCCCCTATCATTGTGTTTGACCCACCCTGTGAGACAGGCCATCTGGAAGTGTCCCTGTTCCCTGCAGTGCGGAGCTAGCTCTTGTCCCTTGTAACCCTGCTCAGACGAGAAATACACTCTCATCACTTGCTCCAGTCAACTTTCTTCCCAGCCGGTCAGCCTCTGCCTGCTTCCCAGCTAAACCAGTCGAACCGTTTTTGCTGGTTCTTGGTGCAGACCAGCAGTTTCACTGGGAACACGTATGCCTTTCTGTCTCTTGTAATTACTGGATACATCTAGTCTTTCTTCCACTGCCCTCACATATGGCTTCATGAGCAGCAATTATCTCATACCATTGTTTTAAAACCCCTAGTCAGTTGTGAGGTACAGCCCCAGACATGCCATGTCTTAAACATCAGCTTTACCACAAGTATGTAACGTAAGACAGAGGCAGTAACCCAGCTGCTCTGTATCAGCTGTGCATACGCATTCCTCCACACAGTCTCCATCACCTCATTTCCACCTTGTCCCAATCTCCTCTTGGCCTTCTCAGATCTCCCATAGACTCTCAGGTGTTAATCTCGTTTGTGGTTTCACCGTCCCCCTCAGCCCCTGAGGACCACAGAAATAAAAGGGGTTCAAAGGCAGCCTGGTCTGTGGGGCAGGAGAGTGTTACAGTTTGAGAAACCCACAACAGTTTTTTGTTGTTTAGACAATTGTTCTATCACCTGATGACCCCTCCCCAGCCAGGAAAGGGAATCGGGGAAAAACAAGGAAACCTGGGGGTTGAAATATAAACAGATTTAATAGAATGACACTAAAGAACCAATAGTGATCCTGATACCAATTTAAAATATACAAGGATTATACTCAGCCCATTGTATCAGTAGGAAGCCGTGCACTCCCAGCAATGGACAGCAAATGTTGGACACTGCGAGTGCTACAGCTCTGGGAGGAAGGGAAGGGCTCAGGGGTCCCCCACTGGGGCAAGAAGTTCTCTGGATCACCACCATCAAGGCAGAGAGAGCACTTCACAGCAAACTTCCTAATTTATATTGAATGTGACGTTCATGGTATGAAATAATCCTGTTGGCCAGCTTGGGTCAGGTGCCCAGGTCTCGCTCCTCCTCATCCCTGCACCTGGCGAGCTTGAAAACACTGACACCTTGAAAGCCACACACCATAGCTGGCTGTAAAGTAAATAATTTCACAAATTCAGACACTAATCTTCTAAAAGTGCAGTTTTCCCAAGCATTAGAAGAGAAATTGGTCCTGTGTCACTTAAACCAGGACAGAAAGGAGTGAGGCAGAGGCACTAAGCTTTCCTGAACCTATTGCAATTTGTCAAGTGACTTGCAATAAATTTCCTTCCATGTACTTGTCCAGTCTGCCCTTGAACTGATGAGAACTACTTTTGTCCTTTGTGTTCTTCTGCAAGGAGTTCCACAGCTCTGCAGCACTGCAGTTGTGTCTTTATGGAGTCATCTGTCCTTATCCTAAAGCCTTGCTCCTCAATAGGAAACGGTCAACTCGAGGAACAAAATCTGGTGTGTGAAACTAGGATGGTTTTCATGGTGTTTTATTGCTTTATCTTTAGCCACACAAAACTTCCCTGACATTTCATACAGTCTCATAAGATGCTTCTGCAACTTGTCACAACCTGCTCTTATTGCTTTAAACAACTTTGTATCATATGTGACCTTTGTCTTTCACTGCTTATGACCTTTTCCATGTTATTTATGGGTATTTTGAACAGAACACACCTCAGTGCAGATCCCTGAAATTTCCACTGGTAAGTTCCCCCTATTGAGTGAAATGACTATTTCTTCTGTGCTTTGTTTCCTACCTTTCAGCCATTTCTCTATGCCAGGACTCCCCCTTTCCCCTTGCTCCTTGGTTTCCCTAAAAGTCTGTGGGGAGAAACTCTACTAGATAACCTTTATGAACAGGTTTGTTACTCCTTTCAAGAACTTCGAGAGATTGGAAAGGGAGGATTTCCAGAAGCCACGTCGGCTCAAACCAAGTAGATCATATCTATCCAGATCATATTTTTTTCAGGTGTCCACTAGTTTGATCTTTTATTATAACTTTTATTATTTTGGCTGGTACAGACCTCAGGCTTACATGCCTCTAGGTTCCCAGATCCTCTTAATGCCTTTCTTAACCTTGATGGCACATTTGCTTCCTGACATACCAAGAAGGTGTTCAGCAAGGTGGGCACAACCTCCGTAATTTAATCTGGCCATCCTTAGGTTGTCTTGAATCTCTTGCCATCTGCTCCTGGCAGTCTGATAGGCCCCATGCCATCTGTTTGTGCCATGGCTTCTTTCACGCAATCCCCCCAGATTTTGCAGACACCCTGGCCGAGTCCTCTCACAAGAAGGTTCCTGTGTGGGAATCTCCCAGTTTCTGCTACAAGGACATGAAGAATTCACCTTGCTTCTCTGCAGTGGTCTTGTACCCCCTTAGCATTGCTTTTAGACCCCGGGCTTCAGCTGGCTTCCCAGACTTCTGCCAAACTTTTTGATCCTGGTGTGCTGAAGTAGTGTTTTGAAGCAGCTTTGATTCTTTTTATGCAGTTGCTCCTTAAACTACTTTATGGCCTACTCATAATTTTACATTTAACACACTGGAGTGCACCATCGCCACTTGGATAAAGCTTCTTGAATGATGTTTTTGGAAATCAAACAATCTCTTTCACATGATGATGTAGCCAGGCAAACCCTTATCGTTTCTTAAGCCTCTTCTGCTGGGTGCTGTGCATGTCACTCCACTCCCAGTCTGGTGTCTGCCATCCAGCACTCTCCAAATCGCAGGAAAGATTTGGCTGCCTTAGCTTCTGTTTTTAGTTTCCTCATTTATACAATTTACCTCTTTGCATTTTATCACGTCCGTGGAAGAGTTTTGGGGCTCTGTTGCTCAAGTGGGGATGCTGGATCTAAGTGTGTGATGGTGAAAACACAGAGGGATGTCTCCACTATGAGATTTTGAACCAACACTGTACATTGTTCTGTCCTGAGGACAGAGCTGGAGTTCCTCTGCAGAGTCACCAACCTACTAATGCCAGGATGCTGCCAGTGGTAGCATCCCAAAAACTAACCTGCGCTTTGTGTGCCATATGTCAAACAGCCAATGCACGTGAGAGTGACTGCATTTGTCCGGTACAAGCACTTTTGCGCTCTTTCTCCCTCTCTGATTTCTCTCAGCATACTGCAGTCAGTGCTGCTGTCCCTGTAAGGCAGACAGTAATACAGACCCAACACCACATTATTCCTTTTTAGCTCTGAAAAATATAGGTTTAACTGTGCCTAAATATATGTTTCACTAGTCTTCAACAAAGTTTCTGAGAAGAATGTAGCTGGTACTGGGGTCCCAGATATTGACCTCTATTTATTCCAATTTTATTTAAAGTCTAGTTTTTGGTCTTATTTTCTGTAAATTTTCTTGCTGGAAGAGCAATCAAGATACACATTTGTAATGTCCTTGCCACTGTTTTTCTCTTAGATCAGTAGGGTTCGTCAACATAAAAATATTTCAGTTCTGTTTCCTGGTCAGACACGCCTTGAAAATTATATACTTTCAACATAAAACGTAATTGTGTATGCGAAACTAGTGCTCATTTTGCTTTATAACATGCTTCTCATAGCCTGTGGTCTCCTGTCATCTTTACCCTCTCCCTACTCCCTTACAACTGTTTCAAGAAAGAACGAACCTCAGACGTCTGGAAGTGTAACATTTAACTGCCTGTGCAGTTTCTAACGCAATCCCTGCCCGTATTTCAGCCAAGATGCTGTAGCATCCACCGCTTCAGCACTGAATGGCTCTATTTTCACAGACATCCAGGGCAGAAGAGCATCCTGGCCACCCTGGCTGCCCTGTAGCACTCAGGGTCCATCTGACAGAATGAGTCTTGCTGACCTGGGTTGGGGTGGGGGGCCACACGACCCTTCGGAAATTAAAAACAAAAGGAATATTAGAAAGAAACTGAAGGACCGAATGTCAAACAAGCACCTCCTCTTCCATCGTCTCCTCCTGTTGTCGCTGTAATCCCCAATACAAGCTGGCTGGAAATGCAGAGAGCCTTTCACAAGATTATCTGTATCACTGCAGGCTTTGAAGTACAGGCTGCCGGCATCTCATTACGGACGGAGATCAAACCCCTGAGATTAACGCGGTCCTGGGCCTGCTGGACTTCATTCACACATCACACAAGTGCTAAGCTATCAAAGCGCAGGGCACTGCTTGTGCGTTACCTTCTCAGCCATAAATCCAGCAGCGCACACCCACTGCCGCTTATTTTTTTAAACAAATGAGTCCTTTCAGTCTATAAGGTGCCTTTTTTTTTCACGGGGCTGAATGCAGTTTGGGAAATTGAAATAGTCTAAGCTGAAAGATAAACTGAAGTAATATCCTCTGAATATTTGGGCCGGATGCTGACTGTATAATTTTTTTGGGGGGTAAACCAAACAGGAAGCCATTTTAACTGCAGACTTGCACACTGACGGGAAATCCCCGGGTGCAAAGGGCCATCCTGGTGCCAGCCATTTTCTGCTGTCTTCTGGCACCGATGGCTGTGCAGGAAGCACGTCAGCCAGCGGTTCAGGGCCTGCGGATATTGGTTTAAATTAAGCTCACAGCCAGCATGTCCCCTTCAGCTCATCCCACCCCAGGCCATTAGGTCCCTCAGGCAGCAGATGTTGGAAGTACAGATGGTTTCGCTTCCACCTCGAAATGAGCTGAAGATGGGAGCTGAGTATGAAGCCTTTCCAGCTCCTGTCCCACATCTTGAAGCTCAGGTACGCCAGCTCTCCCCAGCACTGCAGCAGCAGCTGGCAGGTCACAGAGGCCAGAATCTCAGGCATTTACCCTGATTCTGGTCTGGCTTTTGCAGACCATGCTTAGCCTTCTGCTGCCGTTACCACGTAGCAAACTTAAAATGAGCTGTGAAGTACAACAGCAGGATTCAGAGGCAGTTTTATTCATGACATCTACTTACATGCTCCCAAGCACTGGGAGAGACGGATGCTTGCCTGGCTGGAAATTTTCCGTCTGGATCCACAAGTGTGCCTTGCTGAAGGACTGGTGACCGGGCTCTGAGTGGATCATACTGGGAAGGTTGTTTGTCTTTTAAGTTACAGTCACCCACATGCCTAGCAAGCACATTAATGTCATGTGCAAGATTTTCCCACCCAAAAGGGAGCTCAGATGGTCAGGTTTTCTGAAGGTAGTCAGAAAAAAAGGAGAATCAGCTCTACCTGCTATGCCACCATAGGCCTACACACAGTCTTGAAGGTAACCAGGAATGGGTGGAGACACATCAGTATCTTAACAAGATAAGCTAATGTTGCCGTGCACCTCAGCAGGTTGTGGTGTGGCCACCAGCCTCTAGTTCTCAGCTGGGCTGTATGTGGCTGACCTGCCTGCGTGAGCAAGGTCTGCAAGCACCCTACAGACATGCCTAGCGGGATGCATCTTTCCATAGGCACCTCTGATATTGTTCTCTTCTCCTTTCATCATCTGACACGGAGGATGTTTTAAAACACTCGTACCTGCAAAAAGAAAGAGCCACCGATACACCAAAAAAATCAAATAAATTTTTCTGTCTGCCTCTCTCCTTAATACGTGAAAGAAATGGTCATCAGTCATCTCCCTGCTTCCTGGTGGGTAAGGGAAATAAAAACCCAAGACTTCACTTTCTACACAAATCAGAAAGTTTCTTTTCCAGCTTGTGGATGTTTCAAAGGCATTTTGAAGGAAGGTGTAAGCTATTATAATTTTCTTGGATTATTTATCAGCCTCCTGATAGTGTACCTACAGGGACTGTGCAGGAAAGAGTACAGGGATGTATGCAGTTGTCTCACATAACTTTCTTACATTTTAGTTCCAATTACACCTTAATTGTGGCATCACAACATTAGTTTCTGCTCTTGAGGAGAGCCTGTGAAAGGAGCAATGGGAAGTAGAAATGCTGGAGACTGCTTACTGCTGGGAAACGACCAAGTAAGGCAGGAAAGAGAAAAGGGGGAGAAAGAAGGAAAGCATGAAGGCAAACATTGTTTGTAGATATTTAAGTATTACTTAACATCAAATTCTTTGCAGCAATCTGGAAGGTTCCTAAAATATATTTTTATCTCTTTTTATTTTTTGAATGTGGTAAAAATGCAAAGTAACCTCTCTTTTGGTCAGAGAAACCTGCACATGCTGAGCTTGTCCCACCATGTTACCTGAGATCTTCAGAGGATTTGCGCCCACAACCATCCTGGAAGGGACAAAGGTATTACTTGCAGTTTCCCAGTGGGAGACGGAGGCACAGCAGGGGCTAGAGGCTTATCTTCACGGGCAACTGTATGGCATAACTACAGGACCATAACTCCCCATGTAGGCCCTTATGCTCCAAGGTAAGAGCACACAGATGAGGAGGGTTAGCAATATAGCTACAGCATAACAGCACCCTAAAGACTTACTCGGAAGCCTGTGGGGCAGCAGGGACTCAAAGCAGAGTTTCCGACAGGCCAGGATAGTGCTCTACCCACTGGAGGCCTCTTCTGTGCAAAACCTGAATGTGCTCCGTGCTATGGAGCTAGTTTTCAGTTCTAGGGCTCATTTCATGCACCATAGCCTCAGCCTCAGCCTTGGGACACCGTCTCCAGAGGCAGAACACAAGTGTGTTTTTTCCCCTCCCAGCTCTGTTCCATTGAAGGGGAGATCTGCTCCGTTGAAGGGGAGATTGACATCACCCAGGCTCAGAGCAGATATGCTTGCTTGGATGGGAACCATGAAGTTTTAAAGCAGAGCTGACATTTTAAAGTGGAACAAGAGCTGGAAAACTCTTAAGATATCAATATCCAATGCCACCCAATTCCAGGACAGAGGGTGAAGAGGGGGAGGCCAGATCCTTTAGGTTTGCAGCTCTGCCACCTCCAATCTTGCTCCCAGCAATGGCAAATATCTTCTTAAAAGTCCTGATGAGGGAAAGCCAAGCTGAGCCGAGTGCACTTTCAGTATGCAATTAGCATAAATATACTTTGTGCTAAACTGCCCAGAGTTAGAAACAAAGAGCTTGTGAAGGTCCTAATTGTTTCAGAGGGAATACATGTCACGGAGAGAGAGACAAAGGGGAGCCATGTCCAAAAAGACATGAGAGAGAGGCCAAACCAGCAATTGCCTGAATCCAAAACAGCCCCAGAGGCTGTCTCTGAAGACCTGCCAGCGGAGTCAGCAGTGGAATTTGCCAGAGACTTAGCCTAAATCCAGCCACAAACCTTGCTGCTCATTGCAAACGATACATCTCGGTTGGCATTGTGAACCTGCCACACTTACTATGTGAGTGGCCACAATTACTGACTTTATTGCTGGAGTCCAGCAGATGAAAGAAGCAACATCACGCACATCACAAGAAGCACCACATTTAAGATGAATCTTTGTAATTGCAAGATTTCTTAGGAACAAAAGTGTTTGCTTGGAGCTTTTTTCTCCTAGCTCATGGTCAGCATAGCGAGTGGCAGTGTGTGGCAGTATAGCAAGAGCACAGGGGAGGCCTTCGAACTGAATCAACATTCAGTTTGGCAGCTAATTCTAGCCCTGGACATTTCTGAGCCTGCCCTCCCATGGGATTGCCAGCGTTTACTCAGACCTGCTCTCAGTGGCCACCAGATAAGACTCAAAATACAAAGTCCTCCATCTGCAAGCCCCATCCCTCCCCACAATATGCCCGTGCTTTCTTGCTGCTGTCAGGCAACACCATGATAGCCATGATCAAAGAGCCCCTTACGGGCCAGAGCAAAACCTGTGCAGGCAGCGAAATGCAGGCAGGGCACCAGGTGGGGAAAGGTCACGCTGCCTTTGGTCCCTTCTGCTTGTGTCTGCTGGGATTCAACACTGCGCACGCTGTGGATTTGCCGAAGTGCCCTCTGGTTCCACGGTGCTGGGTCAGGTCTATTGTCCTTAGGCTTTCAACATGCCCCAAGTGTTCACAGCCAGGATCCTGACAGCTTTCTGTGCCAGGGCCTTTTATACGATGCTGCAGATGAGTCCTTTGTCCTCAACTCAGACTTTCAGACTCCTCTGGATCTAAAGTTTCAAAATTGTCTCTCGGACCAGCTCACCGCACTTACTCCCCCTCCAGATAAACAAGGTTTATTTGACTTGGAAAAGAGACAATAGTTTTCTTCTTAATTATGAAAGATGCACTGTACAGAATATCTCTCCTAAGACTGTGTAAAATTGCATTTAGCAATGTTAACAATGAAGTTACAGTGTTACGATCTGAGCAGGAATGCAGCTCACAACTTGGGAGCCATTTGTCTAACCTTCAAACTAGTTGACGGTTTTCATCACTTTCCTTTGTCACTGAGACTTCCTTTATTTGTCTGTACCTCTTTCTTTTATACGAGATGCAATCTTTTACTATGTAGACATGAACATAAATATTTAGACACAACTGGTGAAGCTTTCAGATGTTTGCTCAGGAATAAATCTTTCTATGAGTCCTTGGTTCAAGATGGAGGCAGGAAGTAATTGCCCATGAAATTCCCTGCGGGTTGGCAAGAGGAAGGGATACTTCATATCTGACGAAGGATGGCTTCGGGTAAATGGGCTGCTGGAAGTAAAACTGCTGCCAAAGAGCGAAACTGCTTGGTGAAACATTTTGTGAGATTTTGTCTTGTTTTCCAACAGCTTGAGAGCATCTGAAAGGGAGAAATATCAAAAATGTTGTGTTCATAGGTTGAGGCTTTCCTCCTGTACCACACTAAATGCAAACGGGAATGTGCGACTCCATGTCAGACGTACCGTGTAGGTGTAACAGTTCAGTAACTGTTGTGGCTCTCCTTTCACTTCACTTTTGGCTTGGGCCAAAATCCTCTGAAGTGGAAGGAGAGCCTCAATGAGCTCCTTGCAGGCTTTGGATCAGACACATAAACAGCAGCTGTGACTCCAGCTCAGTCGTGTTACTAGAGCTGACCAAGTTACCATGTCAGCTGAGGCAGAGATTGTCCACAGGTATATGCAGGTTAGGCCATGGAAAATGCAAAGTAATTGGATATTCTTGAACCTTCTTTCACTTAGGCTATGTGTATTTGCACTACTTGGCATTTTGAGAGTACTCACAGCTCAGGTGAGGCTCAGCAACTGAAATCTCAGGAACTTGACCTTGTTGCTGGGCTTTTAAACTTTCAGACCCGTCCCATTTTCAAGAGTGACTGCGTCTCCTGTTTCAATGGCATAACTTGCTTGCTCAGCTTCCCTACGTTTCAATGGGTTTCCATTAGAGACTTTTTTTCCTTTCAGGTTTTCTGTCTTGTGAGAAGTAAGTAACTTGAAATGCTTGGAGAACATCTGCTATGATGCTTATTGTCAGTCCAGTTTCCAGGCATCAGATGCTCATGCTTCCAGAGTTAGCTGGAAAATCCAGAAAGATTTTTTACAAAATGTCACTGAAAAACATTCAATTAGAAAATTTTCCATAAAGTAAAAGCTGCACAGACGTGTCTTTATGTTGACACTTCCCATTGTCAAACACTAACAGTTTTGTTTAGGAAACAGAACAGCATTTCACAAGGTATTACAATTCCAATTTCAGTGTGCAGTGGTGTATTTTGTTCCAACAGAATAGGAGGAATAGCTTTCATCCGTGGCTGCGAGTCATTGCTTTAGCAATTGAAACTGCAATCCTTCACCAGGTCTTGTGTTTAGGCTCTCTGGGAGTGTTCCTCCTATCCGGTCCCTGCGAGTGAGACTCAGCTTTCTGCTTTGCAATGGCCAAGAGCCTCAGGAACCTTCTGAGAACAGCAGGGTTGCCTCTGAAGCACCCATATCTGGAGATCAGACCAGCTCATGGCTCCAGCATAGGAGGTTGGGGGGACTAGGGTTTGTTGGGGTTTTTTAAACCCTTTTGTGTTATTTGGCGTAGAGGTACCACAAGATCACATCCTCCTGGATTCCTTGTCTGTGCGCCAGCACCTCGTAGCTGAGGACACCAGAGGTACGGCAACTCAGCTTCAGGAAAAACAAAATTAGAAACAGCAGAAGCAGATGCCAAACAGTAGCTGCATCTGGATTTTGGGTGATCGACTCCACATGTATTTCCCTGTTACTGCACAATATCCTAAGCAAAGACTTTAGTCCTCCTTTGCAGCCCAGGATCTCTTCATGTCTAAAACCTGTCCTGAGCATGTTGAGCAAAGAATCTGCTAGACCACAGCTGGTAAGAAATCAGTGGTGCAGTGGTTACTTCGCTTATTGGAACCACCTCCCACGTGATAACCGTACGAAGGCATTTCACAAAATGCGTGCCCCACAACCCAGGGAATATAATGCAAAATGTGTAACTTGAGACCCAGTATGCCCACATCCCAAGGATCTGGCCCTTGCTATATTTAGCTTATTGAAATCAGGTGGTCTTGGTCACTCCCAGTTTCAGCAGCTACCAGACAACAAATTGGATGTGAGGCTATTCTCAGCTTTTCATTCCTTTCTTTTTTTAATGCTGTTTTTTCCTTTATGCAGATGTTTTTAATACAGCATCCTGAAATGCCTACAGCAGTCAGTATCTAATGAGCCTCTAACATGCCATTTCATAGTATTGCTTTGTGTCATTAAACCATAGCATTTACAGAAAAAAAATGTTTTATTGTATCATTAGCAGTATTTCTGAAATAACATAATTCCTGTTTGTCAGCATTTATTGTCAATCTTTTTTATTTGTGGGGAGAGATATACACATGCACATACATATTTTGTATGTTTTTATTGTTACAGCTCAGCAGGAGATGAGCCAACAAGAAGCTCTTCTGAACTTCTCATAATGATTACAGTGAAAACATCTTTATGACTTGATAACCTGATTACACAAGTTCTTGTACAGAAGTTCTTCATCCTTGAATGAAAAAAATGAGGAAAAGGCAATATGATTCTTCACAAGAGTAAATCTGCTCATAAATGTAAGGGCCAGATAAAATGTGTGTGTGTACATTTACCACAATTATTTTTAAAAAATCAGGTCAAAGTATTTTAGTAAACAAAATGTGGCTTTAATTTCTTTTAATGATAATTCTGGATATATGAATAAAAGCAGTTATAAAAATCAAAGGAATAATGAAAAATAAAGGAAAAGCCGGATTTTCCAAAGAGCAACATCTCTCATTTCAGCACGGCACCGAAGCAGCTGTCTGTGCAAAGCACTTAGCCCTCAGCAGAAACCGCTGCTCTGAAGTTTGAAAGCGCAGCCATTACAACTAAACTCCTCAACTGGGTGCACTAAAAGCCTGGGACCAGAGCAGGTTTTGATCAAGTTTGAGAAATATGGCTCTAAATGCTGAGCGGTTCCTCTTCTGTTGCTAAGCAGTCAGCTTTACTGTGTAACTCTTGGCTTAGGAAGACTTGTGCATGTTCCCAAATGCTCCATTATAACCCAGCAGGGTTATCCCTGCTGCTGGTCTGCCCTGCAGCCCACTGGGGTTGTGATGTGGCACCCTGGGGTTTGACAGACGTGACCTTTTTTTTTAAAGTCATTGAAATGCCCTTTTATTCTCTTCTCAACAACAAGGTGCCATCGCACCATACACAGAACACACAGATCTTGGGTGTCCAACCCTTCTTGGAGGAAACCTCATTGCTGCTGTCCCTTCCTCACCCTTCTCTTTTCCTTCTCTGAGGACACCTGCCATGGTCTCCTGAGTCTCCCCAAGGCTGTCTCTTCCTTCCTGTCCTTTCTAAACTCCAGAGCCCCAAAAGGCAACAGGCCAGTGGTCTAAAGGTGCGGTGTGGCCAGCATGGGACAGCTTTCAGCCAGCACAACATTATCTGGAGCTCAGCACTGCTGCTGGCCTGGCCTGGTTTTGAAATATTGCCTAAGGTGCTGAAAAGTAGCAGATGGGCTCCTCCGCATCACTGTGGATCAGAGGAAATACTAAGCAGCACTTCAGCTGCGTGGGAGCATCTCTGGCGCTGGTACCCAAGCAGGAGCAAACCTCCAGGAGCTGTAGGCAGTTACTCGTGGCGTAGCCTGGCTGGGAAACGGCGACTGTGTGCCTAGAGAAAAGGTGCCCAGATAAGTCCTTATCACTGCCATGATAGTGCTCTGGAGGAGTGAGCCTGAGTTCTGGCCCCAGTGGAGGTGACAGAACTGCTGGCTGTGTCCTTGCCTGTCCCAAGGGCTGTCCCACACCCAGGCAGCACCATAGGTCTCTTGAGCACTAGAAACGTTATTAGCTATTTAGTTCTTGCAGCATCTCTGGCATTGCTGTGAGCGGTCTGACCCAAGCACTGAGGCTGACGTGGCAGGAAGAGGGGCTATTCCTGTGTTTCACAGTGTCTAGTATGGTGCTTTGCTGGCCTGTGACAGGAACCACAGGTGGCCCTGGCAAAGTACATTGCAAGCAAGAGTAGACACCACAGTGTGGGAGAAAAGATGGAGCAGACATGCAAGCCTTGGCTAAAACAGTGTGTGCTGCTTGTCACAACAGTGCATCACATCCCACACGGGCATTTCATGGTGGTCTCTCATCTGGAGTAACAATAAGTTGGGTTTGAGTAGGGATGATAGAGGCTTTGTGGAAAGGGGTCACTGCTGAGATGGCAGCAGACAAACGTTGTGTGATGGAGGGCTCTAGGCACCAATGCCAGACCCTCAGCTTGCAAAGACCAGCTCATCTGGGTTCAAATATATTGGTAGAAAAGGGAACACAGTGCCACAGAGGTAAGGACGCACTTACAGCCACACATGCACACACTCACACACTCATGGCGTAATCACAGAGGCCTCATCATACTGGAGAAACAGGCTAAAAACCAGCCACAATGGGTGCCTTGGAGCAGAGCTGTCTCCCCCAGACATAGGCAGGAGCTTAAGCAGCAGGGAGCCAACAGATTGCTCTCCTCTTCCCCTGGGCACGATGGGGAATGAGCCGATGGCGTGGGACATTTTGGGTGCCCTGAGTTTTCCAGTGATGCTGCAGTGAGTCTGCTCAAGGCCATTTCAGGGGTCCATGGGAACATGTGGAAGGGGTCATTTATTTTACAAGACTGACAGATCAAGCCAGGTGATGCATTTGACCACACAATCTCTTCTTTGATGGTGAAGAGTTGCGCTCAGCCTGTACTGAGCACAAAGATACTGCTGTGTCACGCTTGGAAAAGGGCATGTGTGCCTGAAGGGCTTGTCCATTTTTTCCAGCTCTGTTCCCTCTCTCCACAAACCTTGCCTGGCCACCACAGCTCCCACAGTGCTCATGCCATACAGGGATGGTCACCAAGGATTTACAAGTGAGAAGATGTTCTCCACCGGCCCTTGGTGTGGATCAGAGCTGGGATTCACTCTGGCAAAAAACAGTCCTTATTTGAAGGTCTGGCTCCCTATGGCTGGTAGTTCATGGAGGTAGCTAAATCGTGGGTGTGTTTATTGGAATTACAAATAGCTTTATACAGACGGGTTAGCCTGGTCACTGGGAATTTGTATGGGTAATTATGGGCTCATTATTATCTTCCCTGCAGGGAAGACACATGACCCAGTAGTCTGAGGAAAAAGTTGGGCGCCAGGAACTCCTGGACTCTAATCCCAGCTCCGACACTCCCTTCTCTGGCCCCGGGCAAGTGACTTAACTTTGTGCCTTGGTTTCTCCGTCTGTAAAATAGGGATAATATCTCTGAGGAGTGTTGTGAGGATTAATTAGATAATGTTCACTTAATGCTTTGAAGATATGAAATGTGAAATCTTATTATGCAGCTTGGAATGCTTTCCAGGCTCTTTTGATTTCTGACCGCACGCTTTCATTAGATCACCTCCTTCCCCGCGGAGGTGGATTCGCTTGGGAGCCACCCCAGCTAATTTGGGAGTTGTTTTTTTCCAATAGCTTGGAGCGGTTCCCAAACGCTCTGACTCACACCGGCTAGCTGGAGAAGCTGCCTCTGACACCTGACCCTGGCTGGGGAACGCCTCGGTGTGCCGCTGGCTTTCGGGAGACAAGTCAGGGAGTGGCTGGAGACAGGATGAATCAGGTTTAACTGCCTCTAATGAAGCCAGGGATGGATTTTGCCCTCTGGCCTTCTCCAAAAGCATCTGCACTTCTGGGAGTTCTGGCTGACCGGGGATGCAAGGAGCAGCTCCTTTTCTGCTGTCCTGTCAAAGGTGCAGATGTTTTCTAAGCATCTGGTTAGACCCTACTTTTGTCTTGATATCGTGAGGCATAGATGTTTGAGATAAGGGAGTTTGTTGGTTTTTTTAAGGGAATGAAGTTATCTCCTCGGTCATTCCCTTTAGATACGGTCAGCTTCCTTAGAAGACTGTTTTCTTGGGAAAATGCAGACTTCTGCTGTGCCAAGTCCCTGTGCAGAACACAATAAGGCCAATTATTGCTTATAAAGCAATAGCCAAAGCAGACCGCGTTCCCAAAGTCTACTTTTTGTAATTGTTCACTGGTCCTATCAGCCTTATCATTCTGCTCCACAGTGGGAAACTGCCCCTTCCCACAGGGCCCCATGCTGCACACCTTCATCCAGCAGCACTTGGGCCACGGCAGCTGCGGTGACAAGGACAGGTGGGAGTGTGCTGGGTGCCGTGGCTGTCCCAACAGCCGGGACGGGTGGCAGGAGCCCTGGACACCCTGGGCTGAAACACAACAGGCTTGAAAATGCTTTACCTTACCCAGGAGCAACGTAGGCTCTGGCACGAGCATCTCCTCAGCCTTTCAGGAGGAAAGAAATCCTCCCTGGGTGTAGCCTCCCCCGACACAGAGGGTTTCTCACCCGCAGGATTTTGCCTGAAGATGCTGCGAGGGTGTAAGTTCAGCTACTCAAAAGCATGAGCTCCCTCGAGTGGAGCAAACACCCCACTGCAGCGGCCGGCGGGGCGCAGCGAGGGGCCCCGCTCCCTCCCGGCGACACCGTCCCCTCACCGCGCGCCCTGCAGGGACAGCGGCTTCCCAGCGCACAGGCGGTGTGGGCTCGGTCAGCTCAATCAAAGGGAAAAAATGTTGGAAGGAATAAGCAGCATGGAAGTAAATGGTAAAATACAGGAACTTTCAGAGCTAGATCTTGCTTCCTTTGAAATCAGGACCTTCCTCGAGGCAGGCAAACTGCTTAGGCAAATAAACCACTGCAAAGTGTAGAATGGTCACAGAATCACAGAATTTTTGCTGGATTTTAAAGTAGCCCCTATTTATTTGCTCATCCCCTACCTTGACAGTGAAATTCATGTTCGATGAGAGGTGCTTTCTGCTCACTGTTGTTCCCCCACAACATCCTGAGAAGTTTTGCGAGGACATAGGTCTTCAAACAGAACTGGGACTCTAAAATCTGTTTGTTGTATGCCCTCATCTCTAGTGCCTGGGAAAAGAGCAGTTCTTTGCCGTACATCTCAACTGTTGATATGGCACCAGGTGAGTGAAAGAAACCCGAACACAAAGGTGGAGAACACCTGGGCAGTGGCTTTCACTCGTCACTCTGTAGCTCATGAGTATGGGAGTATTGTCCTGGGGTGTTGGTGGTGGAAAGAGGGAGACAGGTTCTCCACTTAGGGGATGCAGATCATTTCACACCTTATCAGTCACAAACAGCATAGGCTGTATCTAGGAGTTATCAAACAACTAGAACAGATTGTGATATTGTGCAAGGAGCTGCTGGTGTAGCACTCTGCTCAAGTGCGTTGTCACATTCTGCATCCAATAGATGTAAGCTGTGTCTCTGAAAATGGCGCAGGGAAAGAGGCAGGGAGGATGAGCTGAGTCCAACCTGGAATAAACTTTCTGGCCAGTTGATGGTGAAAAAAGTCTGTGCTGGGCATTGCTGCAGGATGATCAATGAATAGCAAAAGCGGAATCCAACAATACTTCCAGGCTGCAAAAGCGCATGCCAAGGTCGACATGAACCACCCCTCACAGGGGCTGCAATGTGATCCTGGGAACATGGCCAAGGCTCATGGGCTTTCCAGGCCCTGTCCTTTGGCTCACCTGTGTTCAAAATGCTGATACCATTTTAGGCACATCCATGCAGACGCATGCACAGGGTGCTGTAGTCAGCACCCAGGTACAGGAACAATTTGTCTGTAGAAAGCAAACCTGTTTCTTTAGCTAAGCTTTGATTATATATGCTATCTGCTAAGTCACTGAAATATCTTGGAATGAATATATGGAAGAATTATTGTAATTGAATCTAAGTAGTGCTCAAATTAATGTAAATATGACGCATCAACCTAATAATTAAAGTTGTCAGGTATGGGTTTTATTCAGAGCTAGAATTAGCTTCGTGCTTGAACTTGTTGATTTGCCTTGCAGCTTGTAAGGCTAAGCTCAAAAGGCAAAGTGTTGTGGGAATGCCGAAAACAACACAGCAAGGCAAAGAGTTCTTCTACTCTGCTCTGGGGACCTTTTCTCATACCATCTGCAGCACCCTCACCAGGTACTTTGTACTATATGCAGTCATCCCTTTGTTTCATTTATGGGGGTGTTTCACAACATATACGTGGCAGCTACAGCCCCCAAGGTCATCTTTCTCCCAGCCCACGGTAGCTGAGCCTCACCGGAGGACCCTGGCAGAGCTCCACGTCTCAGCTCGTCCGGCTGCAGGGGCCAGGAGGCACGGCTGGAGCAGGCTGGCTCTCCCAGGACCGCTCAGGCACCTCCCCAGTGCTCCCAGCTCCAGCGAACAGCATTAGCAGAGTTTATTCCCTTGGGAACCACTGTCTCACCAGCTGGGAGCCACTAGGCTGGGCTCACATAACCACGAATTTCGGCTTGGATAACCCCTGGAAGCAGCCTGGTTGAACTGCTATGCCTGGCCTCAGAACAGGCTGCCTGAAAAAGCATCGTGTAGGAAACAAAATGAAGTGTTCCTATGGATATACCAGCTCAGCATCTGGCTCCAAGTTCTTTTATTTTCAAGGCATGGTCAGGAAAAAGAGGCCTAGGTTCAGGTTTCAAAGTTGAGAAAATAAACTAAGAATGGTAAAATAGTTCCTTTGGAGAAGAAAATTGCTAAATCAACTGGACCACACCTTCAACACATAAAAGACCAATTATAAAAAAAAAAAGGAAGAAAGAAAGAAAAGCCCTCCACCCCCCCAAAAAAACTAGTCTCGTTTTTTCTGGTCCATTTGTACTTGCTTTATGTGTATATTTGGGCATTCGGACACAAGCATAGGTGACACATGAATGTGTGCACACCTGCGTCACAAGCTCACACAGGCAGTCACACGAATGAGGCCCAGCCAAGCCTCTGCTCCTAATATCCCATGCAAAAATTAATCTGGGAAGTGAAAAATTCAGAGGGAAGTTAGATCCCCTCCCTGCGCGGTCTGCTGGATTGCATCCGTGGGTGAGCTCTCTCCGTGGCCAATTTCAGGGTGATATTACTTCGCTGCTGTAGCATTGCCTACATTAGTGACCTGCTCTGTGTTTGTGGCACACAACAAGGCCTGCCGAAAACCACTGGCAGATACACGCAAGGGAAAAGACATGCTCTCTCAATGCCTCAGCATAACGTGAGGGTCCTGCTTTGCTCAATCTCTTCTGTGTAACGTGAAGCCCTGAGCGCCTTCATGACATGTCCGTGCCTACATGGCACATGATTATGGTGGTTCCTGGTGGCATTTACTGAGCGATGGAAATTATCAATGACAAAATTGACGAAGATTTCATTTTCCTGTGGGAAATCTTCTGTTAGCAGTGGAGAAACCACAGAGGGACAGACATATCGGCTAATTCCCTGGGACTCCTGATGTGGGCAAGTCTTTCTACCAGCATCTCAGCAGCATGCTCCAGGCCCCCAATTCTCAATGTAGCTTCTAGTCAGGTGAGCTCCAAGGAGCTTGAGCACTGCTAGAGAGGGAGTAGTATATTTAGGGCAAAATGCTGCTGGCAGACACTAGCAGACCAGCCCAATGCACTCACAGACAAGGTCGGACGTTTGGCCTCCTGGCATGATGGAGAAGAGCCGCAGGTGTGTGTGTCATTGCTGAGAGGAAAACTGGCTTGGACAAGGTATCTGCACGGTCTTGCTCTTTGAGGGTTTGTGTAGCTGTAACCCTGCCTCCTCCCAGATGGGACCAAATCCTGAATAAATACTTAAACAAGACAAGATGACATGGGAGCAGACCCAAGTCCTTGCCTAGATGAAAACATTGTCCCTCTTGTTACTGACGTTGCTACAGGGAGTGGGATGAGGTCCCCATCCAGCCTGCTTAGGGGGGCTGGGGCATGGGGAACAGGGGCAAATTGTCCTGGGAAGGAAAGGGCAGGGGCAGAGGCGGCGGGGACAGACCATGAGGGCAATGAGACTGTCCTAGTGGCTTTGGGCTCCTCTGCTTCCTGAGATGACATTACAGCACTGGTATTTGCTGAGATGTTTGGCAGTGTGTCCCCGGTAGCTCATGAAAAGGCTTTGTACGAGGGGACAGCGTAGGCTGCCTTGCAGAGACGCTGCCTTCCCACAACGCCAATTAAGTATAATCTCAGCGACTCAACTGTCTTTTTCTGGAGCTGGAGCCGTTTGGCCCACTCAGAGGCATTTTAAGTCCTTGCTGTTGAGCCCGGTGGAGCTGAACATAGTCCTTGTTTTTCCTATCTCACACGGAGCTGAGATCACCAAACTCCCATTTAGCCACTCTTATATTTAGCACTTCCTCCTGCAGCGTCACCACCCCCTGCTCCTCCAGGACAGCAGCTCTCATCGTTTCAAGGCACTTGCAAATGAGAGGGGAGCAGAGCAAAGCAAGAAAATAGATGGAGCGTCATTCCCTCTCTCTGATGCAGCTAAACATGGTCAGCAGTACTGTGCACTCCTTTCTCCTTCTAAGCAAAAGTAAATGAAATAAAAACCATCTTCTTTATGAAAGGGAGCACCAGCTTTCCTTGGGGAAGTGCCCTCTGGGGGTCGTGCACCCTCGTGCTGAGCACTGCTGGGTTGCACACTACGGAGGCTGGCTCTCCACCTCCTGGAGGGAGACATGCCCTCAAGCACCTTCCCTTATTGTGTTTCTTTGTGTTTTTTGCTGGTAAAGTTTTCTTTATGGTGCTAGCTGTGTGGGGAGTGGGGTTGGAAACTGGCCCAGAAATTTGTTGTTATGATAACTTAGTAGGTATTGGCTGCTAACAGCACCCATGGTATACTGTGGGTTTTCCACTGTTCAAGAAGGGGCAGCCCTAGCCCTGAGGAATAACTCCAAGCTCAAGAAGTGGACCGAAGAGAGAACAAAAGTGAAGGCCAACAATTTCTGTAAAAACTCAGCTCTATGTGCTGTTGGGAGCAGATCACAGCACATTGCTGCATGGGTGACCCATAGCCTGTCCCCTCCAGCTCCAGCTGGTCAGCTGCAGGGCTTGTATGCACTCATGGGTGAAACAGGAGCTGCCCATCCTCTGACCCAAAGTTGGCATCCTCCCTGGCCGTGGCCCTTTGCCCAGCTAAGAGTGGGGTGACCATGGGACCCTTGGCACGGCCGCAGAGCAGCAGGCGCAGCGCTGGGTCATGCAAGGATGTGGTTTATCTGAGGCCTTATTCACAAGAAGCGGCATTTAATAGTGGCAGGCATTAACGAAGGCATGGGCTGTAAGTGTGACGATGCAGCGTATCATGTCAGAACACGAATTAACCCCACTGGTGAGGAGGACGGTGTTAAATCCTTGCAGCGGGGATCTTCAAAAACATGCTAGGTGGAGCCAGCCCCTCCTGGTTAGGGCTGGGGTTGCTTTTGAGACGATCATCTTTTGTTGTGGAGAGACCTCTCTTTCCTGGAGTCAAAGTGCAAAAATACAATCAAACTTCTATTATGCCCATAACTTGCCTGAGTGATTTTATACTTTCTTTATGCTGGTTGATAGATTGCTCTAATGATTGTGTTGACATTCATTTAATGGTACTCACTGGCACTTCCATTTAATAAAAGTCTGTTCTCACTTTGAACTGCAGCATTTTCTCATATGTGGCCTGTGGTGGTTTGCATTTGCTTTATTATTAATTAAAAGTAAACGCCTTTCTTGAGAACATTTCATTGCCATGCAGATGAAGCCAGAACCTTCAAATGGATCTTTTCCATGTTTTATTTCTTTAAATGTATTACCTCCTAAAGCCTGATGAAGTAAGAATTTGAGTAACTACTTTTGAAAGGTAGAATTCACTGATAAGGTTCAGATAAGCAGTTCAGATTCTTATCATCTCAATTTAACTACTTTGGCTTATTTAAATAGGGGGGGAAAGCAACTTGCAATTCAACAAGAACAGCTTCACCAGAGGTTTTCACTTATGTTAGTCTTGGACTGGGTTCAAACGCTGTGAGGATGCCTTTATCCTGTCAGCACTTCCACGCTCTGAGTTCTCATTTTGACTTTTCAGCCCATGCGAGCCTGCCGAAGCAGTCCTTGTTGCTGCAGTTGTGTCCAAATACGCAGAGGCAGTTTTTCAGAGTCAGTTCACCTGGGGATGCTCAGGACTGCCTGCCAGCCTCAGTGGTCTAACTTGTGCTTGTATTTTGATGCCAGGTACCTAAGGAAAAACTCTGATGCCATGCTGCTCCCTAAAGAAATGCCCCCAGTTGGATGCTTAGTCTTTGAAAGTCTCTGAAATTCTGCTTTCCAGATGAAAATCCCATGCCTTTGCATTTGTGTGTGGGATTCAACCCCTTTTCTCTCCTTGCTCTCATCTTCCTGATGGAGGCTGCTGCTCTTGTTACTGTTTTTCATCCCTTTTTCCTTTCTTTTTGTCTTTCTCTACATTGCTTTTATTTACTGACTGCTACTCCCATCCTGGTCTATCAATCTGACAACTTGTTCACATTCATAGGTCCCTGTAAGACCCAGTTTCCCTATCATGTCCGCAAAAGGAGCTGATGAAAAAATCACGCATCTAAATTAAAGCTTTAGGTGTTTCCTTCATTTGGGCTTTCCATATGCTTGTGTGCTCCAGTCTTGTCTTTGAACTTTTTAGTCACTAGAGCTGTGTCCTACTTTTTATGCCTTGGGAAAAGTTGAAAGGAATAAGTGATTAATAATAAACTTTTTAGAGCCATAATCAAAGGGTATAGCTCCCATGATAAAAACCCTCTCTCGTTTCATTTGACTCAGAAGTTCCTGACCAAGAAAGATGAGAGACACAAGTGAAAGGATGTCTGGAGCTGAGATGTCACCATGACCCACCAGAGCCTTCACTAGCAACAGCCGGCAGCCTCCCACATGGGAGAGGGGAACGTACCAAAATGGAGCCCTCCTCCTTGTGATTTCCAGTGACTATTTGGTTTGCATGCATGTTCTGTGTCCTGGAAGACACTTGCAAAACCCCAGGATCCCTCTGTCTTTTCTGTGCAGTTTCCACTGATGAGCAACAGAACATGGAGCCTGCTGGGGCCTGGCCATGGCTCCCCGGTTTGGCACCAGTCTAGTCCAGGGCAAGTGAGAGTGAGGAGCAGAGTTGGACTCCCCTTGGCTCATGTATCCCACTACTGTGCAATCAATGACATGCTCCTGTCATCTTATGTGCAAGCCACAGGAGCAAGATGCAAGGGAAAAAAAGGAAAGAAAAAAAAAAAAGGGAAAAAAGAGAGGATTTCCAGCCTGTCTCAGGGAGGCACCTTATCCTGACTAAGCAGGTAGAGCCACGCTGCTCTCTTAGGTGGGCATGAAGTACCTGTGCACAGCAGAGCCCAGGCTGCAAAGGCCACCAAGAGATGGTTTGCAGTGAAGGGACCAGAACAGCAGTGCTGCCTGGCCTCACAGGGATTGTTTTGTCATGAAACTGCACACACTGTCCCCAAATCCAGTGCCAGCAGTGTTTGCACGTGGCCCAATTTAGAATAACTTTAATAAAGGAAATCTCAACACCTAAAATTCATATATCTGCAGCCAGATTTAGAGATGCCCCAGTTGATTAGCTGATACCTGGCTCTCTGAGCACCCACAAACCCCAAGCTTTAGCACTCAGCACCACAGAAAAATCCCTGTGCTTTATTTTCAAACACTTAGTCATGAAAAATGTGGCTGAAACACTGGGAACAGTTAGCGTGGTGGCTTGTAGCTCATCCTTCCTTTCTGGACATGAGGAGTCCCTGTGTACAGGAGTGCAGTGGTCACAGATGGGGAAAAGAGACAGGGTCTTCTCATCTGTGTTACCTCGTTCCCAGGGCTGCTTCCAGAGCTGGCCGGCAGCTCCAAGAGGGGGAGGTAAAACAGCGAGATGGTTCCTCATGGGAGAGGGGAGGGAGGACAGCCTCTTCACTGTCTGGATGTTTACAAACAGAAAGGCTGGGTTGGAAATCCAAAATAGCTATGGAAACTTCTATTTCAGCTTACACCTAAAAAAACCCTCAACCCTCTGAAGCTCAGGCTTTATTCTCAGTGAAGTTTCTTGCATAATCATTAAAAATGTGGGCTGTTTGCACCCTTAAGCAAAAAATCTGCTGTAACTACTTGTGCAAACTGAGTGTAAGTGAAGACTTGCTTCACTCGGGGGTTCTGTGTCTCGCACAGTGGAGGAGAGAGACCATCGAGGAGAAGAGCATGTCAGCCCTGCAGCCCTGCACCTCATGGAGCCACCTCACCAGGACAGCATAGACATGGGAGAAATAGCACTGAATGCCGGAGGAGAGTCAGCAGCACCGAATATTTTTTATTGGCAAGCGCAATATATTTCAACCAACTTCAAGAATGTTGCAAGAAAGCCTCGTGGAACAGATCCCACCCTGCTGTTGTATTTCTCAGGGTTTTGGGGCTGACATCAGCATCTGATGAGCTGATCCATCACTCAGGGTTTATACCCAGAGAAATCGGGAAATAACTTGCCGCACAGCACCAACCACTAATTTTAATAACAGCTAACTCAACATGGCATGACAAAATGAATTATTTCATTTTCCGAGATTTACTGACTAGAAATACTTCTTGAGGAAAATCTTACATGGGTATCTTACAGACACTCACACTTCCAGCATTTTGAACTGCAGCACCTCTGCCCAGTTTCCAAGGATAATGTCATATATGCTGTTTCTCCCACTTATGCCTGGATCCACGACAAACATGAATAAGCTGCTTTCACCTTCATCTTCAGACACTCTATCTGCAAAACATCATCCCACCAATTCGATCCACACTCTCTTTCTCTGGCCACCACCCGCTGACTCACCCCCGCTGCCCCGTCTTGAGGGATACATCAACACTATGGTTTTGTTTTTCCTTTTGGTAGGGATCTCTGTGCTCCATTTACAGACTCTCTTCCTCAGGCTTTTTTAATTCTTCACTTCTCCTCAGGTTTCCCTCCCTTCGGAGCTCATCTTTTCGTGTTCTTGGACCACAGGCTGCAAGCAGAGATGGGCTGTCTGATGCTCACCTTGAGAGTGGTTTCCCCGGGATGTTCAGAGGATCAAGGGGTTTCTGAACAAGGTTTTCCAGAAGCAGACCCAGGACATGAAGTTTCAGGCTTACAGCCAGTTCTGTGTCTTTTCCAGTGTCACAAACATTTCCTTGTCTATCATTCTGCAGTTAACCCTAACCTAGTGAATTCCAAACATTCAAGCTGGAGTAGAAAATAACTGTTTAGATTCAGTATTAAAGGATCATGGTAGCTTTATAGCCACCCTGAATATTTAAAACATCTGGAATCTGGAGTACCTCGGTGCTCAGGGCTTTGGCTTTTATTCCATCAATTAGTGGAGATTAACTGAACCAAGTGAGGTGACTTGGATTTCCTCCTCGTTGTGTCACAAGGGCTGTTGGACCTTGACAGGTCTTCTTTCCATGGGCAGACATGATTGGCCATCACACACAGAAGCTGTTACTTCATAGATCTATATTGATTTATTTATTTTTCTTTTATGTTACCTTGTAAGAAATTTGAGAGAGGATACTTTCTTTGCTGTGGCCAGCCATGACTTCTAGGGGTATATCTGCATTTCTACAAAGGTAGTAAATAATTTTTCTGTAGAGGTGTAGAGAGACTGTCTGCTGGCCACACACTAGCTTATTTTAAACATGTCCCTTAGCACCTGTGCAGCCAGCTTAGCTTGGCAGAGCTCAGAGTAAGGTCCCAGACCTGAGACTTTCTTCTGCTGGCAAATCTGCAACCTCCTCCTTGGGTACGGGGGCAGGTTTACAGACCTGTGGTCCTGCAGAGCGTTACAGTGTCCTTCTGCTCCATTGTCACTAGGACTCAAAATAGGGTAAAACAACAGCAAGAGTGTTTAGCTGTATTTCCAAAGCTTGAAAAACCTGGAGGCACAGAGGAATTTTTATTTTGGTGTCACTGTGCTGGGGCACCTGCGAGGTGCTGCTTGGTAGCAAGAATTGTTTTCGTTTCCCTACAGACCCTGGCACCTGAGCTGGCAGCCAATGCATTTTAAGATGGACTCGAGCAGGATAGGTACTCCTGTCTTGACTCCCACCGTGCTCCCTGGGACTGGGCACGGCATGGCTGGAAGGTGACAGAGACATCCTGACACTTGGAGAGTGTTTGTGTTCCTGCTCTTTCGTTCCTGCTGCCAGGCACATCCTCTAACTTTGGAAGAAAAACGCAGGCTGGCACACCACCTTCCTGGTTTCTGCTCCCTGGGTTTCATTGTAGGAAGTCTGGAGGTGTCGCAGCTCTGGAGGTGGCCGCACAGCACAGGAAACCCATTGCAGAGACAGAGAAACACCCAGGTGAAGGCACGGCAACATCAGCATTAAACAAGTCATCCTAAAATCTGTTTCAGAAAACAACTACAGACTGTATGGTGCAGTGTACAAAGTTAGGGTAATAAAGAGGGAGAGAAAAAAAAAGACAAACTGGCTACACAGCAGCTTTTATAAAGTGGATTAGCTCAGTCCAGCCCTAAGCCAGTGCTTTTTCTTTCCTGCAGGATCTTAGATCTGGGGCTCTTCACAAGCCATCCATAGTATGTTGTTAATGACTCCTGTAAAGTTCTTTGTAAAATGAGGGAAAAAAGGATGCTGGAGCCTCATTGTTCCCATTTTCATGATTCTACAGGCATAACCTCCCTCATCAGTGAGGTCTTCCTTGGCTTTTATCATCCAAGATTGCCCTAGCACTGACGAGTTAACAAGATCTGACAAGATCACAGCACAGGGCAGTATACCTGCAGGTAAAACAAAGGTCGTTTTGGAGGCATTTTCTCACAGTCTGGAGCACATAAATGTTCAACTCTGAGAGGTTTTCAGTGGCAAGGCGACGCTGGTAGCCCAGTCAACGCAGTTGCACCTGTTTGATGGAGGTGAGCTGGGATCACCTCTACAGGCTGCTGGAAACCCAGTCTGAGCACATTTACAAAGCACCAGCAGCACAAACCCTATGTGATTGTATTGGCAAATGAGTTACTGGCTACGATAATTTAGCAACCAGCTGTCAGATGCAGGAGAAGCAAGCACAAAGCCAACTCCTTCTTGTGACCCAAAAAGCAATGACAACTTATCTCAACAGCATGTCTGTTGAAAACTGCAGGGTCCACTGTGACCCACCATTACCGGGAATAGTTGCCCGTACTGCTGGGATGAGTGTTGCTCTCCCTGCGTGACTTGTCCCTGCAGGAGCCACCTGGGGCTAACGCATTATGGTTGGATCATGTATCTTCAGAGGAGGACCCAGTTCTTCTTATGAACTTCTCTATTTATTTGCTCTGATTTTACACTGCTTGTCCCCATTTATGTTCCCTCAAAGAACTGCTCCACTGTGTTCATCCTTGCTAATGTCCACTAATGCTAATGTCCAGTTTATTTCAGTACCTCAGTAAGGTGCTCTCTCATTTAATTTTCTCTCCCAGCTGTTGTGTCTGTGTTTGCACAATAGACGAACACATTTAAACAACCACGCAAATGTCAAAAATCACCCAGTTACACTAAGTTTAGGTAATGTAAGCCCCTTTTCCTTCCCTTGCTGGGAGCACGAGTAAGGCACAGCTGTAACGCTGTCGTGTTACCAAGTTCTTTACAGAGCGCCTGGCTACCGCCCTTTCTACCTCTAATAAACCTCACCTCCCTTTCAGCTTACCAAGTCACAAACAAACTCTTTGGGCCTTGGATAGCAGCTGTTTTGGGCCAGTCTGGTGCTGGGCAGAGGGTGACGGCGTAACGTTAGTGATTTCCCAGGGCTGCACTATGGAGCAGCAGGATTTGATGACAGCCAGGTGTGCCACAGCCATGAAAACAACACATACGCTGGCAAGCTTAACATGTTTTTTCTAGAGTTTTTTCTGGAGTTGGGTATGATTTTCTGAGCTCTCCCTGTCAACTGCAGAATTTGTTTGTCGTTCATGGAGGCAGACTGCAAATTTGCAAGACCTATTTCCTTGAGCCAAAAGCTGAACGCTGATAAGTGTCTGCCACATTCACAAGTGCCCAGTTGCAGCGGGAACGACAGCACCATAAAGACTGGAACCCATCTGAGCCCCCAATATGTGTTTGGGCTGGGCTCAGGGGAGGAATGCCTGCATCGCAGGCAGGGATGCCGGACCTCAGCAGAAACCCTGGTACCCAGGTGGAAGGGGAAGCACAGCCTTCCTGAAATTGGAGTCAGCCCCTGGAAGGACAAGAACTGCCTAAAAGAGACCACAAGCATAGGAAGGAGGGGGATTTTTTTACCCCTTTACTAGGCTCTTCAGAGCCATTAAGCCTGCCTGAGCAGAGCAGTTGGTGTGCTTCTTCGCAGGCAGGGCTGCCTGCAGTCTCGCAAAAATTCTGCGGTGGAATCTTGGAAGAGAGACAATATAAAGCCAAACTGCATGTTAAGCTAGTTGCTGCAGTATGCTCTATCTACCCCATCTTTATCTTTCCTACCACTTTCTCCAATTTAGAGAGGTGAGACTTCCTCATATGACTGGTTGGATTATTATTTATTAGGACATCTATGTCCCTAGCACTTTGGGGTGCCCCATCCCAAGGCTCCAGGAGGTGTGCAAGCACTGTGAAGGCAGTCCCTATCCCAAAGAGCCCATGCTATAAAACACAGGGTAATGGGTGTATAAAACAAGGAGACTGGGAGGCGGCAAGAGAAACCAGTAAGACAGGTTTGGGCGGCATGTCAGCCAGTAATCTCAGTGCACCAGTGTAAGTTTTGGGGGAGTCATACTGGTAAAGGAGTGATTTGAGAGAGGTTAGCTGAGGGCTGTTTCTAATGGGGGCTCCTCCTGTAGTGACAGACAGTCCGGGAGGAAGGCAGCAAGCTGCCGGAAAATGTGCTAGGGCTTTGCTGCGTTGGGGGGGAGTTGGCAGTACAGTAGCATCTGAGAGACGAGATGCTCTGAAAGCCATGGAAGCCAAGACAAGTAGATACAAGCAAATTCCCATGCAGTGCTCTGCCTAATAGATCTTTTTTCACTTCGAGGGTCCAGAGTGTCTGATTCCAGCAATCTACAGGGCCGTAATGTTGACCGCAGTTTCGCCCTCCCTCTCCCCTTTAATTTTCCTTCCTTCCTTCTTTTGTGCAAATAAAGAAAATGCACTGGGAATTCTTTTGAAGACAGTATGGTTGGGTTTTGCACTGGAATTTCATAAGGAAGCTTATGAGACATTATAAGATGTCTTTAGAAAAAGACTCTTTGAAGCTTTTATCTTAATGCATTTACCTCTAGAATACACAGACTTTGCATTCAAGAAAAGCACTTTACAGGGAGAAAATTAAATACATAATGACTTGCAGGAGACCAGGAGACTATATCCTGAGGAGTTTTACTGTGGGCTAGCACCAGGGAAATTAAATCGCTCACATACTCTTGACCTTGATTTTGGCATTTCTGTTTCATGACATAAAACAATCGGGTTAGTAGGAATATTTTACTATTGTCCCCTACAAACGAACTAGAAGCAGAACGCTGTAGATCAGTATCGCTCATAATGGCGTAGTTGGTAGAAAGTTCTGTTTCAATATTTCATTTCAATTATAAGAGCTCATATTGCCTTAGGTGAGTGTGGTAAAAAAAAATCGCATAATAACAGGTTATTGTGCAATGGACTGTAAAACCATCAGACAAGGGTGTAAGGTTTTTTTTAGGTGAAAACCAACTGAATAAAGTGCCTGAAGTCTTTTTCTGTTATTTTCTGGCATTCTCCTGAGTAGTTACTTTCTAATACATGCTGAAGACATGCTGTAACTTCAGTTTGCAAAATACTGTTCACTTACATGAAAAAAGAAAATTATTATGTACAACTGGATGAGTCACATCAGTTAGGAAGGCAGGAAACTTCAAATAAAATGTATTCTTCTGACAATAACATGCATCAAAAGGAGACAGTGAACACTGAGGCACGTGTTTCATGGAGAAGGTGGGATGGCTGGTGGTGTTTTCCTTACACTAGTGTAAATAGAGCAGTGCAACAGTACTAGCATGGTCTCTTTAAACATTTATTAAACTAATGAAGATGCCTCTAGAAAGGAGGAGACTGCATTAGATTGGCCTCAGGCACCTTTACACTGGTGTATCCCTGGCCACAGTGGCACATCGCACCTGGCTGAACCCGTTTCACCAGAGCGCAGCCAGCCTGCAGAGCAGATGTTGGCATACGGCATCCTCGAGATCTCCGCTGCAGCTGTGAAGAGATGAGGACGTTTAGTACTTCTTGCAAGGCTGCTTTGGAGAGCAAATGGGCAAGTGTGTACTCTGACAGACAGATAGTTACATACAAAAGATGCTGTAAAAACTATGGCTTCAGGGGGCTGCTTGGTAGATGCAGGGTTACATATAGAATTAAATGACTTAAAAAGCATACTGCTGCAGAATTATAGTTCAGTGCAGGCATTGCACTGCCCAGCTTTTGATCACCTATGGGTATTTCACCTGTACCTAGCAGCAGTGGCAGTACTGCTATAGGAATTACTTGGTTTTTCTTTAGCCTAGAGCAAAGCACAATGACTCTGAAGTTATGGGAAATAGTTACCAAGGCAGGTCATGGATTAGGTCATCTCCCTTACTTTGTCTCTGTTAGCAGAAATGTGTGCAGATCTGCTGGGAAATAAAGGGAGTCCAGGTTGAGCTCAGGTCTCAAAGGAGGTGATCCCTCCAGGCTACCTACCCAAAGAACAACCTGTAGTCATGCAAAAATGCCTGGAGTAAATGGTTTTAGTAGAAATCCAGCAGGAAAAAAAACTCCTGGTTTGCAATTGCACAGAATAGTACAATAATAATATGAATTTGCCATGGAATTAATTACAGGTTATAGTTCCGTGCTAATTTGTGCCTTGTAAAATAATGAAAATAACACTGAGGCAACAGCTCTGTCTCTTCTGAGTCACTACTTCAGCTATTACATATCTAAATATTGTGAATCAGAAGTTACACTGGCATTTAGGGCTTCAGCAAAACTGGTGTTCCCGTACCCAGCTGCTATCATGCCAGACTTACTCCTCTCGTTGGAACATGTTTCGTGAGGTCTTGCTTTAACATCTTTACAACCAGTTCCTATGCAAAATCTTGAGTTATAAATAAAACATGTAATATATAAATATATATGTGTGTATATGTGTGTGTGTAGACCTATATGTGTACATATAGTTTTTGCTACCTTGTGAATTCCCAAATGCTCTTAGAGACAGGCTACTTTGGTGGCATATGCTGCACGCAGGCGACTCCCTAATGAAGGAGAGGGGGGATTCCTGCAGCTCTCTGTGTCACTCTCTGCGCCGGCACAATTCCTGCCTGCTGAAGGGGTGCACTGCACATAGACTGCTGCTCCCCAAGTGGGAGTAAGAAGTCAGACAACATAGCAACTGCTTCCTATCGACTCATACCCACCATCATTAATCTCCCCCCTGCCCCAGGCCCCATTCACAACCTGTTTTATTTTGCTGCTAATGCTTCGCACCTGATGTGCAGATTCACTCCTGCGGTAGCACCACAGCACCTAACCTCTGATACTTGCCACGTGGCTGTCCGCAGCCAAACCAGCCGTGCCAGATGGCTTACAGCTAATGGAGACAACCAGGTACCTTCTGAGCATGTTTCTAGGTTTTCTATTTTAAACTTCTATTTGAGGATGAGTTGTGCCACAGCCCAGTCCGCGCTGCCTACGCTGACTAGCTCCCCATGGCAGATGAATGGAGCCAATAGCAGCTAGTGTTAGCTGAGATGAAAAAGTCTGCGTTTAGCAAGATGAATCTCCCACTGTATATTTAACACTCTGCTACTGAATTGTATTGATTTTCCCTGATACATTCTTCCTTACCTGAACTTTTATAAATGGTTTTTCAGTGCCAGATTTGCTTTGTTTTTAATGGATATACTTTCCAGTGGCAGAATACGCTTTGGACAGCCTGCAACTATGAAAGTCCTCAGTCTCACCATTGAAAGAGACAGCGATAGCCAGCTTGCCAGTAGAGCAAAGCGCTCCCATAAATAGCAGGCTTATTTGGTAAAGGGTGTTTTTGTTAGGCGGGGAAGGGAGAGACATTTCAAGGCAATTTTGTATCACTAGATATTTAGGTTCAGAAATATCTTTATCCGCTTTGGGAATGCACTTCCTGTTTTGACTTGCACTCTAAATATATATAATTTTTAAATTACAGGTTTACGTCAAGAGAACAATTTAGTCAAGTATTACTTTCTTTGGAGAACACATCCTTGTTGTTACTCATAAATTATGGCATGCATTCAGGCATAAAGAATGTACGGATCTATTAATCAAAACCCATAATCCACATTACGGGTTCTGTGCAGGAAACAGCTCTTCTGGACATGGGGGCAGTGGATACAAAGCTGGCAAAATGAATGGCAAAGAAGGTCTGATTGGAGGTGCAGGGAGTTACTGGATGGGAAGGACATCGCAAGACGAGAGGGCACGGCAGAGATTTTGGAGGATCCAGTTCATGCCGTGATGTAGCGTTTCTGCACAGCCCAGACGAGGTGGCCCGCAGTCGGGGCGTGTTTAGCCTTCTCAGCAGAGGCCTTAAGCTGACAGCTAGGGGAAACTAGTAAACTTACAGGGTGCAGCAAAATCCGCCAGGGCTCAGCATCGTTCAGTCACCCCAGCAGTTGGAAACTAAAGTTTGGCCTTCGCTACTGGGCTGTCTCTGTGCTGCGTCTTGTTCTAAGCCCTGGATCACAAAGAACCAAATGCAAAGATGCCCCGCATTGTGGGTGTCCTGGCATTCAAACTTTATTGGTTGCAAATAATACTTTAAGACTCAGGTTTACTCAATAGGGACTGTGCCTCGGGCATGTCTCCGACCCGCACTTCTTTCAAAGCGTAAGAGTTTGCTGGGTGATCTCTAGACAAGGACAGGGCAGGTCAGGGATGCAGTGATGCCGGGATTTTTGTTCAAGCAGCAGCCTGCTGCAGTAAGAGCGGGAAATGTACAACTGGAGTAAGCTATACTCCATTTTCAAGTCTGTGAGAGTTTCAACCAAAAGGCACAAAGGACATAGGTGGCCCAGACACTTCTGATTTTTTTCCAAAGCTCAGCAGACAGGAAGAGATCCAAAACTTTGTTTGTTCCAAGGTTCTTCTCCAGTCAAAAGTTTGGACATAGTTGTTTCTTGGGCAATTTATCCCAATGGCTTCAATGTATGAACATGGGAAGAATGTCCCACTAAACCCAGTTTTTCACATGTTTTTTGTACTGGCTGCTCTGCCTCTTGAGGTTTATAGTGATCCATTTAGCAGTGTGATGCTGTGTCATAAAATGCAAGCACCATGTTTGATTGTATTAGCAGAATTACCATGTGTAAAATGACATGATTATACACTCTTCTGAACACTGAATAGGGCATATCTGTATGCGATTCAAAATATTATGCTTGAAAAAATGTATGTTTGTCTCCCATATGAATTACCATAACAAAAGCTGAATCTGTCCCAAGGAACATTCGCTTGTGTTCGTACTATGTCCACTAGAAAAGGAAGATGTAAGACCTTGAAGCAAACCTCTGCCTACCTTTGAGGCTGGGAATGGGACTCTGGCCATAGTCCTTTAGAGACATGCCTTTGCTGAACTCTCCTCAGTAGCTTCTGCTGTGAGTGATACCCCACTAACTCAGTGCAAGCTTTGAACTACTTGATCCTTCTCCTTTCATGGAAGTCAGCTTACAACTTGTACCAATGGCCTGGTTGTGCCATTCTGCTGTAGCTGCCTTGTGGAAGCGAGACAGTTAATTTATATAGAGTGCTTTCACTTACTACAGTTTATGAGATAAAAATCTAAGAACCCCTCCTGCCCCTGACACACACAGAGGTTGCATTTGATTTAACACAGGTGCTGACATGTTTCCGTGTCACATTGGCCATTGTCACACGTGTAAGTTTTTGATGGAATTTGTGTGTTCCACGTGATAAACCCAATGCTTGCTTCCACTGTGCACACCCCTAACCCTCAGCCTTTCCCTAATTTTGGCGCAATCTGCACATCCTACACAAACTTGCCCCAAGGAATACTTGGTTCCCAGTATAGAGGATAACAACATCTGTTTATGACCACTGTGGTAAAGAGAAATTGCCATAAGAGCTTGGCAATGAGTTTTGAATTTTCCCCATTAAGCTGATTCAGCAAAGCTAAAATGAAATGGCCTGTCAGAGCGTGCCAAGGGGAACCATTTACTGCTCAGAGGGCTCGCAAAGTGTCTCTTTGTTCGTTTCCCCCAATATTGCAACCCCAAAACTTTCAGGACTATGATAAACAATGCCTCGTTATGTTTGTGTAAAACAAATTGAAATTTCTGTGCATAGCTATCAGTCACTGGCCAGGCCTCAGCCCGAAGAGATTTTGGCTGAAGAAGGCTTTGCAGTGAATGTATCCACCCTCTTGCTCCACAGCGCTGTGAAATCTCTGAACCAGGGTCAGGGTATTACTGGTAGGGCAGGATGTGCTGAGACCCTTGCCGAGCCCACCCACATTGCAGCAGCCTTGCGGCTAGAAGATCCCCCAGCTTCCTCCACTTACTTAATCTTTCTCATATCATTATACATCCCCTTCAGAGCCAAGTTCCAAAAACAGTGCCCATCCTTTTCCTTTTCAAGTTGGTAATGTTCTTTTGTCCAGCACATACACAACATGCACGCACGCACACACACACACACACACACTGGTTCCAGCTGTTGCGCATTATAGTACAGCAAATACTTTAAAAAAAAAAAAAAAAAGAAAGAAAAAGTGAATGGAAGATCAGCACACAATCCAGAGAGTGAGGGAGTAAATGTTTCTCATTAGTGATTAGATCTTTCACATGTTTTCCTGCATACTTGTAGTTCCTTGCTCTCAGTTGACTTGGGTTGGACTGGAACACTTGCAGATCATTTTTTAAGAGCCTTGATCTTCTGTGAGGACATCTTGATTGCTTTTTTTTTTGTTTGAAAATTGAACTTTGTGAACTCTCTTCTTGTCTGGAAAGGACATTTAGGTCCACATCTTTGTCCTGAATCTCGGGTTAGTTCGGTAACATTCATAGCAGCAACAATGCCTGTAAAGGTCAGCATAGAAGCCTCTTGCCAAGTCTCAAAAGGAAAGTATAAGTGATGCTTAAAAGTTACCTGGGACTTTTTCTGGCCTAAATAGTATCAGTCGCAACTACTTTTCCTTGGGACAGATTCAGGTTTGTATTAAGATATTTCATACGTAGGACAAATGTTGTTTCTTTTCTCTAAGTATGTCAATTAATCAAGAGGTCAAAGAAACATTGTTCCTTGAGTATCCAAAAAGATTAAAGCTGCCAGGGAAAATAAATTCAATCTTATCTTGTTGGATTGTTTTACTGCTGCATGATGGCAAGTTTTCTGATACCATTGATCTATTTGAAATGTGTTATGGATTTCTACATCTAATAATAAGCAGCCTAAGTGTTGAATACCAGATGGGATAGAAGCAGACCTGGTACAGACCTACCAGAGAGGAAAATATGTCATTCACAAAATATGAAATCCATGCCTAATGACAGTTGTTTGCATTTCTCCCATTATTGGTCCCCAGCTTTGAAACCTGTATTTTGTTCACTGAAATATCTCATCTGACAGGCTGAGTTGTGGTGAAGCTCAGGCAATATAACGAACAGTAAAATAAAGCCAAGTGCTAGGAATATATTAGAACTGTTGCCAAACTGTCCTGAGATAAAACTGCTAAAATTAACAAGTGCATTGTTTTCCTCGAAAACATTATCTGTCCTGCAAATAAAGTTCAAGACAGTCATGTTTAAACCTATAGGCTTGGGCCAATTTCTAATCTCATTTACACTGATGTAATTGATATCAGAAGTTGGCTTGTGGTGTGCTTACACTACATCTCAGTGCTATTAGCAGTAACTACAATAGAACTGAGGGCAATTTTTGAATATGATCTACCTTACGTCATACCTCCAAGATAATGCCTCTTAGCAAGTGAGACATTTCTTCTAACTGTCTGCATGAAAAGGTATAGGTCAAATTAACCCCCAGCCAGAAAGAAGCTAACAGATATCACAGCTGAATTTTAAATTGTTCCATTGGCTGAAGCTTTCCTTTGCAAGAAACATTGCACTGTCTGTAAGTAATTTCTGCTTCAACCACAAAGAATACATTGGTGCACAGAAAATTTCTTTCAGGAACGGCTAGTTAACCTAGCAATTTAAAACTGCTCTGAGTGCAGAATGTGGGAACAGTAAATAACCTTGGTTTCTGCTTTTCTAAATCTGTGACAGGAAAGCTCCATGATGTGTTAACTCCTTAGTCTGTGTATGACACTGGGGTTTTGTGGAGACAAGACTGAGGGCTTCTCATGTCTTCTGCCAATGCCCTACTCCAAGCCCGGATACAAGGGCCAGACAAACAAAAAATGGACTCAGGCAACACATGCCGGAGGGTCCCAGTCTGCTTGTGTGCAAACTGCCAGGAGTTTTTTGATGATATTACAAAAAAAATTTCTGGGACTTGGGAAAACGACATAACAGTTGACATTGCAGACCATATAACCTGGGAAACTGGACCTTTTTCAAATATCACCCAACTTTCTGTACATTTATTGTACCTGCCAGCTCACTGTTAGGCATCCAGCAGCATTTCCAGCAGTATTGCAAGGCAGTAAGCACAAGGTTCTGCAGATGCAAGAAGATAATTTGGCTTCTCTCCACATTTGCATACATTTAAATGTTAATGCCCACTTATGTGCACTCCTTTACCAATGGTGCCAGCACAGAGCACCCCTGCTGATTCACTGGCAGAACTTCACGCCATTCTCGCTTACCGGTTTTCATGAAGTCTCCCAGCGAAATGCCAAACATATTTGGCTCTGTTTTGTTGTGAGGTCTGATGAGATCACAGAAAGGAAAATGCCCTCAAGACATCACAACAGAAATTAACCAAAAGACTTCCTCTTGGGGAAATGCCTTAGCAGGCATGAATTAAATGTCAGCAACATGCAGATTGCAGAACGTGCTTCCAATCCAGTGCCATATATGGATCATAATCAGCAGGACAATTCCGATCTGGATCAAAATCAGCACAGGCATGGAAAAGGGTTTTTTGGAACTGAATGTGAATGCATGGGTTGGCAGATAAGAGTCTTCAGTCGTCACTTTGAGGCCACAGATTGTGTGCTGGTTGTGGGTTCATTTAATTTCATTTGGGGTTTTTTTAGTTTATTTCACACACAAATCTTCCATGTGGAAGTATCCGTGACCAGTGCTTTCCCCTGTCTCCGTTCAGCCATGGGATGGTCATCCTGTTATCTGCCAGGAGTAATCAACCTGACAAATCATAACCTATTGGTGACTGAACTTGTCAAATCTCCTATTTGCACTGTGGCAGCACAGCATATCTGGACCTGAAGTCTTCAGCCCCTTGGAAACTTCAGTTAGCAGCAAGCAGCATGAGCTACCGCGAACTCAAGCACAAACATTATTTTCTCTCTGTACTGACTGTCAAGCCATATGTGCAGGGATCCTGTGTGCAGGGATCCCAAGCCCCGTCTGAGGGCTCTGGTAAATACCACTGTTTCTTTGGCACAATTCACTTTCTCTATGTCTCTTTGAGAAGCAGAACTTCCTGAGGAGGAAGCCTTAGCAGAGCAAACTCACGAAGGCACTCACAGGCCATCACAGACCTCCCCACTCCTGCTTTTTGTTAAAATGAACTTCTTTGACCTAACATGCACCTTGAGTCACAGGTCGTCAAAAGAAGCACCAACACACACACACCTCCCCCTTCCTTCTTCTCCTGAGAGAAAGGATGAAAGATGCTGACCCGCATGTGGCAGAGTTTGGTCACATCACACAGCACAGGCATTCTTGGCTACTGTGGTGGTGAGGGCAGTACAGCAGCCATCAAAAATAGAAAATGGTAAAATAGAGCACTTCACACTTCATGGTTTTTGATGATGAGTGGAGGAGTGTCCTGTTTGTGAGAAGGAGTGAAAGCAACATGCTGGTCTGTATCTGCAGGCAAGTGCCAGACCGTGCCTTGTGCAAGGCGTGTGTTACCCATAGAGACATCACTGACTCCCATGAGACTGGCCAGAGCCATGGTCCCATCTGGTGCTAAATGGGAGGATCTGGGATGCAGCACCAGGCTCAGCAGCCAAGCAGCATGGGCAAGCTGCCAGGAAAGGGCAGCACTAAAGGCAGGTGGGAGCATGGCATGGAAAAAGGCTGATACCATCAGCGGGACAATTGGGGAATGGATTTTGTGGGAAAATTTTTGTGGGAAAATTTTTGTGGGAAAATCCAACAAATTTGAGGGACAGCATGGTGAATGGAGAAGAGAAAACAGAGTTAGAAGTAAGACAAAGCTTGTGAGTGTAGGAAGTAGGACCTTCTCCTGTGCTTGTGGTCTGAAATAAAGAGCAGGAATGACTGTGTGCACTGGCTGCCAGAGACAGCAGAAGGTGAGGTGTGAATTTCCATAAGCATTATGCAAACACCACCACCACCATAATTAATCTACAGCTTTTAAAAAAACATAATCTCCTGATTGCAGGAGGTAACTTGGGCACTGAGTTTAAAAGTCCAGCTTCCTGCTGCCCCAACAACATCCATGGGGATGGAAGAGGAGGTGTCCCTCACACGCTTCCCTGAGGAAGGCGGAGGTCAACTCTCCACGCCCTGTGTAGAAGCCTCCTGGATTAAAGTTCTCTGGCTTAGCAGGGTGAACAACCTCCTTTCTCTACCAGGGACAAATGCCACTCACTTTCTCTGCAGAAGTGAGGACCTCCAGTGCTCCCGTAGCACTGGGTGAGGCCCCTGATCCTGCACACTGCCATGCACACGTGCCGGCCACTGCCTCCAGCCGTAAACATAGCCCAACGTTTCTCTCCCAGTGCTAATTAATGTGGGATGTGCATCCAATCCTGCAAATGAGGAGCATATATCAACACGTAACCTGTCTCTCTGAGCTGAGCAGTTTTCTTTATCCCCAAAAGGACCAAGTAATCAGACAAATTGAGACCTGGTCTGTTATTAAATACTTAACAGCAATATCCAGCTCCTATGGCCACCACACTGACCGAAAAATCCTCCAAATCTTCAATGCTGCAAAAACGTTCTGCTGTTCCCCTCCCCTGACATGATGTGTCTCAGCAATATCTGCAAAAATGTTATAAGTTTGCAATGCAAAACTAGGTCAGGATTGTCCAAACACAGAAGTTTAAAGTTAAGGTGCTACTTCTATCTGTGAGTCTTACAGTGATGAGCCTGAATTTAAAAAAGCAATGTGTATGACAAAGTTAACATCAAAAAATTTACAGGATCTTTCCAGTATTTTGGAAATATGTTCATTTTGTAGGAGACCTGTCCCTTAGACCCCTATTTTGTTTTTTGAGACCCAGTCCTCAGATTTAGAATGAAATGCTAATGTCAGGAATTGCGTTCTCATGGAATTTGCTTAAAAGTGCGAGATATATTTCTGAACAATACTGTATTTGCAAAAAAGTGCATTTTTAAACAAATCAGGTTGTGAATTGGGATAAAATTACATCAATAATTTTAAACAGAATTGGAGATTAGAGAGAGAAGATCAGAAAAGTCGAAGCTTTTTGTTCTGATGTTATTAAAATAAAACATCATTTTTCTTTCAAAAATTCATTTTGAACGCCAGCAAAATTATTTTGAAAAGGTCTTATCTCATGAAAAGATCTATAGAAGTATAGACCAAGACTAATTTCTTTAATACCCACCCACTTACTTTGGAATAATATCAAAGTATCTGTACCAGTATCCAAAAATGTGATCAACATTAGAGCATAAAATGCAGTTTTATATACTCTAGCTAAGGCAATGAAAAGGTAGTTATAATTAAATCCTTCCTTTGAGCAGTATTTTCTTTTTATTGAATACTGTTTGAAAACAGGAAGATAGACAAGAAACAGGAACTGAAAATTATTACATCTCATGCAAGACTGATTGTTAAACAAATGCATCATTCTCTTCATTGTTGTTAAGAGAGCTGATGAAAACCTTCCTTCATCGATTCAAACAGTCTGTACACCACGGCCAAAATTCAAGTGATGTGCCTTGGTACTGTCGACACAGTGATAAATGGTGTGCTGGGGTCCCCGTGGCTGGGTGGCACGTTGGTAGAAGACGCAGCCTGGTGCTGGGCACAAATGCAATGCAGGTGGCAGACAGACCCAAGGGGTGACCGCAGGTGGAGCTCAAGGCAACTTGAAACACAACCCTTGCTGGGCTGAGGGACATGCCAAGGCACTGTCCCATTTGCTGCTACGGATTGCAGGAGACATCTCTTGGGTACCTGCTCCAGCTCTGGCTGGACAGCCTTGTGTTTCGTTTTGGGGAGGCACACCTGGCCAAGCCTCCCCTGCTGCCTCTGAGGTGCAGGTGTGCTCTGGGCTTCTGCTCTGGGGGCAGGTTTCCATATCGTTCTGGCTCCTGAGGCACCTCCTGAAAGCTCCTGAAAGGCTGGGACACTGTGGTCCCCCAGCCCCTGTGTGTTGTCCCTCTGATTGAGTGGTGCCCACACCGTGCTTTTCATCCCAGCCTTGGAAGGGGGAAAGGACTATTTTCAGAGCTGTAAGAGACTATGGATATGATTAAATAAAACAAACAAGCAAACACGAAGCATGGTTGACTATGAAGAGAATTGAAATTTTTATCAGGAAGAGCAAAGCAGAGAAAGAAGAGAATTGCAGAGAAAAATCTACCAGCGATCCTTCAGGAGGAGGCACCCAAGGTGCTCTTTGGGTCTTGCACCCAGCTGGTACCTTCTTGTTCAGCCTTTGCCCAGTATCAGCACAGCACTGTCCTGTTTCCTAGAGTCCTTTTTAAACCCATGTTCTCTGGTTTGATACTTCAGAGATAGGTTCTCATGGTGCTGAACACGAGGCTGTCACAGCTAGCATTGGTGTTATGGCCCAACAGCCACTCAAATGTCCCCAAGGGGTCTAAACCTTGTGGCAGCCAGCTTTGCCAGTATTGATATTGAAATCAGGGAACACAACTTACATACTACTGTGTACAGGTAGTAAAGGTTCAAAACAAGTGTCTGAATCCCAAACACTGTGTCAGTGTCATTCATTTGCAGTGACACCTCTTTTCAAACTGTTAAGGCCACTGCAGCTTCTCAAAGACAACATACCTCATGAATATTACCCTATTCTCTTGTGAATGACTGGAGAACCTTCAACTTATTTTTCCCTTGGCAGAGGGTCTCTCTCAAAAGCATTTCATGTCAAGATACTGCTGAAGGAATATGTTAGGATTGTGTCTCTGATGTCACAGGCTACAGTCAGGTAACAATCATATTTATGATATATCTTGAAACAGGGAAATACCAGGACACATTACACGTACTGCATTCATCAAATGCATTAGTGTGACCTGCCTGGTCAAAGCAGCTCCCTCAGTAGCAATATTTAGTATATAAAACAACACTTAAAGACAGTTTTCATTTTAGCTTTTCATTCTCTCTCAAACCATCAGAAATGCTCTGTGTGTACAACCGAAGCCTGTGTTAAACTAAGCTTGGAGTGCATAAATGTGAGGACTCATATTTATTCACTTTGGAACTCTAAATCAAGTTGAATTCTAGCCTGCTATGTAAAAAAAAAAAAATTCTCCGTATTAAGTGACAATAAAACACTGAATATTTTGCCCTTTTTATATAATTATGTCAAGCAACTTCATTTGCAACAAAGAAGAAACCATTAAGTAAATGCAACCTTTGAGACCACCACAGAAAGCCCCTCTATTTTCAGGAGATGTTACTATCAGGCATCAAACTAGACATATAGAGTTACCAGCCCCTAGGAACGATGAGCATCATCTCTCTGCTGTGAAAAGTAACCTCCAGTCTAAGAATGTCATCCACAAATACAATGAGTTTGAATTACTAATCACATTTAGGTTTCAGCAATGTAACTAGTCAGCTAATCGGATCATTTCTTGTTTTTACATATTGCTTTACAAAAGTGTTAGAGATCAGCATGGTGTATTGCCATGACAAGACAGAAGTTCCCTGCTGCAAACACACACTTTTCACTTCTTCTGTGGGAGCCCCTTAGAGGAGGACAGCCTGATACAGGTTTTTAGTTTTGCACATTTTGGCAGCATCTGACAATCTGCTGGGCAGGTTGGCTCAAGGTCCTGCCAAAGGCACTCATCATCCTTGTCTGACAATGTCTGTCAGCCTTCCCCAGAATTTCTATATTCCCCAGGATACCCACTTCTGTTGATACAGTCCTTCAACCTCAGAAGCTTGGTTTCTCTTGATACAAGCAGTGACTCGAGGGAATCTGAATCAATCATGAGCAATCCGATGTTCAGCTTCATCTCCTGACTCCCAGTTACTCTACTTCAGTCAGCTTTAAACAATTCCTCTCCTTTCCTAGAATCCCTTACCAGCTGTTGCCATGCTAAGTTCAAAATGAGCTATGGATTTCTGGCTCTTTTAATCTTTCTCTGTAAACTGGCCCCTCCAGTACCTCCTTGATACTACAAAAAATCCCAGACATTGTTTTTCTTTTTCTTCTTCTCTTCCTTTTTATTAGCAACATTTCTGAGAGTCTAGAAGACCATTTCTCTTGTGTCTTTTCTGCTGGTTACTTACATTATTCTTGGATGTGCTGTCTTGTATTTCACTTTTCCTTTTCCCCCCTCTTTTCTCCACATTCTCCTCTGCCATCTACTACCTGCACTAACAAGAAGGTAGCTCTTGGCGGGGACCTGGGTTTACCTCCAGCTCACCAGCACATGTCAGGGTGTGCCATTCAGCTGCTGTGGGCTGGCTTTTATGCAGAAGAGCACAGAGAGTCCAGGCCAAGTGGGAGCCCGGCAAGCCCCAGCAGTTTCCTCGAGCTGTAGGATGGCAGGCCAAGACTCTGGTATGCTCTGCAGAATAAACCTGTTGCCGAGTTTATATACAGCCTGGCACTCAAACCCATCAGATGTGATGGTTGAAACTACAGGCATTGGATGGGGAAGATCCTGCCTCCTGCATTTGTCTTTATTGCACCTTTCAGTAGTTTGGTACTGGGAGCCTTTTCTCCTGCCCCTCCCATCCAGCAGAATGCACAGGGTCAAGTTTGGCTGGTGTCTCTGGGTCCCCTCACCCAGGGAGCTGATGGAGCCCAGAGCTGAGCGCCCATGAGGTGACAGCTGAAGGAGCAGGTACCTCCAGCCTCAAAGCATTTTGTCCAAGGCTGCATTGCTGCACAAGGAGAGACAAAAGTTCAACACGTCAGCTCCATCAGATGTCCCATGTGCCAAGACACCAATGTCAGGGGTTTAGATTTGCAACACCTGCTCTACTGGATTTGCAGCTGGAGGCCAGTTTGCTCCCACAATGAACACTGGCTTCTGGGCCCAGAGGTGCAGCTCCCTAAATTCTTTACAGTGCCTAATCCTTCTTAAACACTGATGAAATTACCTTCAGCCATGTCCCTAAGTACTGTACGGACCCCGGATCTCAGGTCTTCTGTCAATCTACATGTTTGTTCCATGGCTGGTTAGATCACTGGTGGGTTCAGACGAAGGTGTGTAGGCAATACCTCCTGATGCATGAGGAGTGCCCCAGCCTCCACCTCTGACCTCTGATTTTCATCATTGTCCAAGCCATGTGCCACATCATCCTGTTCTCTGAGTTAGTCTCCTTCAAAATCTCACTGCTCAGAAGAAACCAGAGACTTGCAGGAGGTCAAGAAAGAGGAGGATCTGAAGTGGGGACCCAGACCAAAAAGCATGGGTGAGTGATAGGGTTGCAAAGGGCCCAGGACTGAGTTAGGTGGGAGGCAGGTAGGAAGGCAGGTCACAGGATGGCTTCAGGTGGAGCTAGAGCAGTGAGAGCAAGAGAGAGGGACAAGGTGGCCAGCAGCATTTTTGCAGACTAATGAGAGAGGAACATGTGCCAAGAGACACAAGAGCAGGGACTTCTAGCAATCAAGCTGGGAGAGACTGTAATTTAAATCTAATGGACGTCGGGTTAGAGGCAAAGGAACATTAATGTCATTTTTCTAAATCCCAGACTAAGAACCGGATTCCTTGAGAAAGCCTTGGGATTAACTGATAGCACCACACAAAATACGCAGACATAGCTTACATTTTTCTCAGGATTTAACTACCTTAATATCTCAGATAATAGAAGGATGTCAGAAAAATTTAAACACCCAGAAGCCTTTGGAATTTGAAAAGCTCTCCCGGTACTTAATTAGAGATAGTTATTGAATCTGGAGAATGATTTCGCTATGGGCTCTCACTTTTTTAGTGTTTCTTTCACCCACTATGCTACTTACCGGAGTTCACACCATTCTGTGGAAACCACAGGATCCTCTCTACTGGGAAGACCACCAAGTCCAGCATCTTACCTTTTGCCCAACATTTCAAGGAAGGTATGTTCTTCTCCAGGGCTACAGCATACTGAATCAGCTAGGCTAGGCTTAGCTACAGGACATGGCTGTCAAACCCCATGCCTGGCCTCTGTAACCCAAAGCCTTCCTACCCAATCAGTCAGAACGATCAACATTTCAGAACTAAGCAGCTTAACATGTCCCATGAAGACAGTTAATACCCCGTGAGATTTTAGTCCCAAGTTCATCCTCAGTTCTCTCTGGGGACAAATGTGTCAGAAAATAACCGAAGCAACAGCCACCATTTTATGAGGCTTTTTCAATTAAATCATAACACTTCAAGAAGCTGTTTTGCTTAGTTACTATTTCTCTTTCTTAAGTGGAAGAATAACAAAGAGAACATCTCAGTAATTTTAAAAGCTAACAGTGAATTGAACATCTGATGCTCAAATGAGATGTTCTTTTCTAATTTTTATGCATAAGATATTGCAAAAAAGGGAGGGTGGTGCTCCTAATTGGAGCAAATAGGACCCAAAGGTCATTAAATGAAAATATTTCACAAGTGAATTTCGGCTTCCCTAACACCTGTAGTCATAGTTTTCCTTCTAAAAAACACTGGATTCAAGAAAGCTCAGCGTATCTGTAGGACTGTTCATGGATGAGCCCACAGGAGGTGAGGGAGCTGTGGACCCAGACTGAACTGCTGACGTACCAAGTAGGCAGCTCATGCCAGCTTCTTTCTTCTGCCCTAGGAGTCCTTATCCTGCTCGTGTGCCCTGGAGGAGGGTGGGGAGAGGATGCAAGAGGAGCAGAGCTGCTGCTCCTGACAAGCCAGAATTTTAACTTTAAAGGAAAGTTAACAGGAAATTCAACAGAGTGCTGGCTTTCAGCTACCCTGTGCTCTGTACAGCAGTGGGTACCTGAGGTTTCTTATCAGCAGGTCATTTCAAACACTGACTACGCCGCCAGACTCCATCACTCCCATCATCACTCACGGAATCACAGAATTTTCAGAGTTGGAAGGGACCTCTAGAGATCATCTAGTCCAACTCCCCTGCTGACGCAGGATTGCCTAGAGCACATTACTCAGGACTGCATCCAGGCGGGTCTTGAAAATCTCCAGAGAAGGGGACTCCACAACCTCCCTGGGCAGCCTGTTCCAGTGCTCTGGCACCCTCACCCTAAAGAAGTTTTTTCTTGTGTTTGAATGGAACTTCCGATGTTCCAACTTGTGCCTGTTGCCCCTCATCCTGTCACTGGGAACCACTGAAAAGAGTCTGCCTCCACCCTCCTTCAAACCACCCTTTAGATACTTCTAAGCAAGAATAAGGTCTCCCCTCAGCCTTCTCTTCTCCAGGCTGAAGAATCCCAGCTCTCTCAGCCTTTCCTCGTAAGAGAAGTGCTCCAATCCCCCAATCATCTTTGTTGTCCTACGCTGGAGTCTCTCCAGAAGTTCCCTGTCCTGCTTGAGCTGGGGAGCCCAGAACTGGACACAGTATTCCAGTTGTGGCCTCACCAGTGCCGAGTAGAGGGGGAGAATGACCTCCCTTGACCTGCTGGCCACACTCTTCCCTATGCAGCCCAGGATTCCATTGGCCTTCCTGGCGACAAGGGCACATTGCTGGCTCATGGATAATTTACTATCTACCAGGACCCCCAGATCCTTCTCCTCAGAACTGCTTTCCAGCAGGTCCACCCCTAACCTATATTGGTGCCTAGCATTCTTCCTCCCCAGGTGCAGGAGCCTACAGTTGCTCTTGTTGAACCTCATTAGGTTCTTCTCTGCCCAGCACTCCAGCCTGTCCAGGTCACACTGGATGGCAGCGCGGCCCTCTGGAGTGTCAGCCACCCCTCCCAGTTTGGTAGGGAACGGAGACAGGAGGCAGAAAGGAAAGGACAGCTGTCCCTCAGCATGACTGACTGCTGCCCTCTAGGTTTTCCTGATCCTTGGAACAGGGGTTGCATTTTTAAAATTCATCATACTCCTCCTCACTTCTTCTCCTGGGGATTTCAGAGTCCACTGGCCTGGGAGTACATGTACTGACGGGGATCTTCAGCTGTCTCCACTCTTCTGAGTATTTAGACCATGCATGTCTTTGTCCTCCTCTGCTGCAAGAGTACTAGCTGTACCATCCCTCTCTTTCCTAGCAAAGGCCCATAGAGATGCTTTCTGCGGTCTGGTGTGAACATCCTGGGAACCTCACAGCCTTACTTCACTTCAGTGTTAGGTTCATCTTCTGTCTCTGTCTCATTCCTGAGGCTACTGCTGTTGCTGCCTTTAGTGGCAAGAATCAAACCCTTCGTGCGTTATTTTCTGCAGCCCCACACAGATTCACCAGCACCTGGGGCAGAGGCAGACCCTGATCCCCCAGAGCCCTCCATGGAGTTGGGTCCTGCTGTGAGCCTGGCTCAGGTGACCTCTCTGCAGCGGGACAGGTAGGATTGGTATGACCCAAGTGTAGCACATCAGAGCCTAGAGGTCTTCAGCTGAGCTTGTCTCCTTTAGCTCCATTTAGGAGCAATGTGGAAGGAGAGATGCCCATATAGTATAAATCAGCTAATCTCATTTGTGCATCTGCTTTACGATGGAATGAATTGTGCCCCAGATTCACTGACTACAGATACTCAGATTGCGGTGATCAGAGTGGATTAAGATGTCTACAAGACTGCCAGATGAACTGCACCTTGTGAGACAAGTTGCTCTGAAAGTGTGTGGTTAACTCAGGAATCTCCCGAGTTTTCTCCCCTAAGACCAAGGATTTTCTCATGTTGTTTTTTCCCCCCTCCTTTGTTTTTTAAACTTTCTTGCTTGATCTGGAGCAGTTCATGCCCCACACATTATTCACAGTTCAGAACTGGAACCACGTCAGTTATCCCAGAAATGCCCCAGTTGTCTCTGGGCTGACACTTCTCTAGGCAGAAGGACAACGAGGAGCAGTCACTCTGGCCATAAATCCCACGCACAGACAGCAGCTTAGAAAAAAGTCAAGGACTGGAGGGTTTTAGAAAATGTTAAATGTTTTCTTTACAGGCCATATTGGTGTCATCAGGGGTGCAGTTTCTGGAGATAAAACAAGCTAATTCAAGGCTCAGGGAAGAGCGTAGATTTGTTTTAGAGAACAAGTCTATTAGCCTCAAAGCTTGCTGAATCTCTCTTGCTGTGACAGCTCAGGTCAAATTCAGGTGACTTGGCTATAAAACGAGAATGACGCACCTGATGAAACATATAAAAGACGTTGATCTGTGTGAACTCCCACCTCGGTGTATTGAGTTCAAGGAGCAGCACACAATAGTGAAGGGATCTGAAAGGATCATGTTCACGCAGTTGCACAGATGCCCTTTCAAAGAACAGGCTGCCAACCGGCTAAAACATGAGAATTGTGCTGAAAGACCAAATTCTGAAAGGCAACTCCGTCGCCTGAGCCAGGCACGCTGAATTTGCTCTTCCCCATGGCTGCCCCTGGAGCTGCTCTCACCATCCTCTGCAAACACTGAACGCAACCCCCTGTCCGAAGTTCAGCATTTTCACACCTTCTGCTCCTCTGCAAACTCATAAGCAATAGTCAGGGCTGTTTCAGGCCATCAGACATGGAGGACAGCAGCAGCAAGGCTCAGGGCTGGCAGAAGCACGATGAAAATCTTGACTGCACATTAGAGTTCCAATAAAAACAAGCCTCTGGGGAATAATCTCATTATAGATAACTATAACCTCATTATCTCACTATATAAGCTTACTCCCTGAGTATTACCTCACTAGTTTCTTGTGTGCTCTGAACCTGTTTCTCTCATGGTCTTTTGCCTTACATTCCAATTGTAAGTGGTTTTGGGCAGGCACTATCTTGTGAAAATGTTTATCTGGAGGGACCTGCTCTGCAGCGGGGGCTTGGAAGTGCTGCTGTATTACAAGCAGCAAACAGCCACCCTGGGCTCTGGAGGTGCCTGGTCAAACTGTAGTAGTGTACCCAAAAATTCGTGAGGTACTTCCTGACACAAATGAGTCATCCAGGAGGAGAGAGTACACGATTTCCGTGATGGCAAGTGGGTGTCAGACCACCACATCAGCTCAAGGTGACTGGTGGGATGGGTGGGCAGTATCACTGCTGTCTCATACTTGGGCAAAACTGGAAGAATTGTGTGGATGAGCAGAAAAGCACACTTTGGAAACTCAGCCCTTCAGCGGGTGAGGCAGCTGCTCAGCAGGTATGAGCCTGGGAGCGGCCTCAAGGGCTCCTTGATGAGGGACCTCACACACAGGCTACAGAGGTGGCAGTGGGGGGTAAACCAAAACAATGTGGGTTTCCAAGCAAAAATAGGTTTGACCACAGAGATATAGGCAATAACAAATGGATCAAGCTGGTAAGTGGACGCAGCAAAGGGATGTGTGAGGAAAAGCTTAAACCTGAGAAAGTAGAAGCAGCTAGTGGGGAGACTTGCCAGGGTCTCGGTGCCATGGATGCATAGTCAGTACCAGATTTGCAAGACATCTCCAATGTCACTTTCCATGCCTGTAACTAGAGAGATGAGTAGAAATGAGGCGTTTATTTCTGAGGGGGATCAGACCTAACCTTTAGTCTGCAACAGAAAAAAGCATGTGTCTAAGGTGCTAAAGAAGAGGTGAAGAATGAGCCGTGTGGAAGGAGCCAAAGAGACACTGAGGAACTTAGTGGAGGACTGACTCAGATTCCTTCTCGGAGGATTAAGAGAAGAACTTCCCACCGTATTAAGAAAAATTGTGACCATCACCATTCCACTGAGAGTTTTTTACTTTGAGAACTATGATCTATAAAAATGAGCATTGCACAAGGACAGGTTTTCTTCCTCTTCTGTTATCACTAGAGACCTTAGAAAAACTAAGGCAAAGGGTATAGTCCATAATTCAGTCGATATGGTAGTCTCTGTGCCTGGAAAGATCACTCAGTTATGCCCCAAAGCAGACCTATAAAAACAGCGCTTAAGTGTAAGCAGTACAGGAGACAGTCTTCCTGGAAAAGACATTTTTATGCTATGAAGAATGATCATAAACACACTTATTCAATGCAAGACTAAAAGTGTCTTAATTTTCTCCAGGTTCTAGAAAACAGGATTGGTCTTAATTAAAGAGAAAAGTAGACTGAGCCAAAGAGTATGGTGACCTGATCTGCACGCAGCCTGCTAGGGAGAATAACACCACCAGTTCACCTGGAGGCACAGCAGGGACCTGGCAGGGACCTGGCAGCCCGGACACAATGCTGCAGTAGGGGCATTCCCTTAACAAACATATTCCTCATATGTACATACTAGGCTTACCTAAATGACATTTCAGGCAATACATGCACAATCTGGCACAGGCTAGAGCAAATACACACCAGCAGAGGGAATTAGTTATGTCCCAAAGGTGTGGGAAACTTGTCCAAGCACCCTCTTACTAGGGCTCATGGGGTGGGAAGAGATGCCCTAAAAACTAATGATGGTCCTTCCCCTTATGGCTCCTTACTCAGGGACATCTAGGCTGCAGCAAACTGAGAACTAGCCCATCAAGGGGGAATGGAGAACATCAGTTCCTGAAGTGGACATTTCTTACTGTCACTGATCAAGCAAGAAGCAAAAACAGAATCTCAATTGTCACTGCTAGGGGTACCAAAGAGTAGGTTTCCATTTGAAAGTGTATTGACAGTATGAGGCTATTGAAAAGGCCTTGTGGCAATGAAATCTAAATGTTTCATTAATGAAAGAACAGCAGATGAATAATCACAATAAAAGTGTCTGTTACCATGGGACAGGGAAATAGAAACACAATGGGCACTTGATGAGTGGCGATTAGTCTGGCTCCACAGACTATTTGGGAAATAAAAAAAAAGAATGTATTGTACTAAAAGCTGAAGTCAAAAGACACATTTGGGAAGCTTAGGTCAATGAAATTAAGGATGGCTGCACCAAAAAGAGATGCTGTCTCTGTGGATCTATGGTTGAAGTGAAACTTTTAAGTACAAGTCATGTCTATGAGCCTGTAATTACAGGGTGTCAGGCATCACAGGGATGCGGAGGGGCTGAACTCGGGCTATGCATACCTCCCACGTGGTGTTTTCTGACTCTGTGTGATTGTTCAACCTTATTGTTTTCTTAATACATTCCCCAAACCCTGCCCAGATATTCCCAACTCAGAAATTGCTATGACACCCACTGCCCGAGGGGGACTCGGTAGCTGCTGCAGAGCTAACTTGCCCCGTGTTTAGTCTCATACCGCAGCGTGTCTAGCTGACTGCTCCAGCAGTGGCTGGAGTTCTTCTGACATCTCCCTGTGTGAAGTGGGACCTCTTGACCTAGCAACGGCCAAAGAAGAAGCAAAGGCAAAGGAGATGGATGTGAGAATGCCAAGTCACACTGGGACCACACATGCTGACACAACTGGGAAAATCCAAGCTAAGACTGTGATTAAGGAAGAAGAGACAAATACTGAAACAAATGCACCTCTTTGGAAAGGCAGATGATCAGCAGCAGAGTGGACACAGCCAGGGGACCACAGCTCCAGCAGCTCTGAGGACCTTGCCTGGGCGTAGTGGACACAGTTCAGGGGCTGGACTGTCCCTTGTCATTTTGACTAGTCACTGCAGCATCAGCCATGGAGCATCTGCTGAGATGTGACACTGGCTTTGAAGGAAAAGCCATGGCAATACAAGGGCTTGTTTCAGGGCGTACAGTAGTGGCCTTGCTCCATAGTGGGGATGAGCAAACTACAGGATGGGCATAAAAATGAAAAGAAAGAGGCAGAAGGGGTAATACCATCATTTGATAAAAAATGGCTGTTAATTCTATATGGGATTGTTATTAAAGACAGCGGAGCCATCATACCTAAAGTACTATATAAAAATTATATTGAAAGGAACCCAGGAAGGTCATTTGCCTAAGAAAAGGACCAGAGTCATTTTATACTACTTCAAAGGAAAGGGACACTGACGTTGTTAAAGCTTTTCCATGTCTACCAAGTACACAGTCAGTTCAAGTGAAACCATCCACATCAGCAGCACAGAAATACTTGCCCTTTCTCTCTACAGCACTAGATTCATTCAAGCTGCAAAGGAATCACACACCCCCAATGTACTTTAGATTATAACTCTCATGACCTTTGGCTAAGATTAGTAGAAAAAGAAGATATCCAGAACAAATCTTTCAGTAGATATGGTAGTGATATAGTGATATATAACAGTGGGTCACACTTTACTGAGAATGACTGGGATGTTTTTTTAATGGAATACACCCAATTGTCACTTCTGTGGGAAACAAAGTCTAACCAACAAGGCCGTTACTGAAGTATACACCAGACTCTGATCCAGATATATACTTTTTATACATCACTGATCCAATCTATCACCAATACTGGACTATCACCAATACTGGGCTAGAAACTAGCAATATCTGCTTGATGAGAAAAACAAGTTTACGACAATTTTTTAACACAGAATTTTTTTAAAATTTGTAAAAGAACCAAGTAAAGATAAAAGATAGGGAGACTCCACTTGAAACTTTTGATTTAACCCCTAATGGAACACTTCATTTCAGAGTATTTAATCCCTGAAAATCTGTTTGCATTTCTTTTTGAAGTTTAGATCCGTTCTTCAATGAAAAAAAGTTTCTGATCAAAAGAATAAACAAAGTTTTGTTTGAAATATCAAACCAAAAAGTTCTTCATCTTGTCTTCTAAAGTACATCACAGAGTGTGTCAGAACAAAATCTTTCTCCAAGAATAAAGGTACTTCCTACTTAATGTGATCCAAGTTCATCAAACCTTTCAACTCTCTAAACCTTATCTTTATAGCAATGTCCTGTATGTAAAGAAAAGAAACTTCACTCTATTTAACCCATTCTGACATTTTTGCTAACAGAAAACTGATTTCCTCCCTATAAAAAACTCATGGCAAAGCAGTTGTGTGTATTCATATATATGTGTGTGTGTGTGTTTATGTAAAAGAAGAGAAGAGACAACAAGGTGGTGAGAACGCCCAGGTGGGAAAGGCGTCCACAGGAAGGAACATGGGCCGCAGACTGCAGCAGCAGCTGAGGAGCTGCCTCAGGTGTGAGTTCCCCCATGCCAGGGGACTCGCAGGCAAAACTGTTCCTCCCAGTGCCAGGGAGCAGATGCACACGGGCACGGTGGCAGTTGTGCCTGTGGAGATACCAGAGGCGATAGCTGTGGCCGGCTGGGAAAGCCAGTGCTCAACTTTCAGCTTTAGTGCTCTTCAAGAGCAGTGGCACTTCTGCCTCTGTGAGCGTCCCTGGGAGATGACTGATTATAAGCAAGAAGTCTGTGGTGGCTGTGGCATTTTATTTTTGTTATGTTTGACTGGCAATGTATGGGACAAATGTCACTTTAGAGGGTTCTGACTAATGCCAGGTTTTATCCAGGGACACATGCTTGAGGGAAGCTGGTCTCTGGAGTTCGGTGAATTATTTCTGCGGTTTCCTGATCTCCACATGATGTATGGACCACTCACCCCTGTCCTGAGACCCCCTGTTCTCCTCGACAGTAAGCAGATGGCAGCATGGCAGCCCCAGCACTAGTTCTTCTGCAAATCCAAGGGAAATGCTGGGTTTCACCGGGGCATGCAAGGTCTGCTCCTCCTCCTGGGCTCAGGTGGATCTCCACAGGCTCAAGATCTGGTGTTTCGGATTACATATGAGCACTATTTTCACCCTCCTCAGGAAGTCTTTATTCTCAGGGTGCTGGTTACAGATCCATTCAGAGTAAGGAGTGTAAGCCGATCCCTGGGCTCTCAGTGCCTGCAATGCTTAATCACATCCCGCTCTAAAAGGAACCATCTGATGTCAAGATTTGCATGATAAGAATATGGGACACATTAGTCATGGAAGATCTGACATACATAGAGCAACAAAAACAAGGAGATTACCTGGAGATGGCTGCCCTTCTTAGCATATGTGGACAAGCAGAACTCTTAATACCTAAAAAACAGAGACTTAATTGCTTTTGCTTCTGCTAATAAGCATCCTGCCCTTTGCTATATGAGACCAGCACCCTCTGCAGCAGAGACATACTATAAAAGTATAAAAAGCATAAGCAAGCTGCTGTAGAAGAGTGTATAGATCATTGCCCGAACTCACAAGGTTCTGCCTTTCAAACAATTTTGGTTTCATTATTGAAGATAATAGTATTCTTGATTGTTTGCAAACGAACATTGCAAAACCTGTACTCCATGCCCTTGGAACACACATATGACAAGTGTGATAGTTTTTAATTAAATCAGTTCTTAGATGAGCAGTGAAAGTCTTGATCTGGCAAAGCACTCAGCAGCACGCAGGGAGTGAAGTCTGTGAGTAGCTACAGCAAAATCTCTTGGCGGCATTAATTAGGAACTAGGTTAATGAGCCCATGAGGTGGGCAGGACCTGTCACTGGGCATCTCCACCACATGGGACAGGATCCAGCCTGGGTTTCCCACCTCACATCAGCCCAGAGCAGGAAGAACAGTGTCACTGGGACATCAGCCTCAGACACAGTCCCCTGCATTTGTACCACAGCTAGAGGGGTTCGCTTCCCTGCCCAAGGCCAAAGAAAGCCACAAAATGAACCCATTAATGACCCCATGTGCCGTGAGCTCAGAATGTGAGCTTGGGCCCAGAGAGCCATATAGACACATACAGTTGTGCTATGGAGAGGACACACGTGTAGAAAATCTCTCTCAGCATAAACCAGATCATGTTCCCTTCTTGCACAGTTCAGGCTCCATTCTGCCATGCACTGGGAATATTTGTGAGGCACTAGCTGTCTGCCAAGCCTTCCAAATCCACCTTTCTCTCTGCCACAGTCCTCTGTGGGTATGTAGCACATCAACAGCATTTCCCACATCACCAAGCTGCCAAAGGTTAAATTCACGCTGTTACTCTTGGAGGTCCAGCACTATGGCTAAGACATTAAAGAATGCATTTTTATACCTTCCTGTATGCTTTTCACTGCAGTCCACAGCACATTGCTCTACACACTTCCTATTTGAAAACTGTATCTCATTTAGAAAGCTGAAGGCATCTCCAGACCATGATAAAATCACTGCTTACTGTTTGGGTAACTTCTGACACCACATCTGCCCTCCGTTACCTGTGTGCCAATATACTGGGTCAAAGCATCAGTCCCCTCTGTGAACATCAGGAATCAAACACAGCCCCTGTTTCTAGAGATCCAGGCTTTCTGATCCCTTGCTACAGTTGGAATGGAGACCATGACAAGCTATAGTAAGAGCAAGGCTTGCAGAGATGCTCTGCAGGAGGTGTCTGCGCTGGCCTGGGCTGGGTGAGTGCTTGCAAGGCAACCATCCCAGCTGCATGAGGGTCACTGGTCAGGAGTGAATGTGAGACAGCACCTATTGGATATGCAGCTACTCTTTGCTTGCAGCTGAACATTAATGGCCAGATTTGGAGACTTTAAGATCCTATAGTGCCAGCAAAGGCAAGGAATGTGAGCTAAGACACCAAAATCCAGCCTCAGATTAACAGTCATCGAGGAAATATCACCCCGCACCAAGTGCATAACATCCAAGTCATTACCTGCAAGATAAAGCAGGACTCTGTGCTGATACCGCTGCCTCAGGGAACCGGAGGACTGACCTTCAGGTGAGCTGAGCTAGGCAGAACTCCCTTGGTTCGGGAGTTCAAGACAACAAGCTCTAAAGGAGCAAAGCAAAGAGGAGGTGTGACAGATGTGTGGGAATAAGTTATGCAACCGATTTGAGAAAATCCTCTTAAACTGCAGGAAGACACTCCCCCCAAAAACTTCTACAAGGTGACCTGAACCTGTATCCTTCAGCCTGCTGTCTGGGGTGCTCTCCAAGTGCCAGCATGGAAAAAAAGAGATTTCCTCAGAAATCTTAAAGGCAGAAGGAGGGAAGTGCTCCGACCATGGTAATGCTACTGGGGAGGATGGAGTTGTTTCTCCTTTCAAAGAAACTTAATCAGCTCAGCACAAGCACTTTCATTTTTGTTTTTCTTAAAGAATCCAATGCATATTGCCCTTCCCTTTTCCCTAGGTGATTGAAAAGGGACATTTCCCCAGACCTATGCATCAATACTGATAACAACACTTTGAAATTCATGAACAAGCCATTAGGGCCATAAAATTTGCTCTTCCACCTTCTACGAATATTTTAAGATGCAGATAGTCCAGATAGCCAAAGGTGTCAGGACCCAGAAGCCAGCAGGAATTCTGTAAAATTCAACATGTTCTGCATTTGTAAAAGTTACCTTAAAAACACAAGGGAAACTGAACCCATCGGAGACCTTGGTGCAGGTATTCCCTGTACAGAGATCTCAGAGCAAACTGATCATGTCTGACTTGGTAGGTACCTGAATTGCAGACTCTAGTGTATGAAAAGAATCTTAAATTAAATACTGACATTTAAAGTACTTTATTTTAATTTTTTTTCAGAGGAATTGGTTTTAAAAGTCTGATCAACAATATTGTAAACGTTTTTCCACTGACATTTCATTTTTAGAGTGAAGCATAAATGATTATAGAAAAATGCATTCAGTGAATGAATGAATGAATGTAAAGCATTAGCAAAACTGTTGGCAAAATTTTCACTTACTCTTCCATAAAAAGAAAAGACGATAATTTTTTCCATAAAAATGTTCTGCAATAAACATCCCACACACACGCTTTTTACCATGCTCAGTATCCAGCAACAAATTAACTTATTATTATACAGGACATTCCTGAAAGAGGCATTAGATTCTTGGAGATCTCAGTAGCTTTCAGCTAAATCCCCAGATCCTGAATTTATGTAATTAATTGAGAATATTTGCTTTCTCAGGCCCTCAAAGTTATCAAAAGCTGGAAACCTAGAAGTTGAAAAAGTATGAAAGCAGAAGGCAACAGCAAACAACGTAACAGTTAGCAATGCTACAAATCTCATGAGATTTGGGTGCAGCTCCTCATTTCTGAATGCCTGTCTGGGAATGTCTTCCCTGGCCCTTGACAGGATTTACTAGGTCATTGAAACACAGCTATACCATGCCAGCCAATAGCAAAATCTCTGCCTCCAGAATAAGGATATGCTTTAGTTTCATCTCCAGAAGAAAGCTGAATCAAGATTGGGTTTGCTTGGGCTCTGCAGCTCGTTAAGTGGGGATAAGTCTGGACCAAGGCACAAGGAGGTGATGAGGGATGCCTGCACACCAGGACCCTGCTCCAGCCTGAAAGCCAGCCAATGCACAAGCTTTTTCCTTTCCACATTGGTCCTCCTGCAGCTGAATATTTAAAAAACATTAAACTGATTTTTTTTGTCCTCTGAACTACCCAAGAACATCAGGTTATGGGATTATTCTGGTCGTGAGTGTGTTTCTTATGTCTCACTACACACACACACACACACTCACAGAGCACGGATGCCTAAATAGCCTCATTCATAACAAGGGCATCACATTTCAAAGACAAGTGAGACCCAGATGATTTTTTTAAATTCAATTCCTCTCTGTGTGCCTCTCTCGGGTGCTTACATGAATTAAGCCCCTAATCTTTTGAGCTTTGCCCACCATATGTTATTAGTGCAATTGGTTTTGCAGGGATATCTTTGATTTCATTAGAATAACTAGTGGTTAGAACTGTTCTTTTAGGACTCTTAACTGACTGAGATGGGCTGTTACTTCATTGTATCTCCTTAACTCAAGTCTGTAAAAACCTGTAGGTAGGAGATACAGCCCGTTCTCCAGTAAACTTTCTTTTCCAAAGCCACCTGTCAGTTAGGGGAAGAACAGCAAGTTGCACATGCTGTGAAAATGAGATGACAAATGAGATGGAAATGCAGTGTGAGATGCCCCTTGGGGGGATGCCACACCAGCAGGGCTGCTGACCACCCCAGCATCCACCTTTGCCACCCAGAGCCGTTGCTCCTTCATCTCCCATCCCACTCCTCATACTTGCCTGTGCGGGGCAGCTACACATGATGAGCGTGGCCAGACGGATGCCGGGAGTTGCAGGCTGGGGACAGGCACCCTAGCTAACAGACAGCTTTGTGTGACCACGGATAAAAAGGTTTTGGTGACCAAATTTTTGGAGAAACTGCGATGTTGCACTTTGTTCCACAAAGTTTATAGTTCCTCACCTCTGGCCCCATTTAATGCTATAATTACTCTCTTAAATTTCTCTTTATTTAACGTCACCCAGCCTGTCTTCTTTTGTTACCATTTATTTAACTGAAACAGGCAGAGGCTGATATTGAAGACAGGCATGGAGCCAGCATGTTAAAACCTGCTTTTAATTTAAGGTTCTGGGGCTAGTTTCCTAGCCATTACCACATTTCAGAGAAAATGAATTTTCTTTCTCTTTGTCAAATGATGGCTGATCTAGATCTAATTAGGGTCAGTTTCACCTAAAGATGAGTCATTTACATTCTGAATATATGGCTTCCAAATTATCGTTTTAGTTTAACATCAGACGTGAGCAAACCCATGCATATCTTTTTTAGATGGCACTGTAGATAAAAATCAATGGATTTTCTTCCACAAAGACCTTTCCCAGCAAAAAAATGGCAGCTGGATGAAGAAAAAAGATACAGTTCAGGATAAGGACAAATAAGATTAAGGGTAATTGCAGAATGTAGCTTTCTGAACTGCAGAAAAAGTGGCCTTTTTGAGACTTACTGGGGAAAAAAAAAAAGCTCTGAATGTTCAAGCATTTAAAGGTAAATTTTTTGGCCAAAAAATTCTGGTTATGCAGGGCCATAGCTCTTTTTTGGAGCATAATATGGGCGGCTATTTACATACCAGAATGACTAAAGAAACTAAACAGATTGGAATGGAAACAACTGGGAAAAAAAAAACAATAACAACAACAACAAAAAAGAACAAAAAACCTCAAACAGAAAAAAAGAAAGATTATTTAATACAACACTGCAATTCTTTAGCAGTATTGGCAAATACTAAATCCGGTTAGGAGAAAAACTCTTCTTGTTAAACATGCCAAAATTCCATCCCCTTTTCAACTTGGAGTCATTTGTGTAATCAGTATGTCTTGTAGCAAAACTAAAAGAACAAAACTTAATTATACCGCATCTTGTAGCCTTACTTTGCCAGGAAAGCCTTGAAAACGTGAATTTCTGTCATCACTCTCACTTATACTCTGCACCTCTCTTTGGCCTCCATTTGCTCCTACTTCCACTCTGTGTTTCACCAGATGACCAAGAATTAGCACTAGAGACACATATCTCCTGTCCTCTACTCTGGGACCTGGCCCGTTACCAGGATAATGCCGAGGCATTCGGCTGAGGCTGACGGAGATGGCTGAGACATAAGCACTTCACTGTAAGAAAATAATAAGGTCTCTGAAGTATATCTTCTTAAAAGATCCAACAATATCTAACATAACTTTGTTGTTTTGTGTTTTAAATAACTTTGTCAGCAGAGGAACTGTCATTTTGTCAGTATTGGCTTCCTCAGAGGAGGTGTTATCAGTAAGTTCACAAGGAAGTGCTCATCGGAAGTGCGGATGACACCAGCTCTCTGCTGTTCAGTGGGATTAAGCAAAGCAGACTTCTGCTATCAGCGAGGGGAAGCCGAGTTATTTAGGGCAGCCTATAAATCAGTCAGGCACCAGGAGTATCTGGCATTGGTGGGACCCTGAAGACTTTGCAGATCCTTTTCCCACTGTGTTCCCACTGCAGGACAGCAGCGCTGGTATCTTTGCACAAGTCTGCCAGGTTAAGGGCATCTTTCATACATGAGCTCTTAGGACTGAGGTGAATTTTTCTTCTCACCTTAAAAAAAGGGCTTATAATCATTACCGTTTGTTTTGGTGGGGATTCAAAGGAGCAGAATGAATTGCAAAACTCAGAGAAGCAACAGAGTTGTTTGTTGTCTCACAAAGAAATAGGGGTAGTCCAGGGTTATATTTCCTACATAATTTTGAATAATTATATTTTCCGCAGGGCCTGAAGCTTTTTGTTCATTTTAGGACCCAGCAAAATCAGTACCTTTGTATTTGGGCTATTTCTCTGATCTCAGAAAGCCCTGAGATTCATCACTCACCACACAGAAAGCGTCAATGATCGATGTTGAAGACACAGCAGTGAAACCGTGGGGTGTGCCTACATGCAGCTCAGGATCAGGTCCCTGCAAGAGTAAACCCAGCAGGCCAAAATTTCTTGTGCCAAGGACACAGATAGATTTCAGCTCCTCTATTTGAACCTTTACCAAACTGTAATAGCTAGCCAGAGGGAACAGCTATTTTTATCAAAACTTAGAAAGTTCAGCCCCGTACCTGAAGGCTTAAGATGGGTGTTTCCATCTTCTACAGCCATACGGCAGTGGGAGAAGAGATCCCATGTAAGTGCATAGGTGGCTCGGAGGGCAGCACTGTGGTTTCCAGCGCAGAGGAAGGGATGCACAGTAGTCTAATTGAAGCCTTCTGAGAGTGAACGGCTGTGGATATTCAGTTATGGTTTTCAGCAGGATGGTTATCTTACTTTAATCAACTGCAAGCAATCACTGTCTAAACTAGCCTCCGTTAACTTTGCGTGCAGTTTCCGTTCACAACAACCAAGCTCCTGCTTGGAGCCTCAGCTAATTTGAGTCAGCCATACTTCGGTAACAATAATTTCAACATTATGTCACAACTTACCCAAGAACAAAAAGTTCACCCCATGCCAAACGCATCCCTGGTTCACCACTAAACTCCCTGAAGTTATTCCAGCCGTGGGCTTGGCACAGAAGTGGTTTAAGTTTCCAGTCTGATCCTATTTAGCGCTATGTCTGATACTCTGTTTCACATATATTGAGCGCTTCTCCCTTTGATCTCAGGAGCCGTTTATTTTATATCTGCCTTGTTATTGTGGTTCTTACTTACGAGCTGCAGCCTGGCATTGTAGTAATCGCACGTACACACGCCTAGACATACACAGATGCACAGACCAGATCATTGCTGGACTTGATCAACTTTTACTTCTAAGAACTTCTCCATCTTCTTTCACAAGTGTTGTCTACCTCAAACAAGCACTGCAGTTTGCAGAAACATTGTTAAGAAACCAGAGATGAGGCCCAGATACTGCGGCCTCAGGTAAGGCATGACGGCAAATACGCAGAGTCAGCTTTCAGACAGCGTTTCCAATGCGGGTGTGCAAACAGCTTGTCTGCGCAGCCTGTACGGCACGTTGAGAGATTTTGTCAAACAGAAGAGGCAAAAAGCTCTTTTAGAGAAAAAGGACCAAAATGAAAAAAAAAAAAAAAGTCAAAAGCCTGAGACTAAAACATTAGCAAGATGTAAGAACTAAAACCATTTAATATCTCATAAACACACAAAAAAGATTTCTAGGGGCAACAGTCCTTTAACTGATGACAAAGTTTGGAATTAAATGGTGCCTTTCATCTGAGAGATTCAGCAGCTCTTAGTAATTACCAGCTATTAATTTGACACCAGTTTTTCTCACAAACACCCAGCTGCTGTGTGCGAAGGAGAGGAGACAGGGAAGCGTGCGCCTAGGAACAGCACACGTCTGAACTGCAGTTACTCCGACTTTTAAGGAAAGCACACCAGGGCCTAAATGCCTGCCCCAAAGCTGAACCGAAACATCTGCAGACTAAAACTGTTCACTGCTTCCTCATTTGCGTTGTTAAAAATGCTCATATTTCAGGCACCGTCTAACTCCCACTCACCTGCCTAAAACCAGAGTGTTAGGGTGGGCACGGAAAGGGCTATTAGAGCTGTGAGGAGTTTAATTGTAATTCAAATATACCTGGATATCAGAACAGCTTTTGATCTAGAGGTAAATACAGGCAAGTAGCTTTACCTGACTAAGTGCATTTCAGACACGTAGCTGCACGCATGAATAGCAAAGTGCTTTCTCTTCAAAGGACATTAGTGGCATAATGTGGGTGATGAGAAGCCAGCAAACTTCACGTGCAAGGACGCACGGCCAGTTAAACTATCATTCAGGCATTTCCTGCATGCCCCATCTTTATGAGGCTCTTCAAAGATTCCTCGCAGGCATCTTTCTCACACTCACTCACGGCTTTCAGTAATGCTTTCTGTGCATGGAAGCCATTAGCATGAGAGGCAATGAAGTCTAGTGAATTATTTGGGGGAGCCAGGGCCTCCCAGAGCACATCCTTGCACTGTCACTGATTCACCGGGAGACGTTAAGCAAATGTCTTCACCTCCTCGTTTTGGATAATGAACATTTATGTCAGAGAGCTGTCAGCTAATGTTGATGCAGAGCTTTGAAGCTGAATCATGCAAAACGGGCATTGATTTATAGTGAACTCCCCATCACTCGGGGAAATACAGGGCTGGGACCCCCCTGGTAATGCAAAACTCCTGAAGCATGATGCACAGATACCTGAACAACTTGACAAAGATTGGGCTTTGGTCCAGCCGGGCTGGCCCCTGCAGAAACCCATCGCCCCCGTGCATATGGTTGTTGCAGGGCAAATTCACGGGGAGCCGATCCCAGGCTGCCTCCGCAGTTGGGCGCTGTTGCGTACCGGAGCAGTAGGATTTCCGGCACCCCGGAGGGTGAAACACTCAGCACGGTGATTCCATGTGCTGCCTCCACCCACCGTCTTCTCTCCCGCCCCCCGAGGCTGGTGCCAGCAGCTCCAGTTTGATTGACTTGAGTCGATTTTGCATTCAGATAACTTTGCATCGTACTCCAGGTCCTGTAACGTGCAGCGCAGTGATACCAAACTGGTCTGACAGGTAACCATCTCCCATCCACCAGCTTTTATTAGTGCTACTATGGGCCACATTGAAGTGATGTGGTTTCCAGACTGTAAGCGTGGGGTCTGAGAGTTGCTTGATTCCCTTTTGTTTTATGCTGGACTGTGAATGACAAACAGTGCTGTGTATGGAACACCAAGCCGTATGGATGTTGAGTTAAGAGAAGAATGGAGGGGGCAAACTAAACATACACTGCCTATCTCTTCTAGGCACATAGGACACATCTATCAAATGCAGGGGCACAGGAAGGGACAAAGCAGCTTGTCAGAAAATATGCGGCTGCTTTAACAGTGCCCAGCCCAAGCAAACACGCGTTGCTGAGGAGCTAAATGAGGCAATGAGGGTTATACATATGGATCACTTCACAGTGCCAAGGACATGAATGCATGCCCCTACCCTGGGGCTGCCTTCAAAACTTTCCTTTTGCTGCTGTGTGACCATCCACCCCCAAATAACCACACAACAGTGTTTTGTGCATGAGGAGCTATGGGGCAGTTGTTCGTAAATGTAAGATATGATACATGGACTTGCCTCACTGCTCAGTTTTCTGAGACAAGAACTATTTTTCACCAAGCTGGCATGTTCAGTCTGACCTATTTATGGGAATGTGCTTCCACAGCTCATCCTCATGTCAGAAACATGTGCGAGTCTCAAAATGTTAAAGTGATTAATCAACATCATAGGCCAGACTTGACCCTCCATGTATGACCTTCATTGGCCTGTTGAAGAGCTGGGGTGAAGGGTCACACATATTGTTAAAGCCATTGTCTTAAAGCCTCCAGCTTGACAGGCTGTGTATGTGTGTGCATGTGTTTGACTTTGTCCAGGCTCAGTCCTGAAAAAGCTAAGAAATCTTAATTTACTGTTACAGCCATCAGAATCTATGATCACCTAACACATTGTGTCTTTTGCGGCTCTGTGCATCCCTAATTTAGAACTTGTGATATCTAAAAAAAAATTAAATGTCTAATCCCATTTCAGGGAAACAGAGACAGGCACAGTTGGCAAAGGCTACTGAAAATAGAGAAAGGTCCGCTGGTGTTATGTGATGACAGATGCCTGAAAACTCACCATATATCTTTGTGGATCTGTGCCCAGTAAAGTCGGGGCAAGACCCTGAACAATAATTCCTGGCTTATAGGAAAAACTTAGTGCCTTTGCAGATTAATCCACAAAAATTCACAAGCATGGTCGATAAATGATAAAATTGCTGAACAGAGGGATATTGCTCTATAGGAATTTAGTGCTTGTCTCAGGGCTGCATGGGAAGAACGACTACCCACTGCAGCTGGGTCCCTCACAAACTGGAGTGGAAGGAGTTCTCATCTCCCCCAAGAAAACCTTAATAACCGTGCTCCAGAACAACCTCTTACAGGGCTCTTCCTCTCTCCTGCTCCTCAAGATGGGCATGACACAGCCAAGAGCACAGGAGTCATTGGACAGAGGGGGACAAACAAGAGGTCTGATTCTGTAGCCTCTCAGTGCATCGAGATGCCTGAGCTCTTGCCTCTCTATTCCTGATGCTGTTTGTGTGCTGAGATGAAAAGCCAAGAGGCCTGGAGATAAAATTCGGGAGTTCAATGAGTTCACTGGAGCATGAGTTTCAATTCAACCACCTGAGTTCTGCTTGTGTCTTGCTTCAAGCACCTCAACACCATCTCTGAGGACCTGCCACTCTGTTCTTTGTCAGTTGTGGCTCCTCACTGTCCTTCCATTAAATCAGTCCTGTGTGTTTTCGTACACTCCTGCCCTAAGATGGTAGTGAACTTGCCCATGCATTTGCTCATCTCAGGATCTGAGAAGTAGTAGTACATATACCCAAGTCAATTTAAGACTGTGAGATCTTGACTTCCAAAGAAGTTTGCCTATGGCTAGCTGAGCCCCCAGGATGTTCATTAGTAAGGTATGACGATGACTCAGGTAAACCCAAGTGTTCTGATTACTTGTTATACCAGCTCATGTTTCTACACTGTGGCTTTCCAAGTTGCCTGACTGGACAGGTACCATCTCACACCAGCTTCCTTTGAAGCTTTAATTTGCAGCCTGGATGCACAGCTAAACCCAGGGCCAGAACTAGATTTACGAGGCCTGGGAAAAGCCTGTAGAAACTTCCACACTATCCTGCAGGGCTCAGGGCTACAATTTAGCAGCACCAAGTGTGAATTTGGTTGGTCTGAACAGCCTGAGTGATGAAAGCTTTAGGTAGGAATCTACGTCTCCGGTTGGGTTGGAGCACACTAGGAACAAGAAGGGGGATCTTTAATGTTGACTTTATAAAGAGGCACATGCATTCAAATAACCATTTCTAGTCCTCTTTTCCAACCTCTCCTGCCAACCATAGGAAACTTCTGCCTCACACCCCCTGGCTCACCATCCTTCCACAGCTGGTATTCACCAGGAAGAGAAGGAAGGTAGAGACATGGAACAAATCCTACATGTTTTTATGGCCAGCCGCAGTCAGGACAAGACCTCTTCATTCTGTCATCTCTGCTGCTCAGATGTGCTGCTGGATGCCTCTGGTGTGAGACTGGCAAATAGGCTCTTTTCCCATGACAAGCTGTGCTTTCCTGTAATGTGCCCAGCTCTCTGCTGTACAAATCTGCTTAGGATTTTACAGATTTGGCTGTTTATGAGTCTGATGTGACTGGGAGATGGGCATGGAACTATTCTTTAACTTTTTTCATAAGTTTTTTTTAAAAAATCAAGATTATTTCAAGGAATCTAATGCAACATTCAGGACATTTTGAGTCTGTCTCTAGTATCTTCTGCATTTTTGCTGTAACAACAGCTCAGTGATGATGTTTTCCCATGATGTCATAACGAGGAGCCAAACTGTAGCTCTTCCAAAACCCACTGCTGCATATTTCTTTAGTATGGAGAAACATTTTTGAAACTCAGCTAAATGGTAACTTAAAGCTGATGCTCCCATAAAGAAACTTAACTAAACTAAAGCCAAGAGCACAATCAGGAAGGTCTCGCACTCCCTTGTCAGCAGTTGATTTGGATGAACTGCTGAAAGTCAATATCTAGGAACCCGTAAAGTCCACTGCGCAATTCTGTGGGCTCATCTAAATTACTTTGGAATTGAAGACCCATTACAGTCATCTGATAGCCTTCCAGTGACTGCAGTCAAGTTTGCATCAGACCCCCTTTTTAGCTTGTCTTCTTGTCTCAACATGCAACATGTGAAAACCTTCTGAAGGACCCATACATTCAACAACACAGGCTGCAGTAAGAGCCTTGTGATATCTCTTGTGTAATGCTCAGCTTTAAACATTACACTGGGGGAAGATCTCTTATCTCCATTCTGGAGGAAGCAGGGATTAAAGTGGTCATGAATAAAATACGTTTCAAAATTTCTGTTAGGCAAAAATTTTAAGGGGATGGAACTAATAAAGCTGATCAGTGAAATGGCATGATAAGTGTTGGTCCATGACTATAGAGGAATCTCTATTTCAGGTGTAGTGTGCAGATAAGGATCCTTGGCAGGTCTGCAAGATACTCCTTTGTCTCCTCCGGAAAACAAGTGTATTATTAACAGCAGTTCTAAAAGAGGAGGAAGAGGAGGAGAAGGAGGAGGAGAAAGTGGAGGAGAAGGGAGGAACCAGCAAAGAGCAAAAGTTTTTAGCCAGCAAGGGAGGCACTTTTCCCATGCAGTACAGGAGCTGTTATATTCTGGCATCCTCCCCTAATATTGGCCAGGAATGCTTTGGTAAAGCTGCGAAGGCAGATTTCCATGTCCCATTGCAAGAGGCATGAAACGAAACCCCCAGGCAGATTTCCACTGGCAAGCAAGCAGGATGCAGTACAGAAATAAATAAATAAATAAATATGAAATCACGCTGGGAGGAATATCGTGGCTTGGCACGCAGACACCTCTGGCTAGAGGAGCCAATGCTTGCCAAGAGAAAACACAAGGGGAAGACGAAACTCCTTACCCAGCCTGCTATTAGGAGCTAGTTATGACGGTGGGAAGGTCCAACAAGGATGGAACAAGCCAAGTAAGATTTCTAAAAGCTCAAGCAAAAAATATCACCCTGTTGAACAGCATTTGCACCTGGACCCCAGTTCCAGAAAAGCCTTCAGTGTTTTGGATCTGTTGACAGCAAAGCTTCAAAAGCTGAAGATCCAGGCTTGAAATCTCTTCCCCCAAGTTGGGAATAGTTTGATCCAAAATTCTGGTGTTGGCTGTCTCTACCTAAAACAAAGAAACACCTACTATCCTGAGATATGCACCTTGGTGTGATCTCAGCCCTACGGTTAGGCACGTAATACAAAAATGTTTCTTCTAGTGAGATACTCTCTAGGTGGCACCCTGCCTACTTGTATAGGATGATAGAGTTGAGAATGATAGAGCTGGGAACACTCCATGGTGCTAATCCTGTGAAATCCTACTTAAAAGCCAGTTTTTAGGTTCATAAATAATTTAATAACTCTGACTTTTCAGAGCTGTTGTGCTTCAATAGCAGGTTCCTTATAGGTATATCAAAGGGTGGCAGCAAAGGCTTGGGGTGGATTTTATCCATGGATGTAAATACCTGATGGGGATAGTAAAGAAGTCTGAGCCAGACTTTTGTCAGCGATGCTCAGTGATAGGACAAGAGGCAATGGCCGCAAATCAAAATACAGGAAGTTCCACTTAAACATATAGGAAAACTTTTTTACTGTGAGGGTGGTCAAACACTGGAGCAGGTTGCCCAGGGAAGTTGCAGAGTCTCCATCCTTGGAGATATGCAAAACCCAACTGGACACAGTCCCAGACAACATGCTCTAGCTGTTGGTGTGAGCAGGTGGCTGGACCAGACGATTCTGTGATTTTCTGATGCGTGAGATGCTGACCTCTCCAGACCTGTTGGTAAGCTGTATTTACTCTGCAGCTCAACCAGCAGCCCACAGGTTTGCCCTTCTCATGTAAAGTCTGTTTGACCCAGTGAGGCTCTTGGGAGAAGCCAGGACTGGCTTTCAAAAAGGTCAAATCCTTGCTTTCTCCCTTTTGCAGAGAGGCACAAGCCCCCAGGAGACTGGCCTGCTCCATCAGCGTGCTGGCAAGTGTTCCCAGCCTTGCACCCAAGGCACTTTAAGCACCAGTTTTTAAGATGAAACGGGCAGAGCAGAGCTCACCCTGCCACCCGAGGTGCAGCCCTGCCTTGCCCTGCTGCCCTCTCCCCAGGAGGGCAGCTGGGATGGGGCAGCGGAGGCAGCTGGAGACAGATGCTCCCCTTTATCTGGGAGAAACACCATCCAGGAGTGCCATCTGCTGGGTCCTGGGCAGGCAGCCATGGGCAGCTCCGGCAGTTGCCCTTGCGCGGGTATCAGGAGGCAAGTGGAGCAGGGTTTCTCCTGTCTCCCCAGGCTGGGTGAGCATGCCTCTGCTGAAGACCATGAGGAAGGCTGTGTCAAGGAAGAACTGACTGGTTTTACACAACCTGATTGTCACTGGAATGAGAAATGGCAAGAGAATTACTCCAAAGAAAGCGTGCTTTCTAAATGGGAGCTTGCCTTTACCATCTGAGCCTCATCAGTACTCTGTTGTGCTACTCCACGCGCCTCAGAAAGTCACCCCAGGAGCTCTCTGCTCCCAGCTGAGAGCTGCTAGCTGAGGATAATAGAGTGGGAACACTCCACAGTGCTAATCCTGCAAAATGCTATTTAAAAACCAGTTTTTAGTTTCACAGACAATTTAAAATAACAGTAACATTTTCAGAGCTGTTGTATTTCTACAGCAGGATTCTTACAGGGCATAGTCAGAGGGTCCTTTCCGATGTGACACACTAGGGAGCGTCAGATTCCCTGTCTTTCCTCCTAATAATTGCACCCCAGGCCAGGCACCATCAGTGATGGGTGCCGGAGAGGGAGAGGGTGGATCACAAGTGCCACAGCACAGGGAAGAAATCCTGGCAGGTTGCTGCTTAGAGGCAGGGGAATTTCACAAGTGAAATCTCTGGCAATTGTCAGCTATCTGCAGTTTTGACCAGCTTGTGCACTGCCTGAACTGGCAAATTGGTCCCTTCTGGTTTTAAAATCACAATATCTAAGGAGTAAATTGGGATCCAGGGGTGGTACTCAGGACAAGCCTCTGATCCTGAGCCTTGTTGCATCTCCTCCCATCACACACAGCCCTGCACTTGTAGGCAGATGCGTTATGAACAGTCAGGAGCAGGAAGAGAAAAGCAAGGAAGTCGGCAGTGGCAAAAGGAGTATCTTTGGAACAGGGAGCGGAGCATGCCTGATAGCCCACGTTGCAGTCTGCTGTGCCATGGCTTCCCTGGGCCAAGTGGGTTACATCCTCATGGAGACTGCCTCCCAGATAAGACAAGAGATGCTCCGTCCATCCAAACTTGCAGCTCTGGTGATTTGCTCTCTAGGAGGTTTATCCCAGTGGTACTCATTTTGCTACTTATCTATATGTAATCTTAATTCAGTCCTGATCCAAAGCCATGCCGAGTGCTCTGTTCTGCTAGCAAGCTCTAGTCTTCATAACACCTAATGTGGCCAGGTGGGTGAAGAAGTCTCATGGATCTTGACAGCACAATCCTGGTTACACTCTAAACTGAATATGTGTGGTGTCAGCACAGTGACAGTGGGCAGTGATTGTGATCCTGAAGAGTAAAGGGATGGCTTCAGTGAGCAGTCTGCTTTGTCCTTTGCTGAAGAGGTGCTTGACGGCCAGAAATCATTTCTTCCCTCTGTCTAGTAAAATTTTGCTTGGCCCATCTACTGCTATCTTTTGAGAGCAGAGTGCTTGCAGGAGAACATGGATGCTGCTGCACTCTACAATATTTTAAAATGCCAGGGTATGCTAGACTTTAGGGACAGAGTATGAAAGGTCTGGAGACTTTCTATGTCTGGAGACTTTTCTAGACATAGACTGGTCTATGCCACTACGTGCAGCCACACGAAACGGTTCCTGTATTAACCAGTAGCATTCACACATTGAGGTCCTAAGGCAGCCTTTCTGATGCTCTGCAAGGCAGTGATGGCCCAATGAAGCTTTGGAAATGGCAACTAAAGACAACATCATAGGAACACAAAACCATATTTTCCTACAGTGTTTCTGATCAGCAGGCTCCTAGAGTGCTTCACCGAGTGAATCATCCCTCTAAGGAGATTTAAGCAGGTTATAGATGGGATTTAGGGGGAGATTTTCTTAATTTCATTTTGTGAAAATCTCCCCTCTGCAGACTCCACCCAAAGGTAAGGAGTGACTAACTGGCTATGAGACAAAGGACACTGCATAAGGATGGAGAGCAGTATTACCAGGGTGGAGAGTCAATACTACCAAACTTGCAGGTTTCAGGCGTTGAGGAAGTATTAAAAAGTGATGAGAGCTAGACAGTTTTTAGACTGCAGTACTTGGTTTGGCAGGCCTACCTCAGCCACATGGTTTAACAGCTACCAGAAGTTCTTTTACTAAGAAATGCGGTCATGTTGGTCCATTTGGTCCCAAATTCTGTGGCTCACTCCACTGACAGGCTGGGAATTTAACGTCTGCAGTTCTTTGACAGCAAGCCCAGGCCACAGACTGCTAGATGCTCGTTGGTTGAAGAGATTTTCTGGGGAAAAAAAAAAAGAAGAAAAAAAAAAGCATTTGTCCTGACAAAGAGGGAATAGTCACAGGAAGAGTAATCATAGAATCATAGAATGGTTTGGGTTGGAAGGGACATTGAATGATCATCTAGTCCAACCCTCAAATAAATTACTGCCAGGGACGCGGTATGCATCTCCCCACTGGTAGTCTCCATTCAGCTGTAGGTAGCCAGGCACAGACATCTGACCAAAGCTCTGCAGCCTGTTGCCAGTCCTTTGTCACCACCCCTGCAACATTGCCAGCAAAGGGATTGAGGAACCTCTTCCCACCAGCTCAGGCTCAAGGGCAGCTACCCTCAGCCTGTCCCGTGACCCTGGGATGATATGAGCTGGGGAAGGGAACTGCGAAGACTTTCTGAGGGTGAGAAACAGGGTTTTTTGTGGTCTGTTGGAGAAGGAGCAAATGAAATATTCTGTGCTGGTCTATTGTCATATGACTGTCCCCATCCTTGAGACAGCGGTGCTTGCAAGGAAAAAGCCTTACTGTGTGTAAAGAAGGATATTTTCAAATCAGTAAATGAATAATAGAACCCATTTAGAAATTATATTTAATTAGAACATTTCAGCAAGGTATTAAAGCAATGTGACTTTGGGTAAATGTGCACCAGCAGTAAATAAGCAGTGTCTGGATTAATAGCAAAAGTACCGGGAACATTCTTCCATACATGACTGAAATATGTCTATTTAGTGAATATCTTGAGTACTAAACTACTGTGCAAACCTTCTTATCACTTGTGCCACCAAAATTTTTCATCTATTGGTACATCTCATTTTAAACAAAAAAGTCTATTCTTGGCTCACTGCTTTTATTATTTTACGGGAATTAGAGCTGTGAAATTGCAGTCCCAGTTTTTAATGAAATGGAATATTCTGCTCTCAAATGAATAGTTTGAACTGGTTTGTGCTGATGTAATCTAGGCTGAATCCTGTGTTTATAGAAGCTTAGTGACATGCTAGCTCGTATCGGACATTGAAATGGGATCTTCCTCAAGGTCTTGGTTTCAGTGTCCCACCTTCCAATCAGTTAGTGGTGGGTGGGCACTAGGCTGTAACACACACCAGAAAGACCCTGATATAGCAAAACTTTAGAATCTAGTTAAGCTTATGCTTGCTTTTCTGAGGGCAGAAAATGTATAGTAAGGTGTTTCACTAACTTGGACCCCAAATAAACTCTTCAAGAGAAAAGGCAAAACAGACAGATGAGGGTGGGCAAAAGGGAATTCTATCCTTCTTTTCCATAAGGCTTACAGGGGCACGATTTAAATGTGATCCAAAAGTTTCCCAGCTGGGGGGAAGGTGTTGAGAGCTGGCACGGAGGACTGGTGTCACTGGCAGGCGGCCCCGAGCTGGGCTGCACGAGGACAAAGCCCAGCTCCTCACCCACTGTTGGATCCCAGGCACTGTGCAACCCTGGTTGCACAGATGATGACCTGGCACCGCAGCACCATGGCCGGTCGCGTTCTGCCATGGGAGTCAGCGGCTGTCATTTGAGGGCTGCTGCTTCATCTGCTGCAGCCCTCTCACGAGAAGAGCATTGGGCACTGCATGGAGCAGGGGCTTCTGCTCTGATCTGCGGGGCTGGCAATGCAAGGTAACGCTAAGCACAGTTAAACATTTTCACTCCACCTGTGTTCTCATTCGAAAGTGTGTTTTTTATAAGGGCTGTTTTCCCTTCCCAGAAAGTAACTTATTTTGAAAGACACCCCCCCACAAAAAAAAAGCCCCCAAAACCTGCATGTAACCCATAGAATAAAAGCCTTGGCCTTGAATAGACATGTTCTTTGCTGAAGAAAGTGTTGATGAATTTTGTTTTCCATTTTCCGTCCTGCTCTGAATAATGCCCATGGTCCTGGCATTACCAGACATTTTCCCCACCTCTCCTTTTTGAGGACAGAAAGAGATTTTAGGGCAGGAAATCTTTGAGGCCCAAGTTTCAAGGGGAGCACAAATATTATGGGAAGACACGGCAGGTTTGTATGGAAGTGCTCCAGCTTAAAATCCCTCGACTTTCCCACTGTATCACAGAACATCAGCCGATTAGCAGAGCTTCCACATGATGCAGAAATAATTTCTAAACTCCTGGACCTGGCACCCGTTTCTGGCTGTGGTACAGTGGAATGTTAATGACAAAACGGGAACACAAAAGCATGAAAATAAATTCCCTATTACAGCCATTTTAGGCAATGTGTCCTGAAGAAATGGTCCATGCTTAAAAATGCTTTGAAAAGGTAAAAAGGGATTTGGAGCAGAGTTGACATCCCTGACAGAATAGTGTAATGTGTTGTCAGAAATACAAATAAGAAGTGTTACTTTATAAAATAGTGGATTTGTTTGCTGGCTTTGCAAACTCTGGTTAACACAGTCCCTTTGGTGAGCATTTCCTGGTAGTCATGCAACTTCCTGGCGACATTATTGTTGTTTTTCTCCTTTTAAATAAATCAACAGTCAGGCTACTGTCCCCATGCTGTGGAACAAAGCTGAGTGCTCTGATTTGGTCCCTGGGCTGTTTACACGAATGACTTCAGAGGAAATGTTCTCACGTTGGCATCGATGGAACCACAAAGGTTCATTGAGATCAGACTGAAAAGTGGACACTGTGAAGCCTCCTCCAGCTGTCCCCCTGGCACCATTAGGAAGAGCGCTTCCGAATTGCCTGTGAAGATCTAGCAGATGGATTCAAAGGAGGGCTGAATTTTTCTGATCTGACTCCACGTGCTTTGTTAATATGATTGCTTAAAAGTCCCCCTGAGAAGACCCAACAACTGAAATCTCTAAACCAGGCTGCCCACCCCAGACGATATATGTGCACTTTGGCTGCATTAATCTTGCCGCACAAATAGGTTTCATGGAGGCGACTGGGAAGGAGTGGGAAGATTGCTGGAATGGGCTGAAGCACAGACCACGCACAGACTTCAAACAAAGCTGAGCAAGGGAAGCACTGGGCTCAGCATATAGTATTTCCAAGTTGCTCTGATTTTACCTTGTACGTAACAGCCCTTCTGTTCCTACACATATCCAGATGTTTAACTTTGTTCTGCAAGTTGCCCCTGTGGAACAGCTTAGCCCTGTTGGGTTCTAACACCAGTATGCAATGTGCGAAGCTGCACACAGTATAAATCAGGGATGAATTCACCCCTTTCTTCCTTTCCTCATGAATATACTCAGTTGAACCCTCTTTTCCTTTTTCAGGCTTTATTCCAACCAGAAACAGCCATGACTGGAAGTGGGAGTGCCACAGGTAACAGCAGTACCCCAGCATGGCTATCTGAGAAAGCAGCAGCACTTACTTCTAGGCTCTGCAGGCTGCCAGGGTGCTGCTGTTCCCATGCCATGATGGCTTTGCACCTCCTGGGTCCTGAGGCTCTGCGAGTATTCATCCCCAGGGTCCAGCTACCTCTCTTGCGGCCATGGAGGTACCTTCACCTTCTTTTAAGATTATTTATGTCTTCTGTGCAGCAGTGTGCTGATTAACAGAATAAAGTTGTGTGCTCCTGGGAAGATGGAAGCGTATCACAACCAAGTTAGCTGACGTGGGCACAGGGACTGCTGCAACTTCAATCTTTTTGCCTTTCTACTTGGTGCTTTTGTGACAGTACTCCTCTGGTTCTCCTACTGCATCTCCATTTTTCAGGCTTGGAGTGTTTGACACAGCTCCAGAGGAGAGAAACCAGGCATCTGCAAGCAGATTATGTGAAAATTGCATGCATGCAGGGCAACCAGAAAGCCAGTGCCACCAAGCCCTTTGGAGCATCCCCTAAGGAGAAGGAACAGCTGCAGCTGTGTGGCTACAGCAAAAGAAAAAGCCTTGCCCTGAGCCCAGAGGTCCCTGATCCTCAGGTGCTGCAGTGTCTCAGTGTACCTGGAAATACTACCAATGTTATTTTAACTTTGCAAAGTTCATCGCAGTGCCAGGATCTGGAACGAGATTAACATCAGGTCCCTCACTTGCCTCTGGGATCCATGAGGAACCCCCAGAAGCTGGCCTGATGGATGTGTTTTGAGAGTGTACAGGCTTGAAGTTCAAAGGTTTCCTTTGAACTGCCAGCCATTACATTAAAGGACGACAGGATAAAACAACCACACAGCCGGAGACATGGATTTTCATTCAGTCTCAGATACTGCGGCACAGCACAGCAAGGTGAGCTCATCAGACATGCTCATCTCGCCAAAATACAGTTTCCTAGCAAAGCAGATATTTTTCTTAAAGTACATGACCTACCCAGATTTTCCTTTGAAGAAGCAAATTTGGGACCTAGGAGTCAGGCTGGCCCAGCGCCTGCACAAATGGCAGAGCTCCTGCCGCACTCTGCAGGTGGCTCTGGGGTAACAGGGAGGTTTCGCAAAGCCAAGACTCTGCTCAGCTTACGTTATGCCTCCCACAGTATCTCCCCATACTGCAGTTGAAAATCCTGTCCTTGAGAGAACTTATTGATTTGGCAGAGGATTAGAAGATAAGGTAGCATACCTATGTCCTGAGTCACCGCCATGGCAGAAATCTTGCATTTCCTATGAGCCTTACTATCATGGTCAACGCAGAAGGGGCAGGTTGACGTTTCAGGCACTGAAGAGACTCCTTGACAGCTTTCAGTGTCTTTTTGACACTCTGATGTAATACTGCCTTTCAGACAAGCACAACTTGCAACATCTACAGCTCATAAATCACTGACATGAGAATTATTAGTTAGAAGACATTCTAGAGAAGCAAATATCCAGGAAGATGCCTACTCTGTCTTTATTTGCACGCAATTGTGAACAATTTTATCTTCTACATAGCTGAAATACCCCAAATTTTTCAGCCTAGCAGCAGGTCACAGATGGCAGAGAGATTTAATGTCAGTACAGATTTAATGCTATGTTCAGATTTCAGATTTGAACTTCTGTTGCCTTATATCTTCAGTGATATTTTCTCTCAGCCAAACTGGAGGCCAGCTCTACCATCTGGAAAACCCTGAGTGTCCTGCCAAGTGTAACGTGGATGAGAAAATAAATGGTTGCCAAGAGAAATTGGGGAGTAACATCAGTGAATCCAGCAAGTTTCTTGAGAGACCTGCTCTCTTACTGACGAGCTCTGTAGCATATTGAACAGTGGCTGAAATGGAAACATGGAAGGTCCAGCATCCTCCTGCATTGGTGCACGTGAAGAAGGACAATGTCAGTTACTGCCACGGTCTGGTCCATCTTGGCTAGTGATGTGGGGTGCATCCGCAGCCTTTTATTTTCATTTAGTTGTACCAGCTAAGCGAAGAGAAAGCAAATAAACTGGCAGACATCTCATGTAAGAGCAGAAATTAAAAGGGCTCTCCAGTCATCAGAACAGAGATCTCTGTTGTATTTACTTGCAAGATTGTTATTTTTTCAGGTGAAACAGTGCATAAGACTTTTGATGTCAAAGTGCTTGCGAAACAAGTTTGTGATTTGTGCTTCATTTCATAAAAGTTAAGGAGGAGGGTCATGTTTTTCCTTCCTCTCTCTCTACCTCAGAAAGAAATTCCAGGGTCAGTTGTTTATTTCCTGGGGAGAGGGGTGTTGCAACGGAGAGATCAGTGAACATCACAGTGATCGTGGAAGTTCTTCTGTGTATCTGGTGTGTACACATGGAGTGAACCAGATGCTGTCAGACTTTCCCAATTAGGACTGTGACATGAGTGAAATAAGCAATTCTTCTTTCTCACAGATAGCTGTACCCCCAGCTCATTAATCAGCCATCACTCAGACAGGCTCCAGCGAGGAATGCTGATAGCATCGCGGCTGGAGCAAGCAGGCTGCAGCAGGGAGAGCGATGCTGACAACACCCTGTGCCGCAGCTCCCACCATGGGGGCTACCAGCATCAAACCCTGCCATGTCTCAGCACTTTTCTATATCCTAAATGTGAACTACAGGCGATCTCAGATCTGGCTCTGAACTTTTAAACAAAGAGACCTTTAATGTCTCAACAGGACAGAGCCAGGAGCCCCTCCAACATATATGAAAGGCTGTCATAATTAAAACCAAACAGAAACCGTCTGAATTCCTTATTAAGGACACTTACTAGAACAACTTTAACCCCTGAGTAGCCTAGAAAGCTTTTAATATTTACAGATGTTGATAGGGGTGTACATGCAAAGGCTTTCTTGGTTAGTGCCAAGGGGCCAAATTTGGAGCTGGTGTGAACTGAGGGTGGGATGCTGCAGCTGTGGCTTGTTTTAGTGCCTTTCTCTGTCCATATTATACCTGAGAAAATAGAGGTGAAAAAGAAAATGAAAAAAGAACAACCAAACAATGAACTGGAAACCTGTTTCTTTATTTGCAAATTAGTTTTCTGGGTTATTTTCAAACATCAGAATTGAACAAACTCCAGAAATATTTATCTTCATCTTTCTATTGGGGAAAAAAAATTGTACGAAAGCATTCTGCCACCTCTCATGTGGTATTAACAGATTTGATGCAGTTAACTCATGTGGTATTCATGGATAAAAACAGATAAACATTCAGTCTCCAAAATCACTAAATTCCCTTACAAATAGGAGCAAAAATTACACAGAACATTATTTTCTCTGTTGCCAAACCACAAATAAATTTAAATACCCTTATAAGCTAATAACATTTCCAGTATTCTCTTGAGTGTGAAATTTAAGCATCAGGAATGGTCACAGTAAAGCACATTCAGTGTATTTCTTAGACAGGCATGAAGGTTGTTAAAGAAACTACAAAGCTGGATCTGTAACTTTGTTCAAGAAAAACATGATCCATTAATCAATTGAGAACATGAGGATGTCATTAATTCAAGAGAATTCGTATTATAGCTCTTTCTTTTCTGCATTTTCAGTGTTAGGAAACAGTTTGATTCGAAAATAACGAAAGATGATGTGAGTGTATATGTACATGCTTGCCTGCCTGCGTATGTGTGTGTATATATATACACATGCAAATATTCTCAGCTTGTTACATTAAGCTTTTTACTGGTGTAACTTCCATTGAAGGAAGTTAAATAAAAATAAAAAAATAATAATATTGATAATAATAACAATAATAATAATAATAGTAATATGAGTTCACCGGATAAAACCAGCTCTGTGTGAACTTGAGAAAATCCCCTTCAGATATAAACCAAAATGCCTTCTTTACCCCTTACTTCACAATTACGTGAGTTCAGACAAGCACCAACAATCCTTCCACAACTAAAGCATTGTTCTTAAGAGATAAGGACATGGATGAAACAGACCGTTGTGACGGGAAAAAAGCCTGACACTGCAAAAGAAATGGCAAGGTGTTTATAGAAAATAAAATTCAAGGCAAAGCCAAAGTACGGTTGTCAACATAGATCATTTCCCAGTAACAAGGTTCAGGGCCATTGATATTATACGCTGTTGAAGTCGATGCCATCCCCCAAATATTTATAGTGCATGAAGGATAGTTTTTGTCGGCCAGAAAAAAAGTCACTTTTAGGTGAGGGGTGTGATTACACCTTTTGCAAGGGATTCACTGCCTGTGTGCTGGTGCCTTGCAAATGCATCGAGGGTTTGGTGCTGGCCCAGGGCAGAGTGGTGCCAAGCAGGTCCCTGGCTGAAATGCAAGGGTGCAGCAGCTGATGCCAGCCCCTGCTCCCCATGCTTCTGGGTGCCATGCACTGCTCCCAAGTGACATAGAATCATAGAATGGTTTAGGTTGGAAGGGACCTTAAAGATCATCTAGTTCCAACCCCCTTGCCATGGGCAAGGACACCTCCCCCTAGACCAGGTTGCTCAAAGCGCCATCCAGCCTGGGCTTTGGGATGGAACCTCCACAGCTTCCCTGGGCAACCTGTTCCAGTACCTCACCACCCTCAGAGTGAAAAATTTCTTCCTAATATCTATTCTAAATCTACCCTCTTCCAGTTTGAAGCTATTACCCCTCATCCTGTCCCTACATGCCCTTGTAAAAAGTCCCTTTCCACATTTCTTGTAGGCCCCTTTCACATATTGGAAGGCTGCTGTAAGGTCTCCCTAGAGTCTTCTCTTCTCCAGCCCCAACAAACACAACTCTCTCAGCCTGTCCTCATAGCAGAGGTGCTCTGATCCTCTGATGATCTTTGTGGCCCTCCTCTGGACCCACTCCAACAGGTCCATGTCCTTCCCAAAACACAAACTGCCTGCCGGCGCACATCAGCCTGACAGAGGTCTGCATCTCCCCTGGAAAAGGGTGAATGGCATCTGCACCTTGGCACAGGCTGCGTGGGACTGTCTGCTTGGGGACACCAGACTCCCATGGGGACAGTTGGAGATGCAAACCCCCACCCTGGGCAGGGCTGTGCTCCTGCAAGCACAGGCCCTCACCAGCCCTCCTGCGCCTCCAGCTGAGTTAGCAGCTTCTTCAAAGCCAGAGCCACCGCTTCAGGAGGGCTCATCAGATGCAGGCGTTAGCCCGGCTGACTTCAAAGACCCACTAGAAAAGTCACAACACGATACCTATTTTTAGGCTGCGGTTCTTGTCAGGTGTGCTGTGATGTTACCTAGCCAGCTTCAATGCAAGTGAGACTTGCTACCATGTGTTTTCAAGCATGCTGCCCCTTTTAGAGATGCTGATGTCATGAGACTGAAATAACGGAAAGGCGAAAGGAAGGTTTGAGTCTTGATGTCTGACACACCTGGAAATGAGCTTTCTCTTCCCAAAAGTGGTAGAGTGCCTGTTACCCTCCAGGTTTTCCTCAGAGAACATAATCAGTGTCCTTGGGCCAATTCAGCTGACCCATCCCTCAGCTGGAAACAGGATGGTGATGGAGGTGCACTGAAATTTGAGTCCTCAGAAAAGTTGTGTAGCTGAGATGTTTACACCAAGTTGGCATGGCCCTGGAAGCAAAGGACAGCTTGTCCCTGCCCCCTTCCAGCCAGCTGGCCATGTCTGATGGGAACTCTTTGCGCTGGATTGTGATACTAGTTCATGTCAAAGGGACATACCTCTTCCTCAGTTAGACAGACACAAAGGCTCCTGTTGGTACCCCAGGGAGAAGCTCCGCTCCGCAGTGTCTGCGCACCGCTGCTGCTGTGCAGAGTGGGAAAAATATTCCCATAGCATGTGGAAGACTGCTCAAAACAGCCACGGAGATATATTTCATTGTAATACATAAATTAAGGGAAGAGTTTAGAGTTCATAAATAGTCTAATTAACCTAAATCCTTTATTTTGCTTTAGCTGTAAGAAGCTCTGGATTCTAAGCTAGTTTTTCTTGCCAAACAAAATCTTTCTTGCTGCTTCATTACTGACCCAGCAAAGTTAAGTGGTGTCATTTTTATTGAAAAAACATGGTCAAGTGTGTCACAAACTGAGAAGCAGTAATGTAATTTGCTACTGCTCTGCTTCAAGCGCTAAGAAAGAACACAAACAAGTTTAACTAAAAAATGAAGACCGCCAAAAGCTGTGTTTCTGTTCTGTATTGGTTGGGTTTTGGAGATGAAAGAGGGAGAATACTGTATTTTGAAACCAAAAAGACTTACAAATATAAATCAAAATCTGCCTGCTGTGCAGCATTTAGTTAGTACTTTCCTGAATGTGGTGGTGTTGTGCTGGCTCTATCACGGGGCTGATCTTTTCATTTTGTTTATATTTTCCTAATGCAAATTGTGACTTCTACCCTGGGAACATGAAAAAGTCTTTCTTCACAAATGCAAAGAAGACAGGAAACTCATGGTTCCCACAAAGCAGCTTTGACTCTTACTAGATGTGATAATTTCGTTAGCAGGATCCCAGACATCATAGCATGGATCAGTGAGCCAGACTAATAAGCCACAAGGGTTCCTGTCCATCCATGGAAAGTGGCTTATCCGAGCAGGGTCCAGTCTTCTCCTTGTCATCCTGGGCCAAGCTGCGCAGCTTTTCCTTGCTTAGTGTGAGCTTCACAGAAGCAGATACGGGATTTCAGCCTCTGCCTTTGTTCTACCACTGGCAACTCCAAAATAGGACTCCTGATCAGTTGTCTCCAGCCGGTCCCAGGAGACGCATCAGTTTGTGCAACTCACTGCTCAGTTTCTCTAATCCCTGCTGTGCCTGCAGAGTGGTGCAGACACCCCTGCGCTGGCCCATGGCCAGCCGGGATGCCAGCAGCAAGCTTGCCGACAGCAGCAACCTCCGCAGAGCAAACCACCAGAGTATTTACCCAGCTTCTTGGGTGGGTTTTGCATCCGGCAGAGTTTTGTGCTCTCCCAGCCACGCTTCTCCTATACCCTGAGCTGCCTGGTTTCAAGCACACCAAGGTTTATCTGCTCCATATAGCAATGGTGGTACCCACCACAGTTTGACAAAGCCTTCAGCCTTTCCAAAGAGCACATTTCCTTGTGATGCTACCACAATCCATTTGCTGGTGTTCTTAAGTGCTGGATCACTCTTTTAATTAAGGCCTTCAGACCCTAGAGTTGTATAATTATGTGCCCTCAACATATTAACTTCCAGCTCTTAATTTCTTGTTACTTCTACGTCAAACGATGCTACAAAACAGCAAGTCGGAGCTGGGCTGTGGCTGACCACCTGGTACCAGAAGAAAGCCCATTCAGATAAGATATGCTCTGTTGTAATGAAGGCACTGCTGAGATTTACAGTTAGCATGTGAGGGGCTGAGCCCTTTTATACAGCGAAAGAAAAATAGATTCATACCAAAGTAGCCAGGGCTGGATATTACTGTTACATGGGGCTTCCCAATGGCTCAGCTTTTCTTCTGGCACATGACGGTGTGTTTTCCTAAAAATGGCCAGAATTACCTTCTCCATGGCCACGTACTCACTGCTTCTGAGAGAGAAGCCCATGCATTCGCAGGTGACAGCTTTACCGAGTGGGTCAAAAAAGATCAGGAGGCTTGAAATTTTCTTTAGGAACAAATTGCCCTCAGTCTTTACAGATTGGGCCAAAATACATGTAAAATTTCAATTACAAGTCAATGGGCTCCTCATTTGTTTGTATCAGGGTTTGTCAGTTAGAGGAACTCAGCTCTTGGTGCCTGCCTTTTCTTTGTGCCTTAGTTTCACTACAGGTGGACATGTGTAAATTGCTCCAGCAACATGTAAAACTATGGAGGCTTTTTTTAAAAGCCTGATCATTAGACACAGGAAATAGAAAGGTTGGTGAAATGGGACCTAATTAATTATGTCTATCATACATGGAAGAAATAAAATGAAAATGTGAATTGCTGAAATGAACAATAAAGTGAACCTTTGTTCAGGATTAGAAATAGGCAGTTGGGACCTAATTATACAATGCAATTTCTGAGTAAGCGGATCCTGCAGGAATAAATGCCACGCAAAAATAAATCTGCTGCATAGAAAGGAATATATGAGTTAGAACACAAAGGATTTGGACTCCTAACAAAAAAGTATTTAGAGACTAATACCAGTGTTGGCTGTCATTCAAAGCCTACCCATTGAAAAGAAAATAATAATAGATTAATAACATGAAATGTTATTGAACACATGACGCCAGTAAGACCGGGAACAAGGAAATGTCACAGGTCTCCTCTCCTGCAAGACAGCCGTGACACCCATTACGGGCTGCCAGAGGGCAAATTTCCCATGAGACTTGGGATTTGCAGCCCCCTCCATACCCCATCTATGCTGGGAGCGGAGGTGAGAGTGCCAGGCTGCGTGATGGAGGGCAAGCTGGTACCTCCTGGACAGAGACGGTACCTGGCCTCATGAAGCTGAGGCTGGTGGTGCCCAGCCTAGGCTGTGCTCCCCAGCACTCCGCCTGGGTCCAGTACAACGCACAGCGGCTCCTGCCCAGCTGGGGCTTCCTCCTTCTGCCCCTGGAAACCGAAGCCTGGGGATGGGAGAGACCGGCAGAGACTGGCAGTTTGAGGAGCACTGGGCCTCCAACAGGCTTTCTGCATGGGGCAAACATGTGGAGGACACCCTGGTTGCCTTTTATGAGTTTAAATCTAGTCTTGTTGTATTTCCATGCCTGCAGAAGAAGAAAGAAAGAGGGATATCTTTTGTCAGTTCATTCCCAGGCTCTTAAATCATGGGGTTATGGCTGTGGTACTAGGCAGCCGGCATTTCTGCAGCAGCAAAGATGAAAGTCAGACAAAATAATCCAACGAAGTGCTTAACTGTGACTATTAAGTCCCAAAGGATTTATCAGAGTTTACTTTGCTCTGACTTCTAGGAGAGACTTCGGCTGAAGTCCATTAAGCAAATTAAAAAGCAGAAGGAAAATAAACACAGATTAATGGAGATAGGAATTTTATGAAGGAAAGGAAACAGCCAGACCTTGTGACAAAGCTCCTGGGCTGCTATTCAGGTTTTAAGGCCCCCAGACCTTATAAATAGAGGAGATTATTCTCTTCACGTTGCCCTGCTGGTAGTCGTAAAAGAGAGTTAATAGAATTTTTTTTCCCCCACTGAGAAGTCCTGTAGAAACTCGAGTAATAATATAATCCATAATGTTTCAGTTCAGTGCGTGACATGCAGCTATTTGTTCCTTTGTTTTGAGGCAGGGAATCGAGCTGTAAATCTTGTAGTGACACAGAAACTGTACTGGCTCTGTGGCATTTTATCTCCTGCTGAAACTGAAACCCATCTGAGCAGCTTCCCACACAATTAGGGACTTGCATGTCAGAACCACCAGGCAGGATTTCTGTATTTATTTGGCATCATGATTAATATTTAATCCAGGGGAGATATCACAGACATGTTTGAAACCTCATTTTGCTTGTTAAAAAATACTTTGAAACCAAGAAGATGAGCAAATTATGCCATTATGGAGCCCTGTTATTTATTATCTTTAGATAGTTTAAATTAAAGCAAATGCTCCCATAAGGGGGAGATTCCTTCCGCTGCTCCTCTTCTAAGTGATTTTCTAATTTTCATTGGGTTTATTAGTGTTCATGGCCGAAAACAAAGAGATACCAGAATGGTAAGACAGGAGTGAATAAAGACCTCTGCCGTGCTGTGTGGCCAGGCCCCGGTTCAGCCGTGCAGTGGTACCAGCCTGTGGGGCAGAAGTGGCATTCATTGACTTAGCTGGAGATGCCAACATGCCAGGAGCAAGTACTAGCCACTCTGGGGCATACAGAAAACCTCTTCAGGTCCTCGCCACAAATCTGAGGAAAGCAGGCATGTTCATGTTTCTTTTTACTGCCTTGACTGGAAGACCCACTTGCTAATTTTCTTTACAGCATCTAACCGAGTACAAGTGTGTAATTCGTTGCTTGGCTCTGCTCATCGATTGATCTGTGTGATAATTCTTGATTTGCCACTTATTCATGGGCAACTCCCTGTAGAAATTAAAAACATTTTGGACACAAATTCACTTGAATTTTTTTCATGGGATCCCACCTCTGTCCAGCTGGAGGCATTAGATACAGTTCTGCAATTATACTTGGTGAGAAAGTGGTATTTCTCTGTCTGTGCAAATATCCTGCAATATGAGCTTAAAATATAAAATATAGCCCTGCAGGTAGACTCACTTGCAGGATTAGCTTTCAGGTTGCATGGGCACCTGGGCACAGCCTGCTGGGGCTGCGGGACTGCACTGCCCTGCACAGCCAGAAAGCAAACTGCCTGGCAGGTTTGGTAAAAGAGGGTGCACAGGGAGAAGGAAAGGAAGAAAGGAGGGATGAGAAAGAAATAGCCCCAAGGAAAGGATTTTAATTCTGGCTATTAAAGCGCGGATTTGAAGTCTTTCCTCAGACAAACTCCCTGGACTTGCAGGAGGTGGCTCACTGTGCATGCTGGTCGTTGTGTAAAAGGCTGATGTGCAAACTAGGGCTAGGGGTTAGTGAGTTTGGGTATGGCTTCCCAATAGCAATGAGGTCACTGCACATCACGGCTTCTGCTCAGAGGCTGTGCAGCACCAGGGTAAGAGACCGAGATGTCTGAGCAGCTAAAGCATGTAACCCTTCCCTTAGTGGGTCCCATTTGTCGGCTTTCCAGTTCCCACAGGACACCTGACCTTTCACCACTAATATAAGAAAACTGCAATATGGTCGTGCCTGAAGCTCTATGTTTTCCACGTCTGCACCGATAAAACCTGTTTGTTGCCTGGGCTGTCCGGCACAGCCACTGTGTACGTGCATTCCTGCAGGCATGGGTGTCCACACCCCAACGGCAGGAGGGAGCAGCCCGGGGTCACCAGAGCCAGCCATGTCACTACCTGCTGGGGAGCTGGCCTGGAATGTCTAACTGTGCTTTACTGCCTGCTTACGCCTTGTTTTTGCTTTTTGCCCTGGGAATCCCAGTACTCAAGGACCAGCAGCCCTGCAGGAATGGGGTGTCCCATGCTGCTGCTGCTGGCCTCTCAGTCACCAAAGCCAAGGAGTTCAGCCAGTGTGAGCTGGCCTACGAGCTCCAGGAAGAGGGGCTGGATGGCCATGGGGACTACAGCCTTCCCAATTGTGAGTTTCAGCCCCCCCCGTCTGTTCACAGCCTTTCCTTCCCGGCTGCTGCCGTCCCCAAGGAAGGCAGCTGTGGCACAGCCCGAGTGCCTTCTGCCCCTGCCCAGGGCTCTGCATGGCCTTTTATGAGAGCATCTTCAACACGGCAGCTCAGAGCATCAAAGTGGATGGCAGTGCCGACTACGACATCTTCCAGATCAGCAGCCAGCTGTGATGCACCGACGACCACAGCCCTTCAGATAACTGCTGCAGGATGGCTTGCAGGGATACCACAACACTGCTCCTCCGGAGCCAGCCCTAGGAGTGGAGACAGTAGCCTGAGCCCTCCTGGTCTGCCCAACTTCAACTCCTGGCCAAGATGGAGCCGCAGGAGAATGCGGGTCCCACCCTGGGCAACTCATTGCCTGTGGCTGCAGAAAGTTGGAGGTCATGAATGGCTGGGTTCAGCTCCTGTTTCAGTCTGTGCAGGGTGTGGGTAGCCCCCTGACTCCTGAGGCTGGGGAGCGAGAAGCCATGGCCATTGCCAGAGGCGTTTCTCCCAGGCACCATAGCATCACCGCCCCCAAGCCTTCTCCAGGGTTTCACCTTGCACGTCTGGGCCAGCTCCCTTCCCTTGCCCCATATCCATCCTTTCCTCTCCTGGGATACTAGGGACCCCAGGAGTCTCTGGATGTTTTGACTGTGGATGGAAAATAGGTAGTCCTGATTTGGGTGGGTTGTGATGTGGGGCTGGATGAGATAAAAGCATCCCCCCAGTTATGGAGTCAATAGCTGGGGAAACGATCATCCAAGGCTGTATTACTGCCGAGCAGATCCAGGTCTTGGCTCAGGGTCTGCCAACAGTGAGGATCTCCCAGGTAGGCATGGGAAGGGTTTTGCTGTATCTAACCAGCAGACAACCTGCTATATGAGAAAACCCAAGGTCTGGGACGCTGGGGCTGGACCTCCCGTTCCTGTTCAGACCAAAAACTCCCTTCCGGATAGGCAGAAAAGCTCCCCAGTAGTGTTTGTTTTGGTTTGGTTTGGTTTGGGTTTTTTTTCCCCAGCAGAGCAAGCAGGAAGGGATTGAATTATCATAAGCATAGATGAGTCTACCTCCCATTTTTTTCCCTCCTTCCATCTCTTTCCCACATGTGATTACAGAAGCAGACACACCAGCATTTACAGGGAAAAACGTATATTTATGGTTGTTGCTGGCCATGCAGAAGCAGATGAGGATGCCTGCCGGCAGCATTCAAGCACATGAGGCTGATGGCAACCTGGCAGTGGGGAGAATGAGCAGCATCCACCCCCACACTGATGCCCAGGGCTGTTCGAGTACCCAGCCCTCGCTGCACCCGGCGAGTAAATCTGCTCCAGGCTGGTGTCCTGTCCTTGCATGAGCGCACGGGGCTGTGCTTCTCTCCCTGCAGATTTGCTATCGAGTAACATGACTGATGACATCATCTGTGCCAAAGGAATTGTGAGAAACCCACAAGGAATGAATGCCTGGTAAGGGGCTTTGGGGACAGTTTCTTTGCCAGGCCTCACATATGTTTCTAAAGGGGCACGGCTGCCCTTTTCCCGACTATCACACAAAGGCAGCACGGCCGCACTAAAGAGGAGGAACCACAACTTCAAGGCTTTGCAGATGGGTGGGAATGGAGACACAAACTTGCACAGCTGCAGTCTCCACAAAGCATCTCACAGGAGACACTAGGGAGGAGAAAAAAATGTTTCAGAAAAAAATCTCAGATGAAAAACAAATGGCCAGTAAACAGCCCATTAGCTAGCAGGTTAGCCCTTGAAGATTTCTCCCTGTCTTATGCTTTCAAAGTCCTGCAAAGAGCTCCTTCCTCCACTTTTTGCTCTCTCTTATCTTAGCTGGAAGCACCTGGCATGGAAGCAATTCTTCCCAGAGCATCTGAGAGCATTAATCACTGAAATATCCTGATGAATCTAGGTGACAGCCTTTGCTTGGTGCAGCCCTGAACCATCCCTAGGACTCCAGGCTGCCATACCATAGGAAGCCTGTAAAGACAGAGTGACCAACAGGCTGAGAAAACAGAAGTGGGGGTAGAAGACAATTCCAACGATCATATAAATATGTGGTTGTCTGAAGTCCCAAGGCATTTTGTGCAAAAATAGTGACATTAACCACTGAATCCTGAATACGTTCCAAGTTGAGGGACAAGATCCTGCCTTCATATTCCCCCCGCCCCCTCCCTGCCATTGCAGTTGGACTCATTAGCTGTTTTTGCTTCCTGTGGTGGGCTGCTGCAAAGCCTGGCTCACCGCAAAAGCAGCAGCATTTCTCAGTAGAGTTGAAGTAAGTAATTTGTGCGGCATACAAGCGAATGGTCTCTGGGCCCCTGCGGTGAGCATTGCTGTCGCATGGTCCGCTGTGTTTTTTTAAAAAAACCCATGCTATATTGTGTGTCAACTGTGCTCAACTGCTATGTACCAGCGAAGGAGGGACCCTTGCAGTGGCAGGAGCTGGCAGGACCTGCCATTACAATTCATTGTTCCTGGCCAGGACTTAGAGATCTCAGGTGGCATCAAGGGACAGCGATGGCTGCACTCCTTAATGCGAGACGCTCAGCCAGAGTTGGAGGGTCTGCAAGTCCTTCTCCAGAGCTAGTGACGGGAGGTCTCTCATTGGGAAGGACCCGATAAAAACACAGTGCCTGCTCATACTGGATATGAATTATATCAGTCTGGTACCTAAATAGTCTCTCTTTCCTTGTTTTACCCTCAAGGAGGGCTGGGCAATGCACTGCAAGGGATGAGACCCGTCTGAGTGGGTGGAAGGATGTCACCTGTGAGAGAGTCCCCAGCTCAGCTCTGCTGCGGCTGACGGGGGCTGCCTCTCCTCTCCTGCACGGGGAGAGCTTCCCCCTCTCTGCACAACACTTTGCAGTTAGTATTTGCAAACCCAATGCATTCCACAAGGTCTAAAATAACTTTAACAATATAGCATGGGGTTTTTTTAAAAAAAACAAACTTGACTTTCCATTTTCACATGTGATTTAGGGTCCAGCCCCAAAAGATTTTCCCTGGCGGCATTTCTCTGTGTGTTTGAATGGGGCAAGGGGGTAAGGGTCAGGAGCTGGGTAGATAACAATACCCTTAGACACAGCTGATTTCTCTGGAGATTTCAAAGAAACTGAAAAAGGGAAAACCTCAAAAAAGAATGTAACAAAAATGCAGCAAAACATAGCCCAGAATCTTACTAGGTAAAACTTGTACCCGCTCAGCAATGTAAGCTGTCCCTGTGGGAAGTCCAAGTGCTACACAGCCCGTTCACAACTGCCAGAGCAAAAGAGGTGAGCGAGCTCTCCTGCCCGCGGTGCAGCTTGTGCCGTAGCTGGCCGGTCCTGCAGCTAGATTTCTCCAGCAGTCCCTAGCTGTGCAGAGAAGCTAGCCCTGTGCCAGCGGTGTTCCTCCACCGGGGAAAGGCCACAGTGCAGTGGAAGGAGATGTCTGGTGTGGGAATGGCTGCGACTTGCAGCTCGGAGGGTTTGATGCTGGAACAGAGAGGGTTAAAGAGAAACGGTGGTGGTGGTAGTGGTGGTGGTGGCTGTCACCACAGATGAGCATTAGCTCTGTCTGTTATTTTCTTTGAACGCTTGGGAAAGTACAAAAATACAGAGGAGCATTTTTTTTTTTAATTATGTTGTGGTGGCTGTTCTTGTGTTTAAAAGGAGAAAAGAGAAAAATATCAGAGCAACCTATTTGTTGTCAGTAGATGGGGTCTGAATCAAAATCTTACCTTCTAACACTGCCAAGCTTTGAAATCCAAGCCTAGGTTTAGAGATGTAAGCCAAAGGTGGACGCTTTAAATGTGTGATGATTGCCAATTCACCAAAAAAATTTCATTCAAATCAAAATGCCAGATCCTAACAGAAAATATACTTTAATCAATGGAAGATCCTATTCATTCCTGTTCTAAGGAAAAATCTGGGGCAATTTCTATACAGTACCAGGAATTAAGGCCAAAATTTTCATCTGTGACTTCATTGCACATTTTCTGTGTTTTCTGGAGGTGGTGGATATCTCAAATACTTGAATGTTAGTGCTGGAGTTCCAGATCAGATACGGAAATGCAGGGGAACCATGTTCACTTCTAGGTGTGATTGGCCACAGTTCTGTCAAATCATGTCCCATAGAAGCTCTGGTATCTTCCTCAGCAAAATACGTAGTTGACTCATGACAGCTCTGAGGACATAGGACAGCTGCCTTGTGTAAGGTGTGACAGATAGCCTGACTCTTCCCCTTCACTTAAGGCAAAAATCTAGGTGTCCACCTTCACTTTTGCTTGGAAACCAAGTAAGGAACTTGCTTTCAACCATATCTGTCTGAAATCCCAAGAAAGGCAGAGAGTATGTTTTCCTTGTTTTCTTGATGAAAGCAAATTTTCCGTTTATTTCTAGGAGGTAGTATTTGCAGGGGAAATTTGGTAATCCTTATGAAAAAACAGTATCCCCCAGCCTGCAGCCCTGCTGGTGACACGAGGACTGCAGGTAATCTGGCACGCTGTCATGTCTGAGCATTATAACTACTTGAGGACCTTGCCAGCACACATGGACAACAGCGATCATGAGATCATCTATAGGCACATTTTAAAGGAACAAGAAACCTCCTACCAAGATAGAAACAAATTAAATAAAGAGCCTGATCCTGTTTCCCCATGAATTTAAAGGAAGTTTTACCACTGATTTTAACGGCAAACAGGACTGACCTTGTAGGATATGTCATCAAACAGCTCCGGGTTGCTTGAGAGTATTTCAACACTTCCATTATACGCCCCATCTTTCAAACCTGGACATAAATATTCACTTGGCAGAAGTCTCAGCCTACAAGCAAATTAGGAGATTTGTTTTTAACATTTTTTCCATGCACAAAGAAAAAAAGAGAGAGAGAGAAAGAGCTCTTCGTGGATGTTTTTAAGTTACTGCTGCTATGCAATAATATTTACCGTCTTTGCACTACCCTACCTTAAAAATGAATTTCACTCATTCTTAAAGAAAAAAATGCAAAATAAATTAATTTATTGATGTTGCAATCACTATTTTCAGCAGCAAGGGAGGTAAGTGATACCAGCGGATCTGCCAGCAGTCCGGAAGCCATTGCTAGAACAGGGTCAGTCACCTGGCTGATATGCAGCTTGTGGTCCATGAGACCTTACGAGCCATCAGGCCACGGCTCACAGCACCAAGAGCAGGGCTGTGTGTGTCCAGAGCTGCCAGGTGATCCACATACGTGCATGGCAATGGAGCAAGGCAGCTGGGGCTGATGGAGTCAGTGTTATGTACCACCCCAAATCCCAGCTGTGTGTCCAGCCAGCCACCCCTACAGTGAAGCTGGGGGCTTTGCTGTCATCTTCTGGAAAGCTCTTTGAGACCAAATTATCTGTGTAGCTGCTATAGGGACTTGAAAGCGTTGGTATGAGGTTCATGAGATCGGAGAGGACAGCTGGTCTTCTGCTCCGTGATCTCCTCCATGATCTCCAGCCCCACACCCCCAACTCCAATGAACAAAGCCAGGGCTGCTAGATCCAGCTGCACTGTGAACGCAAGAGACATCCCAGAGCACCAGCACGACCCTGCCAGAGGTACCACTGCAAACTCAGAGTCTCTGTTTACTTTGCTACTGGCCAAATGCCGCTACCTGCTTCCAACCTGAGTATGCAGCCAGATTTTTGGATCCTGCAGATTATATTTATTAGGAGAAGGAACTGAAGATGAATTTAGCTATTTCCTCACTGCAATCCCCTTTCTTTACAGAGTTATACAGAGTGATACTGAGTGTACCAGGCACAGGACGACTCATGCAACCAGGGACAATTATTTCCTCCCAATTCAAAATGAAATTTCTTCTGGTGCCCTCCTAAATTGTTCCTTCTGTCAAAGCTGTTCTGTGTGGTCTGGCATGCCGGCTGCCAGCTTGCCTCTCCTCTGCATCTGCTTCTGGGCTCCCTGCATCCCTCCTTTACACACGCGCACACCCACCCAGACACACACCCCACCATCACTGGTCCCCGGGCTGAGCAGGCGGGGGGCAGGTACTCGCCATCAGCTGCAGGCAGCTCCCCTCCAGGCTGTCCTCCCTGCCTGCTGCCTGGCTGGTGTCCGGCTGTTACAGCTACTGATCCCGGAGCTTACATAAAGAAACACAATTGTTTTTACACTGATCCTGAGGGAGAGGCTGGCAACATCAGTGTAATTTAATCTACACCAGAATAAGACAGTAAATATTGTTGTGTTTGCATAAGGATGAAGTAGGGTGAGTAAAGCAGAAGATGCTGAGGAAAGAAACACCTGTATAATTCACAAGGAGGGGAAGTATTGAAAAGGTACAAAGTTGTGTAGTTTGGCCGTCTTCACTGATAAATAGTATGTTGTTACAGAGACTGGGGAATCTGTTTAATCCTTTCAGATGGTTTAATCTCCAAACCCTCACCCATATTCACAGCCTGTGCCCCTTGGTCAGTGATGTTGAACAGGAGAACCTGGTCCTGTGCACTCAGCTGTGTGCGGAGCCAGTCTAGCACAAAATCAGTGTTCACCACTGTTATCTCCAAGAGATCTCTCTGGGGCTGAGCAGCTCAGCCTGGTGGCCTGATCAAAAAGATCAAGGGATGATGTGATTACAAAGTGTAAATACCATCATGGGTAGAAATTCTGGCCACAGCAGAGCTCTTTAATCCAGGGGAGAAAAGCATAACAAGAACCGATGGCTGGGACTTAACTCCAGGCAAATTCAACTGAGAAATGAATTACAAACTTTTAATCAGTGGAAGAAGATTGACAACAGAATAAACAAGCAGAAGAAATGTTGTCTTCTCCAGCTCTTAACATCTCCCAACAGAGACCAGATGCTTTTCTGGGTCTTTGATGGTGGAAGGCAGCTCCTGGGGCTCTGCCAAAGGGGACATGGGTGCAGTCAGGTGTCAGCAACGGCGACTTGCTCACTCTCAGGCTGGATCAGGCTCAGATTTTACCCTAATCCACATTGGCTTTGTAACACTTGGTTAAGACAGCTTGCCATTGCCAGCTCTCATCCACAATTTATTGCCCCATCCCCAGTACCTGCTGGGTGTCCTGCCTCCATGCAGAGGGGCCCAATGCCATCCTATGGGGACCAGCCTGTCACTTGCCTCTTGTTGCTCTCCGTGACCCCTCTACCCACCATCCACAGGGAAAGGGAGAGATGGTCAGTCCTGATGATGCTGACAGTGTCCCATGGACTCCTAAGGAGAGGGGGAGAAAAGACCATCCTGGACATCTAACAGCTGGAAGGGGGGAAGTCTTAAGGGCCCCTGGGTTCAGTATTTCTGTCCAACTTGCATGGCAGTGGGAAGTATCATTCATGCTTTTGATCTCAGACATTGTAATTGAATTTCCAAGATTATTAGATAATGAGTGAGTGTGGTTTTATTACAAGAGCCTTGAAATTGAACCTGGTCCTTTTTTCCTGAGTATCAGTGCCTTGCTGAAAATGCAGACTTTCTAATACTAAGGCGTGTGCCACCATGTGGCTCTCAAAAGGTATTTGAAAATCACATTTGGCCCTCAGTGGGGAAAAGATGATCTAATGGACTCTTCTGGCCCGATGTCTATGAATCCTTTCACAGTTTCCCAGGGTACTCAGTGTGTTTGCTCATGACCCTTCTGCAGCAGCAGTCGGCAGGGGCTCCTGCGAGGAGCATCATCCCCATCTGCCTGCAGCCCATCCCGTTCTTCTGCCCCCAGTGCTGATTCCCACTTGGCTCCCTCCAGCTGAACCCCCCTTGGCTAGTACAACTGGGGCTGCTGCAAACCATCTCAAGGAAATTACTTCAGATTTGTGCCAGATTCATTTCTCCATCAAGGTCGCAGGACACTTTCTGTCCTGAACTCCTTCTTTCCACATGCTGATTTTTTTTAACTGTTCTGGGCTGATGTCATCCATGCTGGTCTCAGCTAGAGGAGTAACCTTTGTGGAAACTTTGAACAAAATCCCTTCAGTGTCTTTCGAATTGTGGGAGAGTGGTAAAGTAGACTTTTATAATTGTTAAAAGGATAATCAGTTCTTTTGGCAATGCTACAAGAAAATAGATGATGTTGAAAGGTTAGCAGTAGGGCAATGCTTCTGGGGGGTTCGTGCTGTGCTTCGTTGAAGGCATTAAAAAAATAACCACATGAGATCTACCATGGCCTGGGATCTGCTCTAAATTTTAATTAAGACAAAGAAACTAAACTCATAGGCAACATTGTTGCATAGTTTACTGGGTTTTACATAAGACAGCAGCTCTGTGACGGCTGTTTGGATCATTTTCATGAAGGAGCTTGTAAATGGAATAACAATCAAACACATTTCTCCTATAAAAAAATACAAACCACAAAAATGTTCAAAAACCCAAGCATCAACCTCATTCCCTTAATTGCTTAATGTTAAACTGCAAGAAAATCCATGTGGGAAAAAATAAATAGAATTTACAGGTGAGATTGTCAGCAAGCCTGGCTGATTTTCTGCACTGATCTTCACAGTCTATGCTGGTATTGTGTGCTAACCAGACCCCTTTGTAAACATAATGTTCTTGTTTTGCACACTGGTAGCCAAATAATTGTCCGTGGAAGATAAAACTAGCCCCATTCAGATTATCCACAGATTATTTTGGTCTTTAAAACTGCAAAATATAGTATAGACAAACCAGAAAAGAATCAGAATGTATGTGTCATAATTGAACTCCACAAGTAAAATAACATAGAAAACAAAGTGCAAAATGTGATGCTGTTGCAGCGTATCTCATAGCAGCAGTCCACATGGCAGTTCCAGGTTTATGGTTAAAACCATAATAGCCAATTGTTTGTTGGAAGCACTATTATCTAGAGCTTAAAATGCTCTAGATGATGCCTTCATGTCAGCGTTTTCTGACTATTAATGATTTCATTGTGTTGGTCAAAGCTGGCAATATTTTGTGTTTAAGTTCCACTACTATAAGTTTTGCTTGTGTTTTACTAAATAGCATTATAACACAGACCCTTAGGGGAAATTCCATTCCCCTTACTAATAAATTGTGGCTATTTTATTTTCCTTATCTCTGCCATCCATTTCCTTTTGTTTCTCAATGCATTGCTGCAAATCACAAAGACATTTCCTCGTCTGCTTTACTTTGGACTCCTTTAATGAAAGCTCCTACATAATCAAAGTCACAGGATTCATTTGATGAAGTGAACTGGTTTTGCTGAAGGGTCACAGTTGGAGATTTAGCATTTCAGAAAAGCAAAAGATCTAAAGGCAGGAGAAATGGACAACAGTTTTTACAAGATATCAGATAAACATGCAGTAACACAGAATGAAATTCAGCTCTTACAAAGCAGAACAGCTCAGCATGATCTGTCTTAACTACAACCAGGTGATCGGAGCCAGCCTCCCTGCAGAAAAGTGAGCCTCGCTTCCTTTGCCTCATTAGTCTGTTTTCCGTGGCATGATGTCATGACCAGGAGGTACTTTGTATTCACCAATGCGGGGCTACAAGGAGTGGTGTAACATAAGAGAGAGAAAAACATGAGAGCGAAAACATTTCCCTGTTCCCTTGCTTGTAGATACTGCTCAAGCTGCTGCTCAGCAGGCAGCAGATCAGACTTTTTGACCCTGAGAAACAGTGGTCATTGCCCATTTGCTTTCATCAGGAGCAAAAAGCTTGAATAGCCAAAGTTTCCCAAGAAACAGAAAGTTCTGGTAAATGTCTGTGTAAAATACATTTTTCTGACATTGCCAACGCAAAGTATTTCGACATTCTCAAACCAAAAGGCTGTGTTTGGTTGTGTTCCCTTGAGCTGCTGCTGCTGCTGCTGCTAGGACCTACCATTCAGGTTCCTCATGTCCCCCGGATCTCATTTGAGAGCTAGACTTCTCACCAGGGTAGACGTTACCATGTGAGCTGTGACTATAGTGCTCCCAGAAAGCTTCCCGCCTCGGAGGGACTGCATGAGCATTGGAAGAGATCTTCCAGGAAGGGGCCTCATCCACATCATCATCAAACAGACTCAAGACACACGTCCCGCTACAGGTTCAACAACTTGAAAAGTCTTGTTCTGAAGCAGATCGAAATGACATGTTTTCTGTTATTTCCCATCTAAATTCAATAGAAAAGTGCTCACCAGAACCACCATTTTGGTCCTAGGATCTAGGCTGCTGTAAAGGGGCAGAGCCCAGGGTGTCTGGGTCTCAAGAGGAGGGAGCTCAGGGAGCAGGATATAAGCAGCGGGGCCATTGGTGTCAGCCTTAGACTTTTTCATGTGGACTACAGAGTACTTTTAGGCAGAGTTAAGCATTTAGAGTGGGATTCAGCTCACGTTAAAGTAGATACCTCTTTCCTGTTCAGCCGAGTACACATTGCTCCTTGGGCTCAATTTAGTGCTTAAACACAGGCACCAAGAGACATTGGAGATATCGGGAGGTTTCCTGTGTGGCCTCCAGCTGCAGGTTTGTGAGCATGTGGTTCTCCATAGGTCCTGCAGTCCCAGCCAGTGCAGATAACCCAATATCCTAGATCATCTCTGGTGGCACTAGCAGGTCATATTTAGACAATTGACTGAAACTCTGTTGACCACATTGACTGAATCTCCATTGACTATAATGAGAGTTTAGCTATCTAGTATTCAGACATCTACATTTACCTGCTTGCATGTGGGTGGCTAAATCCTATACTGAATTCCAGGGTTACTGTATCAGGAAAAATACTGACAGTAACCCAAACCACTGCAAGAAGAGCACTTGCGAATTCAAGGGCAACTCAAATGAAACACTTTCATTGCCCCCAAAGCAAAGAGCTGCTCCCAGGTTTTGCTTAGGTTTTGTCCCCCAGAGGACCTCTTTGATTCTCCTAGATTTTTTCCTACAAATTATCCAAAGGAGGGTTTTAGTAAGGGTTTGAACCTCATAGCATTCTGACTGGCTTAATCGGTTCCCTGTTAAACATGCTATGTCCTTCCAAATGAGCATGCAGGTTTGTGAGAGGCATACCTCTGGCATGAAATTAATCAAACGCAGAGGCCAACTTCTCCAAAAGTAGGTGGTTCCCTCAAAACATACCTTTGAGTCTTCATCATTCTTGCCATAATTTCCAAAGTTTGGACTTCTCAAAATTTGCCATGACTAACTTACATTTACACTAATCACTGTATAGGTCAAGAAATTGCAATTTTCTCCTCCAAGACAGATGTAAGCAGTGAATGAGCTGCTAACATCTCATTACACGCAACGATGTCATTATGTGGAAAAAAACACAACAGGGATGCCTGAAGCAAGATTTTTAGCCACTGAGATCTGAGAACTTGATCATAAAATACTGACTCCAATTGAAACAGTCAGAATGAAATTCAGTGCCTTAATACCAGCAACTCAGACACTACTACTATGCTGCATGGGTTTGTCATTCTCATTGTTTCTTTAACATACTTAAATCATGTTGAGGTAATGGGAGTGGCATGGTTGGGAGCTTCAGACCTGTTTTAATTCAATTGTAACCTTGGCAAACTTTTACATTTTAACAGATCCTCCAGTAACATGCTCCAAAACCCCATAGCAGCCTGCTAGACTTTGTAGGACCTGCCTTACGTGAAAATATACTCAGACAGCTAGTTAACAGAAGGGCTTGTTCTCTTTTGGAATCACTCAAAGTTTGTCACATACTGAAGTTCGTCCCTGATAAACCTACAATACTAAATTCTGCAAACTCTGGGCAACTAGGAAGAAATCTGAGCACACTTAGACATCGTATAACCTCAACTAGTGTGTGTTTCCCCCTGCTCCGTTGAAGGTGAAGAACTGTAGAACAGCCATGTTAGATATACCCAAAGCTGTATGTTGTGTGACAAGGCAAGGATGTGAGCCCATCTTTACACAGCAAACCATTCCAGTTGCTGGAACATCTGTCTTCCTTCTTGTATTTTATCTGTGCTCTCCATAGGCTTTTTGTGAGGCAGAAGATGTGGATGTCTGGGTCACCCGAGGGAGATGCTGAGGGGCAGCTTGGGTGAATAAAATCCACAAGCTGGTTAAAATCCCACCGGGCAAAACATGAACCTCTCCTGCTCTAAACTACTCCATATTCTTAGACTGTCTCACTTTCTCCAGGGAGGAAGAGCTACTGTAGTCCTCGGACTGAGGCCAGCACTCTTGAGTTTTTCCAGCAGTCGGAGAGAGAAAAACTCAGCCATTGCCTAAGCAAAATAAAACACAGCACCAAGGGAACGCGAGCCACAGGCTTGCTGCAGTATAGCCCCTCAGGTGGGTGCAGTTTGGGATGCTGCCCTCATGGTGTGAGGTAGCAGGGATCTTCGTAGCTGCAGGGATGCACATCTACTTTTTCTCAGGGAAGCTTCTCTGAGTGTGTGCTGCTGGTCCTGAAGGGTGGCTGCCCCACAGCCAGCAGCCCTCCTGGGACCTTTGCGGCTGAGCAGAAGAGAAATATTTACTTCTCCTCATCATGAAGGATTCAGGCAGGGGATGACATGGAGACTATATGGGCCCTTTATGCTTCTCCCCGACTGTTATTTGGGCAGAGAGCCTATGGATAGGGTAGGATTGCTGTTATGGAGAGGCTTACAGACACAAAGCAATCTGATTTTGGAAGGAGCTGCCTTTCCCTTGCAGCCTGGCAGAGCCAGGGCTTCTGGGCACTTTGCTCACCCATGAGACAAAGCCTGGGAAGGGAGATGGAGGCATGTGGCCCAGTACACCAAGCCTTGCCCTGTGAGAGAGCTCTGCAGCTGGAGTGGCACCTACACAGTCCCAGTTCCCAAAGGCTGCTTTCCTCGTCCCACCACATACCCATCCACAGGGGTGCAAAATCCCAGAAATGGTGAAAATGCAGCAACATTTCTCCACGTTTTTGAGGACAGGAGACAGACAGGCAGGCAGACCGACTTTCAGCCCTTTCCCCTTGCACCTTTCCTTCACTCATATGCAAAAATCATTGTTACCGAGGGAGAAATCACAAAGATCTCTCTCTGCTGTGGAAAGAGCCTAAATTCACAGAGTAATCAGAATTACTTTTCAAAACAGTATCTTGTTACTGGCTAAAACAAACAGCATGGTTACCGCCAGGGGAACTGCCAGGCAGCCCAGAAGGGCAGATCGCAAAAGATTAAATAGTTGTCCGGGAAAAAAAAAAAAAAGAAGGAAAAGGGCTCTTTCTACAAAAGACTGCCTCATCTGGAAATGAAAAGGAGAGAAGTGGGAGAAGGAGGATTACCCTCCCAGTGCGGCAATTAATCCCAGGAGGAGAAGGGGAAGAAGCTCTGCAGCGCTGACCATGTCTGCGTCGACGGACCAACGCGGGGCCGGGGCTGTCGCCGTCCCGGCCAGCCTGCACTTTTGAACTGTGCCGTTGAGTCAGGCCCTGCAGACCCACGGGGAGATGGAAACAGGATGACTGGACCTTTGAAGTTGCCAGGGTGTAATGGCGAGAGGAGACGAGAGAGCCTACGCTCACAGTAACCCACTGTCTCTCATCAGCAGCAGCACATTAATTTGCCGGGTGAGGATCATGCAAGAGAAGCGACGGAGCAGCTTGTCAGGAAAAAAGCACCAGGGAGGAGGCCCAGGGAGAGGAGGGGGCCGGGGGCCGGAGGGGGAGGGTGGGAAGGGGAGTTCGGAGAAAATTGCTCAAAATTACAGTATTCAGCTTTTGCTGACAGTATATCAAAGCTCAACTTCTGCCTTTATGATATTTAAATCCCTGCCGCTTCCCCAGAAAAACAGCATCGGCACAATAGAAACATTATGTGCTGGCGTGGGGAGGGGGAGCGCCGCTGAAACGGGACTCGCTTCGGGTTGGGATGCTGATCGGGACTTGGAGGGCCTGACGGCTCCACCACAGAGACGAACAAAGTGCCTGTCTACAGCGACAATGTCCTGGGGAGGTGCTTTGAATTCATCTCCTGTTACACAGTTTGAAGCACACACACCCCTCACACACACACACACACACACACCCCAAACACACACACTCTCCTCACACACACACCTCACACACACACTCACACCCACCTCATACACACACTCACACACTTACACATTCCCTTCCAAGGGAAACGACCCAGTCATTGCACAGGGTAGGAGCACTGAAGATGCAACAGCATTAAAATGAAACTGGGTGACAAATCATAACTGACAGCTCCGTAAGAGGATTAATGCTCCTGACAGGGATTTATGCCTTCTCCTCATCACAATGCTTTGGTCTCCCTCATGGGATCGGCAGCCTCTTTACTGGCAGTGCCAAGTGCACCTTCAAAATGGCCACCTTCTTCCTCAGCGAGTGGTTCTCAAGGGCCAGGAGGGAACAAGAAGGGACACAAACCCCTCTTGGGGGAGAGCCCTGGGAGGTGGGTCAGGGGGGTCAGAGATCCTGACCATGTCAGAAGGATGTGAGCTGCAGGAGGACCGGGAGATGCCAGGCAGTGCCTGGGAGAGGGCAGGTCCCCATGGATGGGTGTGTGCCCCCCAGAGGGGCTGGCATGGCAGCCCCAAAGCAGGTTTCACATTCATCCCTGTGTTCACAGCCGGGTGCTAGCTGCCAGGAAGAAGCAGTGTCAGAGCTCCTCGCTGGAGCCAAGTAATAGCCAAGTCCCACCGAAACCCCGAGCCAAGCGGCTTGTCAGAGGTGTGCCTCCAAACAGCAGAGCAGAGGGGCTGAGGAGAAGGTAGCTCCTCCTGGCACCGGTTTAACATCAGGCTGGAGCTGCCTGCACTGCCCACACGAAGGTCAACTCAAAGGGATGGAACAAGTTAGCAAATGTTAGTTGGTAAATAAGTTATCTTCAAAGAACCGTGCAAACATCAGCACAGCTCTGCAAGACCCCACAAGGGAGGCAGCTATCTCCCCCTCTCCAGATGGCTGGGAGAGGTGGGGGTGCTGTCATGGCTGCCCTCGGGAGAGCTTACGTACGCTGAGGGAGGCTCTGCTGGAGCACGGCTCGCCTGGCGTTAGCTGCCAACCCCCAGCCAAGGGCTCAGCCCATGAAACCATCTATTAGCTTTAAGGCACCATTTGCCGAGTAACAACATCAAAGGCCTTTGTGTTCGTAAACGTAAACTGGTTCTTTATTAGAAGAACAACAGATCTAGCATTTGAGCCTTGTGCAGACAGACTTGCTTTGCCACCTCCTTCCTGCCCCTGTGCTCCCAGGTTGGTGGCACCTTTCTTTCCCAGGATGTGTATGGAGGAGCAGGGGATGACGAGGAATTAGGCTGGAAGCCAAAAGCACTGCCCACTCACCGTGCAAAACCTGCAACAGCCTCACAGAGGAAATTAAAGTTTCTTTCCGTAGGAAAGCCAGTGGGGTTACACTGGGGTTGCATTTGGCCCAAGGATCAAAAGCCAGACGTATTTTACACTTCATTGTGTTTTACAGAGACAGCTACAACCTACAGAGGCAGAAAAAGCTGTGCCTTGTCCCCACAGAGGCAGATGGCAAGTTAACCCATTCTGTCACTTGAAACGGGGCAAGCACACCCAGGTGCTCCTAACACACAAGCCATGAGGAAGCCTGACACCACAAGCCCTGTGCAAAGGTAGCACAACCTTGCAAAGCAGGCACAGCACTAATTCCTCGGTCCTTCGACCAAATGAATCCAAGGATCAATAATATGACTGCCAATGGGAAGGGCAGCACCTAAGCAGTGGCCTGAGGAATCATGAGGAAATACAAAAGTATTCCAGGAAGACCAGAGCAGGAGACCTTTCCCCCCACTGCCTTTCATCATCCCTTGTATATTCGAGGGAGCTGTATTTCCGTGAACATCTGCCTCGGAAAAATAATCTTTTGCCTCTGAATTGTCTGTGAAACTAGCAGAAGGCAGCAAAACAGGCTCCATTTTCAGTCACATGAAGGGATGGGGAGTGTACTTCAAGAATACCAAGGAGGAACAAGGTATTTCCAGGAGATGTTTGTGACAGCCCAGCCAATAGCCCATGGCTGGCACACTGCCTAGTGAAGCTTACAGCCCAGGGAGGCATCAGCTCGGGGCCTCACTTGGGGTATCTTTTGGAAAGAGCATGTCTCCAGCTGGAGAAGCTTGGTAAGGAGCAGTAAGCCATCTGGAGCATACCTAGAAGTCTTATTAAAAAGATTTTTGTCCAACAGCATTACTTTTTCTGTTCAAATACATAAAAAACAACAAAAGATAAGGGCAAATCTGATCCTCACGCGGGATGGGCAGCAAAGGGGCATTTCTTCTGCAGTGGTTCAGGGCAGCAGCCCATCTCCTGCGGTGAGATCTCCTCCCTGTGTTCCTGCAGTACCTGGTGCTGCCACAGTGCCAGTGCAGGTGCCCAGGGAAGAGGATGAGAACCAGCAAGCACTGACACAGCCCCTGAACACTCCCCTGACATCCAGCAATTCATAGTGAAGGTACTTTTGATCATGCTATGGGTTTTTTCGTTGCCATTGCTGGATTTTTCTTCTCTTATTTGCCTTTTTGAACCCATGCAGTCTTTTAGCACCCAGAACTTCTTTTGGTAAAGGGCTCCACAGTTTCACTATGCTTTTTTGTTTGTATGAGATGACACCGGTGCACAAATGATAACATGTCCTAATGTTATCATTAGGACAAAGCCCAAGTCTATCTTGCCTTTGCTAGAAGCTCCACTAAGGTTAAGATTCAAACCTCTAACAGGTCCTCTGCATTTCAAACTTGGCTTCCATATAGCAGGAATGCATTTTTAAAGTTGTTTTGGGCATTTTATAAATCAAATTAGTTCATGGGGAGAGGACAGAAGGTGGAAGAGATGTTAAATTATGCAGCAACGTGAGCATGTGCAATGGATTTGTGACAGCTTTTACCTTTGCACTTTTCCTGTGCCCCAAGGGTGGAACAGTAAGGAGTGACCTGTATATTTGTACATCCTCTGCATGCAGCTAGAAAAGAGATGGAAAGAATTTTTCAACCATTCATTCCTCAGTTTGTTTCTGTATGGAGGGAGAAGAGCAGATCTTCCACACAGCTGTCACGTGGCTCTGGGTGCACGTAAGAGCACACGGAGCATGTTGGCTTGGAATTGGTCTAGAAGCTCTAAGTATTGTTATGTGGTTTCTTCCCTTTCCAGGCATCTTTGTTTCCCTGATTTCTGGCCAGGAAGACAACCTGGCATGCCCAAGTGCTGCGGCGAAGCCAGCTGTCATGACATTTCCAACCCAACCAAAAGTGCAGGAAATCTCCTAAGAAAGCTTGTTTTTATAGGCTCCCAGAAGGCTTGCATATGTCAGATATGCTTATCCAGACCAAACCCAGCCTTCCTGAAATTCATCCCTCACTAACATTAATGCTTTTTTCCATGTCAATTTGAGCAGTGTGAGATTTTTGGCAATCAGGGAGTAGTAAAGATTTGTTTACAGCTGTTTTGGAATGGATGCTGGTTTGTTTATTGCAATTCATGCCGAAGGAATATTTCATAACAAGTAATGTATTCCAACTTATTCATTTTTTTCATTATTTTCATTTACTGTAGGGCTTTCATCTCAATAACTTGTGTTGTTTAGCAGTGGCCAACCACATAAAGAAAATGGAGGGGATAAAAAAAGAAGACATTTTGTAAGATGTTATCCCCTTCTTGAGAGTTTCAAAGGTAAAATCTCAGACTGATACACAGCTGTTCAAAAACAAGGGAGGACCATTAAACTGTCATATTTCCTTAATTTTTTCAAGTATCAGTTCTACAGAAATGATGAATCAATCTAAAATCTTTGGTTAATTCTATCACATATCCTTGTTCCTTGGCCCAACTACCTTAAGTGAACATTTTTAATCAAATATGCACTGCAAGAAAGCTGAAATTATTTTTCCACAAGCATTTTGATATCATCGGGCTTAAATAGTTTCTGCGAATTTTGATTATCCAAAAGTGTACGAAAAGGAACTTTAAATGGTTTTCAGTGCCTGATATTAATTTCCTTAAATATATAAATACTAACCGAATTTTTTTTGTAGGCTGTCTGGTTTGAGGTGGTAGGAGGTTGAATAAGTATTAAGCCCCCAGGTAAGATTCCTTGTCTAATGAAAAATAAAGCCACATGGGCCCACTGTTAATACAGAAGGTACAATGTCTCCCCCCAAAATAAGTTTGTTATGCATTCCTTTTTATGTGAAGACTACCAAAGTCAGCAAAGTTTGTGTCCTCAGTAAAATATGCAGAATTGGAAGATCTGCTGAGAGCTGCAGAACTCATCTCAGAAATGCAGCTCTCTAGGCCCCGTCATCATTATCTGATCCAGAATGCAAGCTATATCCTGCATCGGAAGATACAATCTACATTTCCCAGTGTGTTAATAACTTGACCCCCCCCAAAAGTCCTGCTGTGTGTATTGAAGCTGTCTATTAATTCCCTTGTGGACTGCTGGCTTTGGTATTTAATCTCCAGGAGGAATTTAAGAAGGTCAAAGTCCCCTTCTTTGAGGAATGCCATACAAGTAATAAAACAAAGTACGTTTGCCCCTCAAAGAGCTAGAATTCTGGAAGCTGTGTTGACAAGAGACGTTTGGACTATTTATACTCCTATTAGAAAGCGGGGGAAGGGCAGGGAGATAGTTACTGTAGTTTAATAAGTATGGGAAGTTGGTTAATATACATGGAGTTTTAACCCCACTGTGACAGCTGATTTATGTTAAACATAGTGAAGGGGTCAAGGTCTCTTTTCACACCACTGTAATCCTATGGACCTCCTTGGTCTCTGCATGGTGGCTAGAATTTGGACGACGGTTGATTTCTTGGAGTAAATAAGTTTAAGATGTAATAAAAACTGAGCAAAGTTCCCATAGAGGGATCTACTCATGGACTATCTGTGCCAGCAGGACATCAGCACAAAGCATCAGTAAGACCAAAGACTGAATAGCAAAATCCCTAAGAGGTGTACTTGACAGCACTGGCTCAATCCTAAATCCAAGCATCAAGCAGACCTTCCCCTGTCTGCAGAAGACTTGTAAGACAGCAGAATTAGGACCTTTTGACTGCTGAGAGAAAAAAAAATACACCAAAACATTCAAGGACCAAGTTGTAATACAGAGGCTCCTTGTTTTGAGCTCCACTGGGCATTTTATGCTGTTGTCTCACAACATCCATGGAGTTACAGTCAAAGTTTCCAAAGGTCTTTTCAAAACATGCATCTGTTGTGGTGACTGTGGGCACAGCTGAGGTTACCCCGTGTGCAGACAGGTTCTCAGGCTTGTATAGTGCCCATGAATGATTCACTCCTCACCGAGCAGGGCCTAAGAGAGGTTGCCTATGTTACATGGTATTACCCCAGATCTCTGATTAGGTTACTGGAGTTTGTAGCTCAGCTTTCCAAGAAAAATAGAATAAATATGATAGCACTGTTTGTTTATGTGTTTGTCTGTCATCTCTGCCTTCAAGTCTGCTGGCCAATTCTAATTAAGTTTTGGCAGAAGAAGAAGCTTCAAGGGATCACATTCTTGCAAGCTGATTTAAAGTGCATGGGATACAGAGAGCCTAGAAATACCTCCTTAAAGTAAAAACTGCTACATAACCTCAATCCTATTCGATTCCAGGAAATGCACAAGGAAAGAAAACACCAAAACTGAGACTTTGTTTGGTTCTGTGGCTTGTGAAGCTACTTCCCATGAACGCTGGAGGCTAGGGAGAGATGTAGTGAGCAGCCTTGTGAAAGTCTGCAAATCCTTCTCAAAAAGCTGTAATGGCATTTCCCCATTATCCTGGGAAGAAAACATATTTTCAGCCAAGCATTCATAGGAAGCTGATAGTTAAGGCTGTGAATACAAATTCTCTACCATAAATACAAAACCCCAGTGCACGGTCAGGAGTGATGCTGCAGGCTGTGTTCCCCAGAGCCACACGGTGATGGTCCCCTGTACCTCATAGGAGGCAGCCTTCTTGCCCCAAAACCTCCTCACAGGCTCAGACACGCTGGGCACTGTCTCTGCTCAGTGCCCTTCGCAGCCCAGGTGCGAGCAGATAATGGCTTGGACTTCCCTTTTACTGCTGCTTTTATTTTATCTGCACTGAGATACCATCAGTGACAAGGCAAGTGTTGGGAGATTTCTTTGACAGTCCTCTCAGACATCTGATTACAAACGGCCCTGGCTTATCCAACGCCTTGCCTAGCTGATTACTTCAAAGGGACTGGCTCTCCCTTCTCTTGCTTCTGCTGCCCAAATAGCTCCTTTTCCAGGGCTCTGGTTTTTAGTCAGGCTTTTTACAAAGTGCATCAGTGTCACTGTCTGCACAGGGCTGGATATGAAGAGGAATCTGGGCTTCTGGCCTGACAAGCCCAAAATTTGGGATGGGCAAATCTGCTGGAAATTGAGGTTTTATGAACCTTTCAAATAATTTTCGTGTGTTCTCGGGGTTCAAAAATTGGATTGAGGTCATGAACCTTTCTCGTCCTCCTCCTGTCATTTGAAACTAGTTTTTTTTCCATGAGTGATTCATTCCATTAAAAGAGTATTTTCCTAACTAAATGGGAGTTCTGTGCTACTGCACATCCAGGCAGGAGATGTGATGAATCACGAGATGGAAGAACAACTTTGGAAGGAAGAGACCATCATCATGATTAGGAATCATGGATAAAATCCTGGCCCAGTGAAGCTAGCAGCAAAATATTATTGACCTCTGTGAGACCGGGTTTTCACCATCCACTTCTTTTTCTTTTCATTGGATTTTTTCTTCTCTCCTCCTCCTCAAGGGGTCTGTGTTTGTTTTCCTTCAGCCCACTCAAAAGCTTTTTTTTTCTCCTTATTTTTGAATAGCTGTCAGATTTCTTTCATCCACAACTGTTTCTTAGACTGCTTCCCTTCGGTACAAATCCGGCTCCTGAAACATCTGAGTTGAACTTTAGCAGGCTGAGAATGAGAAAAAATAAATTTGCCCCTGGAAACTTCATTCTTTCCACAATCTTCTGTGGCTTTCGCCACCATGCCAGCAGAAAAATAGATGCCTTATATGTATTTTGAAAGGAACTTGGTTTACAGAGTAAGTTTCTCACCGCCAGAACAAGCCAGCGTAGCTACAAAGCACAATGCACACAGATGGCAGGAGGGCAGCGTTAGGGATGCTTTTTCCCATTAGGGTGGGTCTGCATGGCAGTGAGAAGCGATGACCACCAAAACCATACAGGGCCAGCATGGTCTCCAAGGTTGGCACCATGGGTACTATCCCCAACACCTGAAACTCTGTTAAATGTCAGAGTTGTGACAGTCATGTAACCAAGCATGGGATTTCTCCCTCCTCCCCATGGTTTAAGACCTGAACCTCTTCTTCAGCCCCCTGTTTATCTCTTGGTAAAGCTGAGAGCCCTTGGTCATAGTGTATAGCTGCATGACCAAAACAGACGAAGGCACAATCCATGCCCCTGAGTCTGACAACTTAGCTTAGCTGTTAATGGCTTAGTTTAACAGCTTGTAATTAACTTTGCCAGGTTACCAGTTAGCTTTCCCACTGTCCACAGGGTGCATTTAGTGTTTGTGATCTCAGTTACACCTCCTATGCTGAAGATCAATCTCCAAGGAAGCTTACTGTAAAAAGGCATTTCAGAAAGGACTGATTTTGCACACCAACACTCTTCTTCCAAAAAGTAATTTGATGTAAATAGCTACTGCCCATCATTCCTTGTGTGTATTAAAACTTTGGAAATCCAACTGCTTTTTAGTTGATAGCCTGGAAAGCTGCTACTCTGATGGTCAAAAAGCCTGAAATCCTCTGCGCACCATTCATTAAGAAAGCAATCCCAGCACTTCCCCAATTCAAAGGGCACATCTAGCTCTGTTCAGCCCTTCACATCCTCCCAGAGGTGGGCAGCAGAGCCTCCAGGTCCTGCCTGCCAGCTGCTACTGTAAAGAAGGATGCTCCAAGCAGCGGAGCCCCACTGACCATGCTCGTCAGGTGATGGATGTGGTGTGCTCCAAGCTCCTCTCTGCTTGGGCCTGTTTCAAGTACCTGGGTTATCAGAGTGCTGCCATTATAAATGTAAACGGCAAATGGAACATCAAACAACAGCCCCGTCCTGCACAGCATCACTGCCACGGCTGAGCCGAGGAGGAGCTGCCTGATCTTTTCCAGCTCCCAAACTGCTGGGGAAGGGCTGGGGAGTGACCGGGATAAAGAGCAGCATTCACAACAGCCTCAAACCTCTTCTTCAGGAGGGCTAAGGTCACGCTTTCCTCCTACACTCAGCTTTGTTACATTAAGTATAATTCTCTTTACTTTATGAAAACAGGTTAAGAAGAAGAACTGAAGGTATTTGGATTAATGTACAAGAACAGGAGGATTAAGAGGCCCTGACAATTAAGGTGATCCCTTTAAGGCTCTGCCCTTTCACCCCTGGAGCTTGGCTTTAATTCCTGCTCAGACTGATGTGACTAAACCCCTTCTAATCTGACAGCTGATACAGGTCAGAAGTTAAATGTGTTCAGGCAGAAAAAGACAGTGTTCTCATGGTCCCCATCCCCAGGAGTCACCCTGACACGGGAGCCCCAGGCACCCCACATGGCAGTGAGAAGGGCTCTGCAGCGATAGGCTTTTTTGGCACCTTCTGGTGCTGACTCTCCTAATTGGGATTGTTGCAAATCTTATCCTTCACGGTTTTGTTCCCACCACCATCCATGATGCTCTGGCCCCACAAGTGTGCTGCAGGGCATGTAACACCTTGTTCCTCCCTACTGCAGGGTTCATCCTGGCCCCTGGGGTGGGTTTCAGCATTTTCCATGCACAGCTGTGCAGTGTGGCTGGTGCCATCTGTAAGCAGCGACCCTGGTCCAGCTGCAGCACGTGTTTGTGACTGGAGAGGGATCAGGCTGTGCCACGCAAGCAGGCTGGGGGGTCGTCCCACCCAGCTCTCCAGTGTCAGAAGTGTAGCTGCCATGACTCCTGTGACAGAGAAGATGAGCAGATGGCTCCAGAGATTGTCCACCCACCTCGTTTAGACACCGCTGATGGAAGGAGTTGTGTTTGCGAGTGTCTGCCTCACATACTGATGGTGAATGGGGCTGACGAGACCGCCTCAGTCCCCTTAGCCAGCTGTTGGCCTCACCTTGAGGCCAGTGAGATGGATCTGCTTCTCGTTACAGAGGTTTGAAAACCTAAACCAAACCAGAGCATGTTGTTATCTAAAAGTTAATGTCATGTCCTAAGGAGGATGCTGAAGATGGTTTATGAGTTGTGAGATCTTCCAGCTTCCACAGTAAGCTTCCATTGAAATCCATGCCTCAGCAGTTACTGAGGTTAGTGCTGGCCAGTCAGGGCTGAGCAGACTTCCTTAAATGAATAAATGTCTTATTTCTTAGCAGTATGAACACAGGAATTATGGTTCTCCAAGGCTGTGCTTTTTCCTGCAGACAATCCCTCCGTGCTGGGCTTGGGCCCTTGCTAGGGTCTGTTTTCTCTCTAATATCTTGCACCTGCTCTGGTTCAGAACAGGACTTGATCCCAGCAAGACTGAACAAGCAGCTCTCTCAGACCAGGCATTACAGATATAATTCACAGTGTTTATGCTGAGAAAGCACAAGAGCCTTGTCCCATCTCAGATAGTTAAGAGGTATTTCTTGGTCAAAGTCATGCAATTATTTCTTTCCACTTCTTCTGTGGCTGGGCACAGCAACAGCAAGGACGGGGAGAGCGGGCAGCTATAGGGGGAAGTAGGGGGAAGCAGGAGCCCAGGTCTCATATCCCTAGGAAGTCCGCTTCTACTGATCTGTTCCTGTCTACCTGTGATTGCTTTTTCCCTTCTTCCTCTTCTTTTCTGCTTCCTGGGGTCTGGCAGCCTTTGCAGTTAACAGCCAGGCATTTGTCTCTTCATCTCCAGAGCCAGGGTACTGCTGTGTGTCTTCAACAAGCCCACCACAGAGGCTCCTTCTGCTGCAGCTGCAGGGTCTGAAGCCCCGCTTGCAGTCCTGTCTTGCAGGACTAATTTCAGCAGTGCCTCAAGATGCTTTTCCTGAGTATCCTCTGCAAGAGCTGGAGGAGCCTGCATGACTGGCCTGGCTCAAGGGCAGTGCAGGGTTTGCCTTCCCCCACCCTGCTCCCCAAACGCCTCTCCACCCAGAGAAGTCTCCAAACACACCCTTTGGCACCCCTGGGATGCAAAATCCACCCCGTGTAGGAGGGTCTGACCACAAAAAGGAAGCTTGGCTCAGTGCTTCAGTATTTTAAGAACAAGGAACGGAGGAAGACAGACGCCATTTCCAAGCGATCCAGATGTGAAGAGGGCAGTCGCTATAGTCAGGGCGGGTTTGCCATAGTCTACCTCCATGCTCAGCAGCTCGTCTCAGCACATGGTCTAGATTAAGCCTCATTCTCTTTTTTAAGCCATTAAACCGTCATGAGCTCTCCAGTCCCCCAGTGGGCTCATCTTGGAAAATCTTGCAATACCTCCCATTTATGCCAAATCATTCGGATCTTAGCTTTCAACTTGTCTTTCACCCCAGGGGTTTGGTTTCCCCGTTGGTAGAAAGATAAAGGTCTTGTCGAAAGGCCTCGGGAGAGGTGTGTGTAGGCTCGCTGATGCTGATTTGAAGCAAAGACAGAGTTTGCGTGGGGGTGTGCATATGTAAAACTCAGCACTCCAGTTCACCTCGGGGGCCACCCACAGACTCCAAAATGAAATATTTGCTCATATATTTCCCCCACAATAAGATTCATTTGTGGGGAGGGGGTGGGGAACGCAGAGACTTTGGGGCTGGTGAACTTTGCTGTTCAGACAGATGTTCAGTTTGTACAAAAACTGATCTAAACCCATGTTTAAATGCTTTCACAGAGCTAAACTGATGCTCTGGGAATGACCTGATATCTTAGCTGATCTGTGCTCTATGGAGAAAGTGGAGTTCTCAGGAGTGTGATACGAATTTCTGACCCTGCCATCAGTTGTATTTTCGTAGATTAAGGCAATCTTGGTCACTTTGTAGTCCTCCAGCAGACCAAGTACCTCTCCTGCCCAGACTGCATGGTGTGGCTATGACCAGCTTGCCAAGGCATGTGTGACATGTCTAGTGGCTGGCAGCCACCTTGGCAAACAGCCCATGGGAGCCAGCTGGTGCTGGGCTCTGTTAAGGTATGTTCACACCACAGGGTGACAATTTTGGCACACCAGAGATGTTCAAGGAGCTAAGACATGCAAATGAAAGCTTTAACAGTACATGCATAGCCATCCCTGACTCAGCCAGAGGAAGCACTGGGACACGCACCATGGTCAGGAGCTCTGTGTTCAGGTAGCTGTGCAAGGGGTACCCCCTGTTGCACCTTTTCTCATGGAGATCCATCAGTCCTGCATCTTCACTGCAAGGCTTATTTTAGTGCCACAAAAAGGTCCCTAAACTCGTTAACAGATGTACCATATTTTACAAACAAATCCTTTAAAAGACTAACTTCATTGTCCAGCAAGCTGAGGGTGCGGCTTTTCGAGTCCACGTTAAACAAACAGCTGTTGAGCAAGACAGAAGGGAGTCAGAAATTAATAAAATCTTTCCTAGACTAAATGGTGAAACGCTGCATAGTGGGTATGTCATCTAATAAATAAATCTATCGAATGAAGGGGTAAGCAAAGAGAAGGAAGGGAAATGTTGCCTGAGGCCACCCTGGGCTGGCGCTGGCTGCCATGCGAGCATTGCACACAGCCACAAGAGGTATATTTGTGCGGCAGAAAAGGGAAGGAAAGGATGCGTGGGAGAAAGGCTCGTGCCACTCGAGTGCGACCTGCACTAGCCCAGCTCCAAGAGCCCAGTCCGTTAAACTCACCCAAACATTTTGAACACAGGCAGCCCCCATGGCTTTGCAGCCTGAGTTCCCTGGAGGCTGGCCAGGGATTAAATCAGTAAATAAAAACATTGCATTTTTTTAAGTCTCAGCCAAGAAGAGGAAAACAAAGCTTCATGGCCTAGCATTCTGCATGCAAAAATTAGCTGACTTCCTTCAAATGCCTGCTGTCGCCAGGTCCTCTAGCTGGGTCTCTGTAGAGAGGGAGACAGCAGATGAGCAGCTCTGCCAGCCACAGGTTCGTGGTGTTGAGTGCATCCATAGCAAGTCGTGTCCCTCATAAGTCACAGAGCACCATTCCCCACGGAAGAGATAAGAATGCATAGGGCATGTTGTGTAAAGAGAAGGAAAATACTCTTGAATGCTTCGAGTTCCCGATGTTGTTTCGGACATTGTCAGGGTCTGTGAGAAGTTCATCATCGAGTTGTTTCTCCAGAGAAACTTGCCGTTACATGCATGTCTCATCTGGTGCTTTATCCTCATGCTAGATCATGCCTTCCCAACTCTTCTGCCATGGCAATGTCCCTAGGCACGAGTCCCTCACACAGCACATGCTGAGAAGAGGGTGCCCAGACCTGGCTGTTGATACGGAATGGCATAAAGACGATTAAACTATATGCCTTAACCCTGCGCATTTCCCTGTAAAGGAATATTCCTGAAGTGCTCTGAGATCCCTAGATGAAAGGATCTGTTCATAATAATACTTTATTACTGCAAAGCTACTGCTAAAGGTCTGTCAGCTTTTCCTTTGTGATTATATACATTGGGGTTTACCGCAGAGTTACAGAACACCTCCCCGGGCTGATACTTGGCAAATCATGTCCCAGTCCTGAGCCATTTAATTTTTTATTCATTTTCTGAAAGCTTGTGTTGGCCAATTTTAAGCCTGAGAAGTGAAGAAACAGAACAAAACCAATAATACCTGAACTGTAAAATCTGCACCCTGGTGATTTACAGTGAAACGACTGTCTGGATTAGACTGACTGATTGTTCTAGGAACACTTCACATCACCACTGAATGGGACAAAAAAATAAACAAAAGGATAGAAGAGATATTTTCTTTTACATGAAGGCATGGAAAATCATGGTAGCTTAGCATCCCTTCTCACCTACAGCTTCTCCCATGGAGCAAGCATGAATCATGTGGACAGGAGCACAAATAAATCTTCATGTAGACAAACATATGTCTGCAATGTTCTCATCCAGCTGGTCTTTGCCAACCAGTCAGAGTGTGAAAATGCAGTAGCTGTTCAGTGAGGTGAGGAATGATCACTTTTTAACTATAAGAAATTAATTTGTAAAAAAAGGTTTTAAAGAAAGAAATAGGGCATTCACTTTCTGGCAATATGACATGTTCTGCTGAAACGCTGTGATGGAGATGCTTTCTGTGTGCGTTTGGTGGCTCTGCTCTTCAGTGCTTCCTGGGGTATCGCTGCAACTAAATCCATTGCTGACATGCTCTTTTCCTGAGAACTTGGCTTGGATGGCCAGTCTCTGCAAGGATGGCATGAGGACAAGGACTCTCACACAGCTGCAACCCATGCAGTGACCATGCTTTCAGTGTTGCACTTTGCCTCTCCTCTGGGAAAGCACATCAGACTGATCCAGCTACCCGGGTCACCTTCCAGCAGCTCTGGCCTGACTTTGGAGCAATACTAGGTAGGGAATGGAAGGTACTCCTCCTGGGCCCTGAGGCAACTAAAAGCAATTAAACAGGACTAAACAGGAACCCAACAGGAATTGGAGAATTGTTTCTATTACTTTTATCAACACTGGAGTGGAATGTGATTGTAATTGTGTCCTATTTACTGACCTGACCAGTACAGAGATGGACATCCAGATAAAATAGAGCAACTTTTTATAATCAACTTCTAAGAAAAAGCAGCAGGGTGGGGATGCAGAAGCAGGGCCTGTGTGCAGCACTGCTGGTAACTGGCTGATCAGTGCCTGGGCTTGCTCTGCAAAGTGACCAGCCTCGGCTCAGCGGCAGTGACCGCTTCTGCAGCCATGTGGGGACAGGGCAGATGAGAACGGGTCCTCTCCCCACACCTCAACAGCTCACACAAACTAGTAAAGACATGTGATCATCCCTCCCTAACCTGCTCCTCAGATTTGCTCTCCACACCTTACAAAACCATCTCCATACTTAATTAATTTCTGGGAACACTTACCAGAGCTGTATGACTGGTTTGGGTCCCTTTCCGAAATTAAATTTTCTCTGCAGTACATTTAGACAACTGGATCTTGGTGGTGGAGAAAAACCAGGAGAATCTCATGCTAGAGCTTTTCAAGCAGCAATGTAAAAATGGAACCTCTTTGTTAATCAGAAGAAGCAGAGGGAGCATCAGTCAAATTGTGAGGTATGCAGCTTTTCTTTTTAATATATGAAGGAAATTCAGGGTAAGGACAGTAAGCTATGATAACAAATGCACAGTATCACTGAAGCCCCAGTGCAGAATTTTAATAGAACAAGCCGTTCTGCACTCATGTTCAAAAATAAGTCAACTATTGTAATACTTGATAACGCTGCCTTATGGGATGCTTGCCCAGATTTCATCAATGAAACCAGAAGATTATTTAAACTACTGTAGGGTTCAAAATGCTGCAAAATTTTTGACTCCATTCTGGAAAGCCAGAGATCAAAATTACACTGAAGCAGAAAGCACAAGAGACAAAGTTGCCACTTCAGCAGCCATCATTCAGGATGATATCAGAATAGAGATGAAAGAAAGTCTGATTTCATCGTAATGTATTCCACACACAATATTTTTCCACAATGAATGTTCGCTACATTCCTGCAAGACAAGCTGCTCATGGGCTGTAATATTGGAGGAGTGAAAGGAAAGGCTTAACTATTTCTTTTTAAAATCAATTATTCTTTCATGCTTGGAATAACCCAACAGAAAACTGAGCAAATATGGTGAAAAAAGCAATGCTAATGACTGTGGGAGTCAAGGAAAGCAAAGAAGCAAAGTGAGAGAGAAACTGAAAATTCAGTCCTGGGAAAGGTGTCCAAGAAGGTGACATGGTCAACATCAAGGCACTGAGCTGACAACGTTTGCTGAAGCTGGGAGTTCAAAATCACTCTGCAGCTTGCAGCAGAGATACTGCCAGAAGAAAAACCTCAGGCGCAACAGGTAAAGCACCTTATTTCTGTAAAGGATGGAAATAACCCAAACAAACTGAGACTGGTTCTAGCTATAAAATTATAATGAAATTTAAAGAAATACACTCATCTTATTAGACTGTGTGCAGCTGGGATGCTGCAGAGACTCTTGGAGTGCAGTGATTTCTGCCAGATCATGGACTAAAAATCCTGGTGTTTCAAATGAAAAAGGATGCCTTTAAAAGCATTGGACTTACACCAAAGCTGCTAAAATGGCAATAAAAATTCCTCAGTATAAACAAACTGAGCATGCACAGTGCTTGATTAGAAACGTCACCTTGAAACAACAAACATCTTTTCTCTTTTTTTCTGAATCTTCTCTAACAAAGATGAAAAACCAGGAAAAAAAAACTGAGAAAAACAAGGTGACACACATTCTGTCTTACACATATATCCAGACTACATTTTTCAGCAAAAAGGTAAAATTTCATCTAATCAACCCAAGTATGTAATTGGAAATGCTTCAGTCAGAAATTGAAAATAGTCATGTTTTATACATACGTAAAATCAAAGTTGGACACGTTTTGCTGTGAAAGATCTGATGAGAATTTGGAACTTCTTAAGGGTCATGAAATCTCCCAAGAAAAGAAGAGTGACCTGGACTTAGAAACCCTCCAGAAAAGATTAAGCTAAGTCTTGCTTCATTTAGCAGATGAGCCACATTTCAGTTAGAAAGAAAACATATTAAACGACTGGGAATGTCATAAAAATGTTATGCTTCAGCTGTATTAACTGGCAGAAATTGTACTTGCAGTTCCAGTAAGCTATGTGAGTGTTGAAAGAATATTTTCAGGACTCCAATGTATCCCTTCACCACAGAGGTCCAATATTACAGAGCAAATATCAGAAAATGTTACTTCAGTTTTCTCCAATAAATTATTCAGGAGAAGCATATCTGTTTGACAACATTAGAGTATATTCTGCAAAATTACCATGCAAGAATGAGTGATCAAAAAAGAGATTAAATTTTAAACATCAACTTTTTGTTTATACTTCTATTAGGATTAAAACCAACCTGAAGGTATAAACAAATCCTAAGTTTTTATTTTATTTTTCATACCATGAAACAAAGCAAGAAAAAGAAACTGAAGGCAAGGTAGAATAAAATAAAGTCTTGCTTGACTTCTGGATGTAAGCCCCTCTAGGCTCCCCAAATCCTGCAGTCCTGCACAGCAAGACCATAGAAGCTTTGCCGTAGCTGTGCTTATGATTGCCCACACTGGGAGGTTCATGCAGACCAGCACGGCTGCAGGTCAAAACATGGCTTTGCATTGATGAACCTGCTCATGAGCAATGCAAAGCCGCTTGAAAGGTCTTCTCTCACACTCTCCATCTGGAAAAATAACCTCTGCGGTTCACTTCAGTAAATATTTTAGTAATCAACGCAACTAGATGACATTAGAAAGCATCCAGAGAAGGAATGATAAACCAATAAGGATATTTATTAAGTGGAAACCACTTCACAGTAATTAACTCCTGGTCTGTGTTTGGCCGTTGTTATTCTGTGCATGGGTTGAAACTTGAAAGAGTATTTGTATCAAAGCACACGTGTTCCTTAGCACGCAGACCCCACTAAGCTCATTTCCTATCCAAATCCAGTGTTCAGTTTAAAAGTTAATTCCTCCCCTACAGAGGTTATGGGCTACATCGATATTCCCTCCTTTAATGAGGGGGAATACTGCTGTGCTGGGAATATTTCCATGGCCAAATTAAATTCTTGAAGTACGCCCAGCATAGCCGAGAGCCCAGTTCTGCAACCTTTCCTTACCTCTCTTTATGGCCTGACCTCACCGCAGCAGAGTTGAGCCCATAGCTGAGAACAAACCACGGCACAATTCTGCCCTCAGTTATGCTTAAGCAAGTCTACCTTCTCGAGGAGACTGCTCAGGTACTACTGAAGGTGTTGTCGGATCACACTCTCTGTAGTCTACCAGAGCAGACTGAAAGTGATGTGTATTAAGAGAGTCTCTTAGTTTAGCATGTCTAGTCTTTTTTTTTTTAAAAAAAACTTGTGTTTTTCCAAGTCCTCAAGAAAGCCTTTTCAGACTAACACAAAATAATTAGAGAAGACAAAAAATCTCAGACATTCTTCTTTGATTTGAACAAGTTTGACTATCCCTAAATGCTCACAATAAAATACAAAAAACTGATGATAAAAGGAAGTAAGGCTTTCTTAGCTGAGAGAAAGAATGAGAGTATATTTAAGAGAAGCAAGGGGTTCTATAAATAGGTTAAATGATGCACACTTTGAGAGAGCTTTCAACAGAGTATACAAATTAAACATTTCCAGAAATTCTGTTGGGCCTACGTAACAGGGTGGTATTGTGGGCTCTTGAAATGACCTTTCATATTTAAAAAAAAAAAAAAAAAAGAAGTCTATATATAATGGAAAATGTGCCTTGATAAACATAAGGTACTTTGTTGACTGTGGTTGAAAACTGTCTGTTGAAGTAATCTCACATGGACACAAAATGAGGCCTTGTTTTATTTATTTATTTATTTTCCTTCTTTAGCAAGGTCACGGGTTTACAGACACGCATGGAGAAAATGGAAACTTGTACCTCATCACACTAATAAGCGGAATCCAGTATAGCTCTCTGGCACACTCACTGGCCAGCTCAGTCACAGTTTTCACCGATGCATCTGCAGAGGAATAAGTGTTCTCATCTGAAGACTTTGGACATAGAGCTACGGTGTTGTTGGACCCACATTAACGAGAGTCTGCAGAGGAAATGCAGCACACCCCACCCTCACCTCTCTCAGCCCTTGGGCAGCCCAGCCCATCAGCCTACCTTGTTCAAAACTGACATCCATCCTAGGTAGACTAAAGAAATGTTTGGGGCTTTTGAGTGACCCAGCTTCTCTTTACTTGGTAAAGGCAGAGAAAGATTTCTGTACACATACAATCGTGTCTTCAGTGGACCGATCTGTCCCTGCTCCACTTGGGAGGAGAACAACTCCGCAGTCACAATCGAAGGACAGAAGAAGGACACCTTGCCTGACACCCCCAGTGCTGCTCCATCCCCATGCTTTGAGATCCTTTATCAAGTGTTACATTTAGCCCTTGGCCTGGAAAGTAAAGGTTCATCTTTCTTCCCACAATTTAGGGATGCTTCCTCATGGTTTCTGTACTCATTATGTTTTGTAAAACTTACTACATTTCAACTCCTATCTCTTTCCTCATGTCTACAGCAACCCTTCCCCTTCTCCTCTACTGCCCCCAACGTGCTGATGCCGTTTTGAGGAAGGAATTGCAAGCACAGCTCCCTTGCCTTGTTCTGCTGTAAGCTTGTAATCGTGGCTCTGACTCACTGCAACACTCAGGTAATGGCTTCTCCCAAGGCACAGGAGAAGTCTTCTCGGTCTCCAGGGCAACATAGTGCAGGGCATTGCACAATGAAGCGCAATGAATGCTTTATGAATAGTTTGCTTCTCTCTGTCTCCGTGTCACTATCTTTGAATGACCACCTTTATAAAACACATTGATGTATGCCAGTGAAAAGCACTGCAGGTAAGGGAGAAAGAGTCACTGTTGACTTACTTGCAGTTCTGTGAGGAGCAAGGTGTTATTTGAAGCGGGTTTAAGTTCCTGGTTTCTTCAAGGTCAGGGCTGGTTTCCCTCTGTGTTAGTAACAATGCCTACTCAGCAGGATCCATGGTCCAACTCACTATTCTATTATTAAATTACAGTCCTAGAAATGCTTGAAATAAAAACTGATTAGATCAAACACTACTTGCTTAGCACATCACCATGGCAACTCCCCGTTCTCCATCTGCTTATTTATGATGATGATGGCCTCTGCAATAAACTTTGAAATAGATACATTGATAAAACCAAGTCAAAACAAATTACAGGAAATGAGTATCTTAACTGGCAGCAAGTAAGTCCATCATCTTCTGCCCCAGGATATCACTGTTGTCTAGGACCAAGACAAAAAAGGTACGGCCACCAGAAGCAGCACATAAGCAGAATTTAAGCACATGCATAAATGCAACCCACAAAATACCCAACCACTTGCTGTGTTGCCCTAAAATCAATAGATAGTTCTGGATACTTGTATTTTAAAATCATCCAGACACCCAGAGTTTTCACACACTCTGGTGGCTTCCAGTATGGTCTGACTGGGCAGCACAGTACCGTGGTGACAGTACATAAATGATCCCCAGAAGAATCTCTACTTGGAAAATACTAACAAAACCTAAATCAGCTCAGCTCATTGCAGTCATTCACTTAAACTCTCCTTAGCTCCATGAATCACTCCCCGTTGATTGTGAAAACACCTCATTATCACGTGAAACTAGACAGGCTTCTCTCAGCCAACCCGGTAGAAACACCTTCTGTGTACAAGCAAAGTGAATAGTTATCTCTTCCAAGAGACACCAACACATCATGAAGGACTTCTGTGTGTTGCCAGAGCAACAACAAAAACAAGCATAGGTAAATGTCAATGACTGCATTTGAGCCTTGATCCTTGTGGTCCGCAGAGGGAAATTGGCACTATCAGAGGTGATCTGTCACCCTTCTGAGATGCTCTCCTAAGCAGAGGGAATCCAGCGATAAGAGAGATGGAGTCCACGCTAAACCATCAAGCCTTGGGACCTAAATAGTCCCCAGAATCAGATCACAGAGCTGTTGCAAAAGCAGTGATATTCTAACGAGTTTCTGCTCCATGAACAACAATTACATGTACACCATTCTTTGTGGGATTGTTCCTAGGTGACAACACTGGAGCTCCAGATCGCATTGAGTGGTGAGATCTCCCACCCCAATTGCCTTCTCTCCCTTCTTCTCAGCCCCTGGTAGAGGTGCAGGAGCCAGCCAAACACAGATCCTGAGCTGTCTGACAAAACACAAGCATCCCCCCTTTTTCAGGTCAGTGGGGAGAAAGACTTTCCTTTTCCAGATGAACTTCAATGATGAAAATCTCTCTGTCTCTCCTTTTTTTTATGACTTTTAATGCTGGCTTTACCGCCCTACTCAGTGATGCAGGTGCTAGGAAGGAGCCACCCAAACAGACAGCCCTGTGACTAAGAGCAGTATACATGTACAAAAAGGTAGGAAGTAGACCGAAGCCTTGAAAATGAGAACAAGCAGCGTCATTTTGCACTGTAAAGCAAACATGAGAACTGTTAGATCCCATCCAAAACACATACGCAGTTAAGTTCTGTGCCCTGAAACACGGCTCCCGCATGCTGTGCTCCTTTATGTTCATAGTCCTTTCCCCAAAGCCCAAACTTCTGTGTGTTTTTACGGATGCACACGTTTCCGGGCAAGGCTGCTCTTGGGATGTATGCCCACATACACAGGCAAACAAGGATCTTCACAATCAAAGAAAAGCATTCACAATTCGTCTGTCTTTATTTTACTGTTTATAAATACCCAGTTAGGAATTAGGGGAAAACCTCTGTGTGGTTTAAGTAGCCAGTCTTCTACCATAAAAGATGAATAGTGAATAGCTGAAGTGAATGATTCCCAGAAAACACATAGTCTGAAAATGGTTTGTCTGTGCTATTTAGCAAATGCTTCTGAATAATGAACAAGCAAACAGAAGTCAGAACACGACCAGAGGATGAATTAAACTGATCAGAGCATTTATTCACAATTAAATATTTATTATACACTAAATATATATATATATATATATATATGTACATTGGGGGGTATTTGTATACATCACACTCTTGTGCAAACATAAACAAGCCAGAGCACTGACAGCAGCGTATCTATCAGATGGTAATGAGCAATGCTAATGGGAGTGCAGGAAATGACTGTCTGTGTGTGCCATAGTGCAACACCCCTACGTCAACTACATTTTACCTTCTCATTTCGTCTGTCCCATATGCTACAAGCGTGTTACCAGCATGATCAGTAATCATGCTGAAAACTTGATGGCTATTCATCAGCAAGGAACCCTGGTATGAAAAAAGGGCAAGACCTGACAAACATCTTCACAGTGTTCCTTATGATATTGATGATATCAGGATGATATTGAATCCAAGGTGAGAGCTGAGACAGAGTCATTTTATGAGCACTGCCACTGAAATTTCCTGGCCAAGAGACTGTCAGAGATGCTACCTACAAGGAATCCTGCCTCTTGTCTTAGGGACATTCTCCTCTTGCTGCAGTGATTTATCAGCCCTCGAAAGTAATCGGGAAGGGACAGTCACCTGCATAAAAATTCCTTCAGAGGTACCATGCGTATTACAAGACTCCTGCTTGCAAAACCCTTTGTGACAGTCCTGAGTGGGAAGCCAATATAGGGTCAACCACAAATAATCCAAAAGTATTTCTTTTCCTAGTAAGACATGTTTATCAAGTCACCAAGCCCAATCAAACTCTCCAGTAGAACTGAGTGAAAAACAGGGGGTTTTTTTCAACTGCCGACTGGAAAGAAGTATTTGGGGCTGATTTGATTTTTTAATTTTTAAATATAGCCTGATTTCAAAATGAAAATATAATTTTTAAACAAAATGTCAGGATGTTTTCCAGGCCTTCTCCCCACTTTTTGTCAAAATGATTTATCAAATGTGACCCAAATTGATTCAATTGCTCTAAAACTGCTGTGAATTTATATATTAACTAAAAATATTTTCTGTTCAGCTCCATCCAAAACATGTATAAAACTTGTAAGAACTGGTGGAGGAAACTGTGACTGGGATACAGAAATATTTAAACATCCAATGCAAATAAAGTGCAAATGTAATGGCCTCACTACTACAGAAATGTCTTGGCATGTTTCCACCTGGAGCCAGTGAGATGATTAACTGGCCACATGCACTAATTATTTGAAGTTGATGTTTGCATCAGCACTGTGCAAACTGGGTGCCGTTCTGCTTGCAAAAAACCCACTCAACTGAAGCCTGGAGACTGGATCTTCTGTGCCTGATAAAACTTGAAATAAGGTACAGAAAAAAGAGCCTCTGGGATTTCCAAGCAGAGGTTTGGGGACACCCGCAGAAGCCAACAGCCTGGCCAGGGAAAGCCCTTGCTGTGCTGGCTGCAATAGCCCCCAGAGGGCTTCCCCAGAGAGGGAGTCACTCGCCCAGGGACTTGCACCATTTCTGTCTGGCTGGAAACGTCTTGAACAACCTTCTCCCTTGGGACTCAGATGGGAAAGCACAGAGCTGACTGCACGTTACCTGCAGATGTCTTTACATTTGGAGAAGCATCTGTGAAGCAGTGGTAGATGAGCGCAATGCCAAATCCAGCCAAATGCCCTTTTCTGACTGTGTTCTCTATTGTTCTGCAACTGGTTCTTGCACAAGCAATTTACAATATCTATTTACATACAGTGGTGAGTTCTGCTCTCAGTTGGTGAGAACTGGAAATAATTCCCCAGAAGTAAACATAAAATTTGCATGACAGGAGGTCTGGAAGAATACACATGAAAAAAAAGGCAGCTAGTTGCTGTGTAATGATAATATGCACCTATAACAGAAATGCAAGAGTTTTGCAGAAAGAACTTCTGCACAAACATAAAAGACAGGCTTCTCCCAAACCTCTTTGAAATCTGGAGGCCAAATTCTGCTCCAAGTCTGTGTGAATACGGTATAAGTCTCCTAAGACGAGTAAAGGTTCAGCAGCTCCAACATTTGGTGTCAGAGCACCATTGGTTAGAGCCGTGTGCCATGAGGAGTGCTGCTGAGCAAGCAAGGACGCAGTTTCTCATATATTTCTTCCCGTACATGGCTTCAGACAGCATCTAAATTCACATGTTTCCTTGGGTGGAAACAAACAGGTTTGTTCTTCATCCATGTTTGGAGTAGGCAGAGCAGGATCTGGCCTGAGCTTTTGCTGAAAGGTATCTGTTAGCCTGGTTCTCCAACATATACTGACAGCAAAAACTATGTTAAAGCTTAGCTTAAGGGTTGTTTGACTAGAAGACAACCTATAAACCCAGTTTCATTACAGGAACACTCAGGGGCTCTAGGCAGTCTTGCCTCTTTTTGTATATTCCCATCAGCCGTGGCTAAGCGTTATCTGTTCTCTGTTTACTATTTGCATGTTTTAAAACAAGGGTGGAAGCTACCGCCAAGAAAATCCTGGCACATTTTCTGTGTGTGACAGCCACACTATAAATAATAGAAAACTGATGGTTTTTTTCTTTTTTTTTTCATATCTGCTTGTCCCGCATATTTCAGACAGCAAAACTAGATCAGTAGCAGCTTTGTCAAACTTTTTTTTTTGTTACAAAATGTTCGGTTTCTTTCAGAGCCTGTCTAGTCAAGTTCCTGTGAACGGCTGATGAAAAACTGAGATCTTCTGGTGCTCTTCAGCAGCCCTGTGCCTGTGGGGACGGGACGGATTGCCTGTTCGTATACCAGTGCATCGTTTCGTGAAACGATGCTGGTAAGGAATGAATGGAAAAAAGGGTAGAGGTCAAGTGCAAGCTTTTATAACTCTTTGTTTAAACCTGCAATAAGGGGAGAAGAGTCTCCCAAGGTGACATGTGGGCCTGTCTACCCACTAGATGGCGCTAGAAAATAACGTAACTGGCGGGAGCGGGCTCTGCCGCCCGGCCCCTCGCCCCGGTGCCGCGCCTGCGGGGGGGCGCGCCTGGCCCGCGCAGGGCTCTGCATGCCCCGCGGCCGCGGTTTAAAACCAGTCGGAAGCCGGTACGCTCTCTTCTCTAATTTGAGCTCAATTTGGTCTACTTGGTGCATAGATGAGGGGCTAGTTCGGGTGTAGTTACAGAGAGGGGCCAGTTTAGGTGTAGTTTGGTGCCTGCAGTTTGTTGCGAACTGAGCAGCCGCAGGAGCAGCCGGGCTGGCTGGCACCGTGCCTGGCCTGCCCGCAGGCTTCGGGCTCCGCCGCCGCGCCGCACGCCAGCCCCTTGCCCGTGGCCTGCGGTTGCGTGGGCACCGGCTAACGCAGCAGCGTGCTCACCGCGCTCAGCGGCGATGGCCAAGGAGACCTTCTGCAGGTCAGCAGCCAGCGAGAGAGCAAATCCTTTCATTCAAGGCGGCCAAGCTTTCAAACACCTCCCGAAGGAGAAAGCCCTGCCCGGGCTGGGGCCGGCACAGAGGTGTGCGCTCACCGGCAGGAGCCTCCCCGTGGGCTCTGCAGCTGAGCCTGCCCCGCTTCTCACACACGGGCTTCGCACCATTCCTCTCCATTCTGCGGTTCAAGGACACTCTGGTGTATGAAGAACGCGGGTGACATGAGTGATGTCTGCGGCTGCCCGGGACTGGGTAACCAGCACTGAGACAGGCGGTGGCCAGCAGAGCATCGCTCGAGTGAAGAGCAGCTAGTAATGTGCCAAAGCCTGGGAGCCCCAGAGGGCCACCAAGGTGGTGAGCGGGACCCACGGGGGAAGGGCACCCGACAGACTCTAGCAAGACATCAAGCACTGTAGTGCTTTCTCTCATATTTTAATAAAACCATTTCGGTTTCATTTTCACTTGAAAAGTTTGATCTTTGTGCAGGCATGCACTTAATACAAAGCAATTCTCACTCACATGTAGTTAACACAGGGTGCTGCTTTCTCATGGGTACACAAGGAGGTACCACAGCAACTCCCATTTCTAAATGCTTCTTACCTAATTCGAGCTTTAATTTTTTTTCCTTCACTATTTTCAGTTAATTGCAGAAATCATAGAATCATAGAATGGTTTAGGTTGGAAGAGACCTTAAAAATTATCTAGTTCATAAGTCACTCTTGATAGTGGACATAACAAACTGGATTCACACGCAGACCATAATTCAGAATTACTCTATCTGATGAAAGAGATTTTCCCTGATATTACATGATTGACGGTGAGATCAATTTCTGGCCCTGTTTGCCAGTGTTTTTCACATTGTGCAAAGAATATTCAAAGCCAGAATACAATGCTTTCACATAGTCACAGGAAAATGACAGACATGGGATATAAAACAAGGTATAAGCAATGAATCTGGCCCCTAAAGCTGCCATCCTGTACAGTCTGGAAAAGCTTTCTGGGTAGAAAGCAGGGCCACAGGTCAGACCAATTTCTGCAGCGGTCATGCAAAGGCCAGCTGAGGTCAGGTCATCTGTAATAAGCAGATATTTCCATGCTGGAGCACTTGGTAATGTGGTCCTGGCACATCCCCGTTCCAAACACATGGCCAATATTTGCTATTACAAATCATTTATTAAAGCTTGGCCAATCATAATAGCAAATTTTTACACATGTGAAGATCTCTATATTTTGCCAAAAGTAGCTCATGCATGAAAAATATTACATAAACTTTCTGAACATATATCAAAATAAATATTACAAATTACAGGAAATATACTAAAATGACTTCCATTAAAGTTTCAGGATTTGTTTAGGATTACTCTGATGGTTATAAAAGTGTCTCCTCTCATATCCTTCAGTCGAAGGAACAGCTTTGCCTTGGTCATTTTCTCCCCTTAAAAACATGCCAGATTATTCTTATATCCAGCAGAACTCCTAAGGGCACAGCACAAAGTCTAGACACCTGCACTTGTCCAGACCAAGCACACTGCTAAGCTGGATGCCCCCAGGTCAGAAAAATCTTCTGTGCCAATTTTCCAGTGCTGATTGATGCTGCCCCTCCACGCTACGCAGAGCTGAACCTTCAAGCCACCATCTGCAGTGGTCACCGTGTGTCTGCGAGTTGTGCCAGCACTTTAAAGGCAGGTGTCGACACCCTGCACCCTGCACGACGACAGCGGGACTTGAACTTCCACTGTATGTGGCAAAGAGGGATGAAGTCACGTATTGGCTTCTCTTGATGCCTGTCAACCCGCCCTTGCTACAGCTCTGGCTATACTCACTTCACAGCGCTATAGTGACTGCAGTATCATGACATGCTTATGGTGCTTATGGTCCTTCTGCCTCGTACTCTGCGGCATGACATGGCAGGGCTTTGTCTCACAAACTAAGGCACCTACATTCAGCTGTGAGCTGGATTGCACCCATAAAGCCCGGCACAGTTTTCTTTGTGTTAGTGGCAGATTGTCCTTTGGCTTCAAGGGGTTTGGGATTTTGCCCCAAGACTGATGAAAATGCCGTGATATTCACAGCGTGAAACCTCGTATACTACACATAGTCATAGCTCACTTAAAGTCAATGAAAAAGTGTTTGAAAATGTTCGCTAAGTCCTAAGTCTGCCCTGACAAGAAAAATTTGTTCGGCTCTGGTCAATCTTTCGCAAGAAGTGATGCAGAGATAGTGGGAGCTGAAAGACAGGAAATGAAAACAATGACAGAGGCAGCGAAAGAGCAGTGGGGAACACTGGATCTGGGTAACTCAATGAAACGGAAAAGTTACACGTTTAAGGATAATTTCTAAATGAACAAAAGAAAGGAGTTTTTATATCACATTATCTCTGGCACTTAGTGCCTCATGATTTCATTGAAGCCAAGTGTATATCAGGTTTCCAAGAGGGCTTAGATATGGATAAACTAGATCCATATGAAGAAATATACGGTTAGAATGGGAAAAGAAAAAAAACTACCTTTTTTTTTTTTAATGATAAACTCTTATGAGTCAGTTAAATTATTCCATAGCTGCAAGACTTTTTGTACTTCCCATAAAGCCCCAATTATTTGGCATGACATGCTGCTGCCATGGCCACGTACTTGGAGAGACAGAGGGCAGGAGAAAAAAGGGGTGAAGAAACATACCCCCAAGTGATGCAGAACCAGTCAAACCGACTTTGGGGGGGCCATCCCAGTGAGCTCCTATGGCAGACAGCCTTGAGGAACCCCAGCTTGCCACATCCCATTGCCTTCAGGCTCACATGAGTGGGAGGCTACCACGGAAAAAGTCCAGTGTGCCCAGAATAACTCAGCGAGGAACCAGCATACAAAGTTTAAATAACTTACCCGAGGTCACATATCAAATTAATAGAAAACCTGTCAGCTCCAGGAGATTCTTATCTCCTGGTGTGTTTTTTAGCCAACGCCGCCTGTCTCCTGCCATGCAAATGCAGCTAATAAAAAGGAGGGTGGGTGCTGTGTGGGCTCTTTCTCCATAAATGCGATCAGATATGTCACTTATCTCTCTTGGCCCGTTTCAGGCAGCACATTAAACACTCCTCCGTTTGGCCAGCCGTGTATTTTCGGTGCGTCCCCTCCCTGCCCAGACCGTGCGCTCACACGTGGAAGAAAACCAGCCGGAGCCAAGCCACCTCCTGGCCGCTGCAGCCCGTTCGGGCAGGACAGCTTCTCCCCCCCGCTGCGCCCTCCCTGCCCGGAGGGACGGCTCCTTTGCCGGGCCGAAGGCGGGGAGCTGCGGGCGGAGCGTTTCCCCAAGGCAGAGGATGCGCTGCCACCTGCCGACCGCCGCGGCGGGGAGCGCGGACCCGCGGCCGGGAGGGACCGGGAGGACCGGGGGGGGCCGGGGGGACCGGCTGGCCGGGCTGCTGCAGCGCTTGCAGCCCCCTTTGGTGTGCCGGGGTCAGATGGGCAGGGTGGGCGGGCGGCTGGCTCGGCAGCCAGGACTCGATGCCCTGGCCCTGGTCACGCCACACGATGAGAAACATCCCCGGCATAAGGTACACACACACCCCCCACCTCACCCCACCCCCAATTTCTCTGTAAAACCGCGTCCTTCTTTAATGCTGCGCATCCCACGACATGAATGGTCTCCGAGGCTGCTCTGAGCGCCACAGCACGGCACCATTGCTGGGGACCGCAGGCTAGCACCGCTCCCAAATTCACCCCAGCAAGAGAGACCCCCTGGCCAAACCTGGGAGTCAGAGGGGAAAGGCTCTCCCCCCCTCCAAACCCACCGCTTGGAAAAACGACAGGGAAGGGGAGAGAGATGGTGCCCAGGTGAGAACAGAGAGATGTTCAGAAGTCCCCAAGCAGGGTGTGAAGAGGGAGGACCACCCCCAATGCAGGGAAAACGTGGTGGCATTCACAAAATGCAGGTGGAAGTGGGGAGCTGAGAATGGCGAAATCGGTCTGGCCAGTGATGAGATGCTGCAAAACCAGGCATCGGGCCTGCCTCCCTCCATCACCTGAACCAACTTAGAGACCACAAAGTTTCCTTATACAATGATGGGGATGATGGGGTTATTTTCCAGCCTCTGACAGCTTAAGGCCCACAGACTTCACAGCAGTGGACATAACTTGCAGCCATTGGGACTAAGTTATTTTTAATGAAAAGCAGAATTTTCATAAATATTTACTGACTCCAAGAGTTAGGGAGACTAAAAAACCGAGTTCTTGCAGAATTAAGGGTAATATGCAAGCTTTAGTGTTGCTACAACATAGAGAAGTACTGTTATTTAAAGAGGAAGGAAAGCTGTATAAAGTGTTTTAGGGGAGGGTTTAAATGTCTTTAAATATAATAACTAATTTCCCTGGCTGAGGACTTTCACTCTATAACCACACATGACAGAAAGTATTTTTGCTGATATATATTAGATCAGCAGACACTAAGTTTTATTTTAGCTCCAAAATAAATTAATTCACGTTAGAGACTTGTAAGGGCTTTTTAAGGAAAGCATTAGCAGTGTTTAGTTTTGCAAATGCATGTATATAGAAGTGACGCACAAGCACCCTCCCAAAACCGATTCCCAAACCCAGACTGCCCGGACAGTGAGCTCACCTATGCAGAAAATGTCAATATGCTGTTCCCACAAGATCCAGCATGAAAACCACCGGAGAGCCTTCTGTCCTCCCAGTGCCAGCTCATCCCCACCTCAAGCCCAAACAAAAATCTTAATGTATGACCTCCACTTGGTCTTACATAGAAGTAACCATTTCTGCTCAAATGATGCAAAAAACTGACCACTTTCCCCCCAAACCCCAGGAAATGTCAATCTGAAAGATTCAGCAAGGTAAAGTTTGTAAAAACTTACATGGATCTAAGAGCTGCTTCTAAAATCAGCTGCTAATGACAGACTTAGAGGTATACTGGCCCTTAAACCAGCATAGTTACAAAAAATATTAATAGTGAAAAAATTCAGAAAACTGCAAGTAACTAAGGAGTCTTCATTGAAAACCACTGCAAGCTAAAGCTTTTGCCAGTGGTAAATAAGTGGTTTGTGCACGACTTTTATTGAGATACAGCTTCCAGGTTTGTAGAAGATGGGACCAGTGGTTTATACTTCAAGGAAATGACATTGTATACTGATGATTATTTTTATAGGTCTTGTTGATATTGAAACATGAAAGCGCTTATCCTTATGTAGTTTCCTCTATCTCTATCAGCTAGTTGTAAACTCTATTTGATTTTCCAGATCCTTTTCAGTCAACTGTTATTTAATAAGGACTGTGGTATATACAAAGCAGAGCAGCCAAAGGGCAGTTTTTAATGTGCAGGCTGAAGGAAGCTGCATTATAGCCAGGCAGGGAGGAACTGCCTTCCCATTTTTTTATAAATTAATAAAGCTTTTTGAGAGAAGGCGGCTAATCTTCTCCTCACTGCATGATTTCTCTTCACCTGGAACGGGAAACCCTTGCCAACAAAAGCAAAGCTGGTTACAGAAAACGGCTCTGCTCAGCCTTCATAATCCTGCTTGCAGATGAAGGGGGGAGATAGCAGGATACGTTGCGTATGTATTTAAGTCCTTGCACCGTTGTCAAGGAAGTGATATGAGCTTCTGGGAAATCCATAGTTCCTTTTTAATACGTCAACAGGTTAAGAGTGTTGTGCAGACTGTATGTGGCTGTGCAAGCAAGGCGATGTTTATATGGCCGGATAGTGATAATAACGACCAGATGGGATAAGTTCTGATTCCTTCGGGGCATATTATAGCGTGAGCTATAAGCACAGGTATTGACTTAATTTGTCGTTACTGGTATGCGTTCGTTACAGAACACCAATTCATTCAGCAAATTCCATTTATAGGAGTTTGTATGTCTTCATGTTTGCTCACAACCCACTGTACACTACTTGTCCTTCCTAATGAATTTCGAGTGTGAGAACAAGCGCTCTGTTTAAAAGCCTCTCCTTACTGAATGCTGGAGAAGTCTTAGAAAACTTGGAAGTCCCAAATGATGCAATGTTTTTCCTCTTGTTCTCTGCCTGCGAAGAACTGCTTGGCTTCAGCAGGGTTTTGGTGGGGGCCTCCGGGAAGTGTCCCTGGGTACTGCCCACCCGGCCAGCCCCCACGCGTGGAGTGGGTGGCCCACGCTGCACACCATGGCCCTGCTGCAGGATGGGTGCGGAGGGGGAACCGTGGTGTGAGCCATTAGTGAGGGAAGTCGGACTGACTTCCTATGCTATTTTTTGGCCTTTCCATCCTCTCTTGGAGCATGAGCTCTAAAAAACAGTTCTATCACAGCACAAGAAAGTACTGCAACCTGGTAAGATGCCCGTACAGCTCAGGCCTTCTGTAAGCAGAAGGAATAATTGGACAGTTTCTCACTGCCGGGAGGGGAAGAGCCAGGGACCACCTAGTTGTCTCCAACAAGAACTGAATCAATACTCAAGAAGGACTCAAAAAATTCTTTTTTTCTGATCACAAATTCTCCAGAAGCAGCTAATTGGCGGGGGGAGAATATTTTCTCATATCTTGAAGTTATTTGTCAAACGTTGGAGGAGGAATCCTGAATAATTTTGGTCTGCAGGGTTTTTCCCCATGTATTTCAGAATGACTACACCATGGCCAAGCTTTTGATCTCTTTGGACAAAACATTGACGGTCAACATTTGTGTTTTGAGAGATTTCAGAAAGAGATTTCGGTAGTAAATGGGTTGTGGGTTTTGAGGATGAAGCTACCTTCTTACAGCCCTTCTGCACTGCTGGCTTGAAATGCATTGGAAATCCCCTGCACCTATTGGGCATTTTCTGGCCATGAACTCATTTTCTAAAATACTACTTTGAAGGGATGACACAAGCTAAGAACAATCCCAAAGACCTTGTTTTAAAATTCTGACCAAGATTAAAACATAAATAAATAAACCCAGTTCACCTCTGGTAACGGTGAATAAACTTTTTTTCAGTTTTATTTCTCTTTGTATCTTTCCTTGTTTTCAAAAGTTACTTTCCTCAGTTTATTTATTTTTTATCCCAGCTCTTATGTTTTTGTCCCTTACCGTCCACCACAAATGACCTCACTGGAAAGTCCAAGAAAGCCTCAACATAAAGTTTGTGAATTCTCCCAAGGCGAGAAAAAAAACCCATTACTTCCCATTTGGTTATAAAATGTGGTTCCATAAATGTTCTTTCCGGTGCTGACACTATTAGGAAAGAGCAACAGCTCCAGTTCCAGGGTAAAGTGCCAGTAAAAATCCTCTGAGCCTCAGCCATTAAACAAAATGTTGATTGTATTTTATATTTCGCCCCCTCCCAGCGTTTAAACTGCATCATTCATTGCATTACTTTACCAGCCTCGTCCCTTCTTAGAAAAACACACAGTTTTCTTTAAAAAAAGTCAGTAAAGAAACCTAGCAAATGTATAACCTTTCTTCCTCGGGTGGTTTTATGGGCTGATTAGGTCCATCCCTGTGCACTTGCAACTAGTGTCATGAGACACTGTGAGGCAGTCAGGTGTCAGGAAAATAGCATTGGTAAAATCACAAAATCCTTGGGTAATAGGAGAAGGCTGCTCAGAGCAAAGCGTATTACAAGGAGAGCTGTGCCTGGCACGGTGACTGCGGGGAAGGAGGCCAGGCCACCGCTGCGGAGCAGAAACCACGCGATTCTGGACACAGTGTAAGGTTGGGGAAGGTGGGAACCCCCGAGGTGAGGTGGGCAGGGGAGAGGGCAGAGACATGAACAAACAAGCTGAACGCAGTCTGGAGAGCTGGAAAGTGGGCAAAAACAGGTCAGTCAAGCACACAGCAGAAAGGCCAGCCCAGACCTCTCCAGCCAGATCACCAAGGCCACCGATGTGAAGCCTGTGCAGTCCTGAGGGCCTTCAGGCACCAGAAACGTGCTGCAGCAGGTCTGATCTCAGCCTGCAAGAGCAGATATCTGCTTCCTCCTGTGCCGTGCAGAGAGGAAACCAACCCGGGAAACCAACCCGGGGCTGAGTCACGCCCGATGAAGTTCTGGGTGGTGTTATTAAAGGGGAAAAGTCATTTGAAGGAAAGTGAGACCAAGAACCAAAGGGAGAAATAGAAATGCTGCCTATCAGCAGAGGCACAGAGAGAGGAAAGTGCCGGTGGCATTTGCAGAGCAGCGTGGTGAATCAGTGGCGTGGATGTGCCCAGCATGCCTGGAGACCTCTGGGTGCCATCTGGCCACCAGCACAAGTGAGTGCCCACAGCTGCACTTGGGTACCCCACAGGGAAGTAGAAGAAGGAAGAGGCTGGAATGAAAGAAGAGTGGAATTAAAAGAAAATGGAATTGGGCTTTAAAATGGAAAGCAAAGCAAGCGCTGTTGTCACGGTGCCCTTCCACAGCACGCTGAGACTGCGGGGTCAGCAGCAGTGCAACAGAAGTGCAACAGAAAGCTCTCCAGTTTCCCATCCCTGCCTGCTCGTCCCCAGATTTATTAATTTTTATTGTGAGATCTTTTTAAGTCAGATGCAGTCCCAGGCAGGAGTGAGAGGGAGCCATACTCTGCACGGGGATGGGGACAAGTGCCTGGGGCAGAGCAAAGAGCTCCTTGTTCCAGCTTTGCAGCAGGGTCACACTTGCATGACGCCGCCTGTGCGAGCCACAGCAGGTGAGGTGGCAACCTGTGGCGGCTGCACAGCTGCATGGAAGGACAGAGCCAGTGAGCTAGCAATGCCGCTATTTAACCTTTTTCTGTATGTATTTTATTTTTTATCTTGTGAATCTGGATCCTCCTGCTCCTGCTGCACAAATATCTCAGATCATCTCTTAAAAGTTTTCTGTTTAAGACAGTTCAGCTACAGTGGATTAAATTTACATCAGTGCTGAATTGACAAGTGCTTGACATTTTCTAATGAACAGCTTAATGAGTTTATTTTTGCACAGGGGGCATTTACGTGCTTTATGGTTTATGTTTCTTCTCTGCATCACATTAATTCTTGCATCTGATGACTTTAGAGGTTTATCCTGTATTTTGTGGCAGTAAAGTTGGACTGCCTATAAAATGCTTGTAACACCAAATTACCGGGACATTCATATTCCTAGCTTAACCTGTGAAACTGAAGGGAGATCACACTGTGCTTGGGGATTTAAACTGAGCATTGCTGAAATTCTGTCCCTCAGTAGGTGAACACTGGCTGCGAGTCCACAGGGCAGGTGACAGCTGCCAGCAGAGCAACGAGTGACAAGGTGGCAGCCGCTGTCTGCGGGGCCCGGGCACGGTACCCACTGGTAGCACGTAACCCCTGTGCCCTCCCAGCCCGCTGTGCAGGCTCGGCCACAATTTGGACACGCGGCATTCCCAGAGGAAAGCAGGGAGCTGGTACAACGCAAAAAAGCCCTGCCAGCCCAGCCAGGGGGAGGCAGCAGCAGTCGCCCCGCTTTCAGCTGCTCTTTGGTTTTTCCGCATCTCGTTTTGGGTCCCAGCCGCGCAGCTCCCGAAAATGTGGCTCTCTCAGGGACATCACTAGATGGCGATAGAAGTTTTCAAACCCATCTGGAGACTCCTTGGGATTTGCACCAGGGGTAAGGGATGTGGTTCAGGCTTTAACTCCCCCGAACCGCTCCCAGCACCAGGAGGAATGAGGCTGACCTTGGTGGCACTGCTCCTGGAATCCACTCCATCTGCAAAAACGTCCGTCAGAAAGAGCAAGGAAGAGCTTGAATATTGCGTTAGTGCTGCCCTGCACAGTGCCGAAATGATGAATGTCTAATTTACCCCACCTATACATAACCCTGTGGGGCAGAAACTATAGCTTGGGCTGCTGATGGGCCTCTGCAGCTCCAGCCATCACCCCCCTTTCCCTCTTGGAGAAGCAACAAGCCACATTATGCTATACTCACCTTTGTTTCAAGGCAAGAATCCGGCATGCTGGGCTGGAGATACAGCGGCAGCTGCGCAGCTGCAGGGCCTCTGTCTGCTAACGGAGCAATGCAAATAATCACGTCCCATCGCACCCGCTGCGGCTCCTGAGCGTGGCCGAGTAACCTGAGCTTGGTCAACGGACCAGAATAATAACACTGAGGTGCCCAGAGTGGTGTTTGCCACGTCATTCAGGAATAAAAGTGTTTGGGCTCAGTCCCAGGCTGCAGCACATTGCCTTCTCACCAGTCAGCCAGCCCCACGGTACTGCCCCAGCATGCCTCTGTCCTGCACTCAGGCTTAGGTTTAATTTAATTCTATGCAAAAAGAGGGAGGAAAAAAAAAAAAAAGAGGTCAAAAGAGGAAAGGCCAAGAAAAAAATCAAATTTGATTTTATATAAAGTCTTCTGCAAGGAAGTCGCTTGCAATTCTGAGTGTTAAGCTACTCCTTGGAGAAGCTGTAGGAGGCAGATCTCCTTATTATGTGCTGCAAACAAGATTAACTTGTTTTTCTGTATAAATGACCCCTATGATTCATTGTTGTCAGGCAACCTGCACGGAGTTTCTGTTCCAGCTGAATTTTAAAAAGGAGTTGAACAAATTGTTGGTGTTTTCCGGCCCATGATGCAAAATTGTAAAGTTACAAAGGGGTTAATTATCAAAACTACTTTGGAGTATTACTGAAGTTACCAAGGCCAAGAATGTCTGTTTCTCACGTGCTTCTATTTGCCCTCTGCTCTGCTGCTGCTTGCTGTGCTCTGCTAGGGGAGCAGAGATGGCAACCCAAAAGTGATGGCACCCCTCTGCCTCACAGCAGGAACAGTAGTACCTGTTGCAGTATTGAAACTTGTCCCCTGCCCCTCCAGTCCCCATAGCACATCATCTTCAACACCATCTTCATGGGCTTGCAAGGACATATTTTGATGACCTTTACATGTGCCTGTGCCCCAGATTTCCCCAATGACTCAGGAAACAACACACCTTGCTAAGGGCAGGTCGTCTCCTCCTGGCAGTCAAGGATGAATGTAGGCATGGGCAGGGTCTGGTGGCCTCTCTGCAGCCTGAAATTGAGTCCTCCCTGTGCCAGCGTGAAACCAAAGGCAAAAGCACTTTGTTATAGGCTTCACATTCTCGTATCACTGTCTAAACTCCAGGTGTTTTTTATATACCCTGCAGCCCCATGTCATACAGTGAGGGTTTGGATTAAATTAGACCCTGTGAGATAGAAAGAAGAGGCCATGGTCTAGATGATGGTCTTTTGGTTTCTAACTACTAACTCTCAGCCAGAGGGCAGAGGATCTGTGTGCCCATCTTCACAACAGCTTCATGAGCAGTAAAACGTAGGCAGGCACCGAGGCATCAGGAACAGGAGCAACCAGTCAGCGTCCTGGGAGCCTGCAGCAGAGGAGGGGAGTTACACCAGGGCTGCACCCCCACCCCAGCCCCTGAGCCACCCTTTCAGTCACGGTTGGATCATTTTCAGCAGAAAGAGTCTCTCGGTGGAGCCGAGAGCAGAGAAGATTCATTGTCCCCTGCAAACACTGCTCAACCACTGCAAGGCTTAGTAGGCAGGACACTGCCCTGCAGCACCCCGGGGAAATGCATCGGTGAGCATCCGCCGTGCCGGGGCTGACAGCCTGGCATGTGCTGTCATTACCAGGTTGGTATCAGCACAGCTTTGGGTAAGGCTGGTGCTCGCAGGTGACAGCCCCAATAGTTTCTCTGTTTTTCCCCAGAAGTGGAAACCCAAACCACATGCCTCCCCTACCCTCCGTCACTGTTCACAAGCCAGATGTCTTTCAGAAAACATGTCGTCGGACTGTTTGAGAGAATTTTATGGGTTTTTCTGCTGCTGTTTCTCTTTTCTCTTGGCAGTCCAAGTGTGTTAGCACCCACCAAGCATCTAACTGGGACATGGTTAATTGTAAATCCTAGAACATCACAGAAGCCATTTAATGCACATTTCTGTGTTTCTAAGGTGGTGTTATGGAAAGAGAACGACACCGCATTGTGTCCTTCCCAACACAGTGCTTAGACTGGTAACGGGAGCGGAAAGACAGGAGCAACCCACCTGGGCAGCACGAGGGCTGGGTGTGGGAGAGGAGCCAGGGGACCATCGGCAGGGGGAGCATTGAGGAGATGGAGGGAAAAGCCCTTGGGGCACAGCTGGTGTGGTTGCAAGGGCAGAGGGCTACCTTGAAAGACAGGAGCTGATGAACCAAAATTTCACACACCAGCTGGGCTCGGCTCCCGCCGGGGCCAGGGGTGCTGCCGGGCGCTCCCCGCGGTCGCAGAGGGCTGTCTGAGGGAAGGTCGGGATTGCACCACTCGCTTCTCCTACCAGTGGGAACCGGTCACAAACCCCTGCTTACCCTGCCAGGCCTCAGGCTGAGCTGGCAAGCAGTTTTCTGCCACAACAAGGGGCTTGGGATCAAATGCTCTCCTCTCTGCAGCCAAGGCAAGGTCCTGGGCGGGGGGGATTTCCCTGGGAATTCCTCCCTGAAGGACATGCATACCTGGAAAACAGGGAAAGGAAATTCCCACAAGCTCTAAAGCTGTGTTTTAGCCATTTGTAGTCAATGTCAGCGATTCATATTTAACCGCTGCATGTGATGGGCAGCCCCCAGCCAGGCTGGAGGCAGACGACCTGGCCTCCTCCCCACGCCCCGGCAGAAATAACTGCAGTGGCACCAGCCTCCTCTCTTCAGGCTCCACTGAAAGCTCAGACTAACCTGGGAAGTTTTAGCTTTTTTTTTCCATTGGTAGTTCAAGGGAGTAAATGTAATTGTCTTTCTTTCGTCACCACCTCTTTCATGTGTGCTGGAGCTTCTGGTTTCCAGTTACCACCAAAAGCAGAAGCGAAAAGCAGCAAGAAAAGCTGTTCTCAGGGTATTTTAGGTTCAAGCAAAGTCAGGAGGTTTTGGAAACAAACCAAGGGCATTATGAGATAATTTGGTTTGTGCTTAGCTAAAGAAAAAACAAATTTTGACACTTGCCTATCCCAGTGAACCAGCCACATACTTTCTCCTCCCTCTGAAATTCCCACTTGGTATCAGCATCCACAGCTCAGTTTCAGTTTTGCCTAGCAGAAAATGTTTGTGAGTAATAATATTTTGCTGTTCAGTCAGAACTCCTGTCTGAAGGTCTCAAAATAACTGCAAAATTTTAATTTTGCCAAAGTAAGAGCTGAGAAACAATAGATTTTCTGAACACAAGGCCTTACATTGCTTGCCCAAGCTTATGCTCTGTTTCTGGGCTAGAGCCCTGCTATCCTGTTTCCTTAAGTAGGTGATATTTCTTCACATTTTCCTTCAGCATATTTTGATATAGGTAGTAACTATCTCTTTTTCGTAGTCACTCTTTTGTACAGATTTGGTGTTAACCACCCAGGGAGGCAGCAGCAGAGGAGAGAGCAATGCTGGAATCCCTTAACCCGAGACGCAGCCGTGCCTTTCCCAGCTGTCCTCCTACTATGGAATAAGGACGCGGTGGGGAGTACCAGGTCTTGCTATGGCCACTGATTTCTTCAGTCACTCAGATATCATGAGAAATGTTGGAATAAAAGCCAAAAGAAAGGCTCTGATTTTTGTTGTTGCTTTTAATCAGCGCTGAGAGTACGATGCTGCAGTGCAATGGAGATGGCCTGGACCAGAAACCAAAGAAGAATGAAGAGGTGTAAGAAAAAGTTATCTGATCAGGATGGAGAGATGAGATCCAGATCTTTTTACCTACTTGTGCACTTCTTACAAGGGAGGATAATGAGTTTCTCTGCAGTGCAAACACATTTGCCAAGAGTAATGACACCAAGAGAAGATTTGAAACTGCAAAGATCATCTGGGAGCAGTGAAAGCCTATGGGTCTTTCTTTGTTAGACCAAATGACTGTAAGCAATTAATACTGGAACAGGTCAGCACAGCTACAGCCACAGGCTATGGAACATGCTTAAAGTGAAGAAGTTTTAGGTGATGACCAGTGGAGTTTTCTGGCCACAGAAAAGGAATGCAAAGTCCTGGCTGCACAGTGAAAACAAACAAATATTTCCAGACTTTGTGCTATAAGGACAATTTGGGGATGTGAGACCTTAGGGAGACATTCACAGCATGAAATCTACGTAGCTGGAAGACTGACCTTTGGGTGCTTGCTCTGGCCCAGCTGACCCGAGTTGATAGTTCACATTTAAAAAAAAACCAAAAACACAAAAAACCAAAACAACGTTGAACCTTTGATCTGGACAGGAAATTGTTCTTGCAGCCTGCAACCTATCATCAGAGCAACTTCCCATACAGCTCCAAGTTTCAACAGTTGAAAAAAATTTTGCTTGCTGTGCCTAGTCTTACTAGGCAGGAAGAGAAAAGCAAGATAGAGTAGGAGATAAAAGAAGTCTAGAGGGCAGGAGAATGTGCATCAAGGAAAAGGAAGCAGTTGTGCTGATAAGGACAGTTATTAAGGAAACATTACAGTAAATGAGACAACTGTGCCTGTTTCCGCTAAGAAATATGGTGATGTCAGACAGAAAGAAAGAACAAAAAAATCCAGGAAATCAAGAGGATCGTACATAAATGCAGGCACCCCAGGTAATAAAATGGAGGAGTATCTTGATCTTCCAGTGAAAGATGTGAAATCAGCTAGTACAGAGATAACAGCAACGGGAATGTCACCCAGGGTTGTAGGGTTTGATAACAAGCAGGAAAGAGAACAGTACCAGGGGAGGTGATGGAAGGCTTTCTTCGCATCAGGAATGGGAAAGAAAACAATTTGGAACTGTGTAAAAATCAATTTGTTGAACCGATCATGAGGAAGTGTTAGCAGGGCAGTTTTAGGAATCTGTTGTAAATTCCTTAAGGTCAGATTTGCGTTGTAGTAACACTACCCAAATATTATTAGAGGGAAGGTAACAATGACAATGTTGGAGGCCACCAGTTTTTTTACCTCCTGAACATGATGTGCCAAGGTGCAGGGCCAGTGTGTGACGTCCCTCCCTGCCGCAGAACCAGACATGGGCCTGCCACGCGACTGCCACAGATGTGCCCACGTCTTCCAGGTGTATGGATGGGCAGCTGTCATATGTCCAAGAGGTCTCTATTTGGTTGCATGAAAGATGCACACAGGCCACATAGGAGAGAAAAAACACACAGCGCTTGGTAGCCAGAGCAGGAGGGAATGGGCTGTGGGCTGGCAGGGCAATTCCCTGTCCAGATGTAAGTGTCGACAAGCTTATGGGCTATATGATATCCAAACCTCCACCAAGCAGAAGATGCAGAAGCTGCTAGGAGAAAGAAGAAGGTATGGAAAGGCTCCATCCCTAATGGGATGATTTCATAGCTGAGTAAAGGTTTCAGGTGTAAGCAGGAGCTTACAGAGGCTGCGAAAAGGGACTGAGCAGTCAAGGTCATGTCTTGGAGATCTCAGAGTGCAAGGGGAAAGTGAGAGCTGTCATGAGGCAAGCCAAATCAGTCAAAGGACATCAAAACAAACAGCAAAGTATGGGTTAAATGAAGTGGAGAACTCACCGCAGGAGCTCTTCCTCTTTTGTGCAAGGCCTGCTGAATGGTGCAGTGGTGCCCTGGGTGTTGCAAAAACCAGCACGATTGCACAGACATTTTCCCTGACAGTATTTTTACTCTTAGTTTCTCCTTAGTTCTACTTTTCCTCCAGTTTCTAGGGAAGTCTGGGCATAAAGAAAAAATAAATATAGAGCCTTTAGACATTATCAAGGGCTGGCATCAGCTGATCAGGTGCTGGACTTCAGTTCCCGTGTCCTTTTTGGGATCTGGCTCCAGACACCTTCCTCATTTAAGCTCTCAGGAAATCCCCAAGCTAGAAGGGCTGAAAATAAAACTAGCTTAGGCTTACCAGACTACAGAAAAGCACCTGAAAATGCAACAGAGAAAGATCTTTTCCTGCATTCAGGTGAAGCCTGAAAGTGGTTCTTAAAGTAAACTTTCCCCACTGCCAGCTCCTTTCTGCACTGATCTCGTGCATGAAGGAAACATCAGCCTGAGACAGACTTTTCCAAGAAAGTTGTCCAGGGGGTGCAAAATAGAAGCAGCCCCCCTCTGAGGGGTCACCTGCCTTTCCCTGCCTTCACACTGGCTCACAATGCCCGAGGAGGGTCAGGGGCCATGGTGGGTGATTCACTGGGAAGGTGGGCAGGGGAATACCAACACCTCAGTACCCACGGCTGCTCCCGGGGTGACTCATTTGGCAGCAAGAACACGCAGCACCCTCTGGCTGCTGGGAGGGCACCAAAACCATCAGAGCACCAAGCAGCAGCCTGGGAGGGAAGGGTGAAAACCTGGGGCTCATTGGTCCGTGCAGGAGAAGGATGAGCGTGGAGTGGGTCCGGGATTCCAAAGGCATGAAGACACTGGATGAGGCAGATGAAGGCATAGGCAGGGATGTGGCTCAGGGTGGCTACCATCATGCCGGGGCCGTGGGATGGACCAGACACAGTAGCCCGCTCCTGTATCCTTCCGACACAGCACTTCCCACTGCCACCAGCAGAGATGGGAGAGAACCCTCTGCTGCAGGTGCCCCAGCCCAGGGGTGCTCACGGTGCCCACACTGCCCGGCCCCGCTCCGCGGTCCTGCTGCACTCCTCCGCTTGCAGCAGAAATCCACATAGCTCACGACCGTGAGGCCAGTTTTCGCAGCTGGTCTCACCCAGCCGTGGCATTCAGGTCTTCTCGTATTTCTGAAGTACTTCATGCACCGCTCTCCATCCGTCCTGCTCCGGGGAGCGGGGCAGGGCAGAGGAGCTGGGGGAGTTTCTGTGAGGAGTCCTTCAGCTTGTGTTATGCAAAAAGTTAGACAAGACGATAATTATCCCTTTCGGTTTTAAGTTTTCCGAACCATTTCCTCTCTCTATTTCATGCATTTGCTCTGTTCATTTTGCTACACAGTGGAGCTTTCCCCTCTGGGGGACGGTCTGCAGTGAGGTCTCAGCCCCGGGGCATCTCTGCCACCCCTGCAGGGACTCCACAAAACCTCCCAGTGGAAAGCACCTCAAAGGCCGGGGAACCACGGCAGAGGAAGGCACAAGACAGAGACCGTGCTGCTGCTGAAGTGCCCAGTTTGAACCGGGGGGAGCCACATTCCCTCCCGCAGTCCCGGTGTCCACGGCGTTCCTCTCCGGGAGTGAGGCAGGCTGTGAGCTCTGCCTCGCACACGGCATGAGGACACGCTGCTCTCTGGACGTGAGCCTTTCCTTCCCACACCCTGTGAAAGGTGAGACAAGCTTCAGGCACAAATAAATAAACGTTGTACTGCGCTTGGCTCTCAACAGCAAGGAAATAAGCTGAGGGCTCCAGCACACATGGCTGAGAAACCGTTTACCAACTGGGACAAGCGCAGGAAGATATCCTGTCCCTGGCAGCACGCCCGTGCAGTCAGCAGCGTGACACCGGGAGTCAGCTACACACCAGGAGTGAGTCCGTGGGAGTTGTGGAGGTTGTGAATAATCCTGCGTGCACCACCCTGGGATGGAAAGCTACGTGAAGCTCATCACTAGCAGTAACATAGCTTCTTAAATGTATGTGACTGCCTGTTGTCCCGGCAGATGCGAGACAGACGTGCTCCGTATGGAGTTTCTGAAGTGCACGCCTGGGACTATGCTACCGGCTGCCGAGGAGGGGATAATTAGAAGGACCCTGCCATAAATGAGTAGCTCAGAGCTCAAGTGTCTGAGTGACAGGAGGCAGCTCAGCTGCCGTGGCTGGGCCGGGCAGGAGCGGGCTCGATGGAGGCAGGCAGCTTTCCTGTTTTGCTGGCCAGACAGCCCCATACAGGCTGCGTGGGACGGGCAGATGCGAGGCAAGGGGCACGAAAGCATCAGCCTAACAAAGCTGCAAGTGTCTCAGGGTACCTGAGGGCAGGGTGGGCACAAACCAGCCTGTTCCTTTGCTTAGAGGAGAGTAGGGATTTAAACCCAGAAACACCAGCCTGCCCCAGGAGGCGCAGAGTGCGAGCTGCTAACTAGCGTCCTGCAAAACAGGCAGGGGCGTGCTAGATGAAGGTGTGGAAGAGACCTGTTTCAAAGAAAAGAGAAACCTGTGTGTGTGTTATGGAAAAATATGTTAGGCAAATTAATAAGACTACATCCTGTGTCTCTGGTCAGCTTCTGCGTCCCCGGTGGCCTTTTGGTGCATGCATCACCCTATGGCTTTGACTCATGAGTTGGCGGTGGAACGGCTTTGGATTTACTGTCTCGTGTCCTGAGAGGAGGCAAGGTGGAGGCACTGACATTGCTGGGAAAGCGGAAATAATCTTTAATCTTTCCGCTCTGTGTTACAGCACTATAGCAGTACTCCTGCGGGAGACGCGCTGGGTGCTGTGCTCAGCACAGGACCCCTTCCCACAGTGGTTGGCTTTCCAAAGTACCTGACATGTGAGCCAGCACGCTGGTTCAGGGCAAGCACAGTGTACAGGCCACCTCTGCCCTCCGGCACGTTTTGGTGACAGTGCAGCTGTGCCAAGTCTCGTCCTCTGCTAAGGGCTTGTACCCTTCCAGGCTTTCTGCTTGGCTCCTCTCCCAGCAAAACCTTCCCTCGCAGGGGCTGGCAGGAGAGAGGAGAGCAGCCCTCCTATCACAGCGCTAGTGTTTAGGTGGACTTTTCTGCTCAGAAGGGCACTGAGGTCCTGGCAGTCCCTCTCCCAGCAGCCTTAGAGGAGGGGGGTCGGAAGATGACTGAGTCAAGCGGGGGGAAGCATGGTGAGACAGCCCTGCTCCTGCAGCCCATCACAAGGTGCCTGAATGGGGGAAAGGCTTCCTTCTGTGGTTTCTCCCAGGCACAAGGAATAGCAAGAGACACTGTGTCATGAGGAGGTGGAAATTATAAAGGCCATTCCTGAGACCTTGCAGTATGAGGTGGTCACCCAGGAAGGGAGGTGAGGTAAACAAGCAGAAGAGAGTCTGGGACACGAGCCGAAGGTGAGGGTGCAGGCAGATGCTGAAGGGAGATGAGGTTTGCCACGGCTTGAACACCAGCCTCTGCTCTCCATCCAAAACATGGGTCAGCTGGCAATGGGGTGGCTCAGCTTTCCCCTGATGCCGGCCACCTCCAGAAATTCAGGTCTGGAGGGAGCAGGAGATGTCTCTTGTCTCTAGTCCAACCCCTGGTCCATGCAGCGCCGACTGTGAATTCACATCTGGTTGCTTGGGTTGTCCCATTCAAGCTCTGAAGGTGTGTCCCTGTATCTGTAAAAAAACAATTTACAAACTTAGGGCAACTGACCTCATAAATTAGACTCAAAAGTGGACATGCAATCTTATGCACTTGGTTGGTTGCTCTTATTTTCAAAACTCTGGTCTGAAACTGTTATGTTGCTGTGAGTGCGTGACTTCAGCTTACTAGTCAGAGCCTCACGGGACTTGGGAGAGGAGCACCCAGCAGGGAGCGTTACAAAGATGAGTCACGCTCGACAGGCCAATATTTAATAGCTGGACATGTTTCCCTGGTGTCTGACCTCTGCCTCATTTTGTAATCTTTCAGGGGCATAGGTGACATTGCCTGAGACAACATTTGCAAATACAACACTGACGATATAATTTTGGAGAAGATCATCTGTCTTCATGGCTTCTGGTACTAATTGCTTCTGGGAGAAGCTTGACTCTGCCGTGATGGCTTTTCACATAGCAGCACTATCCACTTCACTAAAACCACTGCCTAAATATAAGTAAGACCTTTTCTGACTAAAAAAGCACAATGAAGTACTGTAATCATCACTATTGCAAAATCTAGAAGAATAGTATCTACTGAAATATGAAGGCTGAGCATGCAAAACATTAAACTCTAAAAGAAGGCAAATTCTAGCTTGTAACTGCCGGAGTCAGATGAGGTTTGCAAGGATCTGAGGTTTGCAAGGATCTGAAGTTTGCAAGAAGCACCACATTTCCTTGCCTAACTCCAGAATTTTCCTCTTTTCCCCAGCCAGCTGAGGGATGAAAGGTCTCTATTGCTGACTGTCTCCAGCAGGTCTTCCTGCCATGCTGGTTTCATCTCCTATGTGTCCTGAAGATGAAAGCAGTCTAGAGGTGTGTATGCAAGCGGGCTCTTGCCCACGACCTGCTTACAGAGGGGTTTGTTGGGTGGTCCCTCCTGTCCTCCAGTGCGCCAGACCATGAGGCGGGCAGGGATGCCTGGTGCCGGGCATGCGGGCCGGGCACACGTGCTAACTCTGGCTTCAGGTGTATGAACGTGCGATGCTGCCCAAGCGTCCACCTGATAAATCAGCACTGGAAGTCAGCCCCCAGTCATCATGGAAGAAGGAATGCTTCTGGCCTCGTTTACAAATTTCATGGGGCGCAGGAGGAAATACCACACCTCTCTAAGATACGCACACTCAGAGACACACCTCGAGGCCTCCTCCTTCCAGCTCATTTCTGACTTCTTATCAAATCTGTCCTTATTCACGCGTGCTACGGGGAAGGCTAAGAGAAGATGCTGCAGTTAATACAGGAATCTTGCTGCAAGGCCGGAAAATAAAACCGAACTGAGGTAGTAGTTGCATAAAACAGTGCAGAAAGGGAGCCAGACCATCCTGAACATTTTTAACATTATTTGGGTCATTTCCCTTCCCTGAAATGTTGCTTTTTTGGCAAGATGAGTTATTGATGCATTGCAGCCACAGATGTTTTCATATTTCTGTGGAAGAGCCAACTTAACTGCAAAGAGTACTCCTTGCTTGCTTGAAAAGATCTTTTCTTACACAGAAAGTAGTTCAGTTTTCCCTGAAAATAACCCAGTGCATACATGAAAATGGCATTTGGCTAACTCTCCCTGAGACAGTGAAACCTGGTTTTCTGTTCTTGCAAAACCACCTACGCTCAAAGCCACATGGATGCAGCATACATGTCCCTCCGCAGTGGGTCTGCAGGGTGAGCAGGGAGCCGGTTAGACCAGGCATCGTTACACAGGGGTTTTTGACCATTTTTCAAACACAACCCTTAGCGGGAGCCTTTGCCAGCATCCCTGGTGCTCTGGTGTTGCCACCAGAGCAGAAAACACAGCCGTGGTCCTCACAGTGCTCAGGCAAGGACTTGCCTGTCAGATGCTCCTGGGGGTCCAGGTTGGCCCTGGGCCACTGGCACCTGGGGGATGGGAGCACGGTGCCACTGGGCTGCTGTCATCCCAAGAACATGTTCATGCCCTCGGCCACGCGCAGGGCAGCAGCCGAAACCCATCACCCCCAGACACCTTGGAGGGACCTCAGTGGTTGAAGGAGCTGGAGTCCCCAAGCAGCTCTGCCTGTGCCACTAGTGGCGGTCAAGTCACCTCCAAGCAGCCAGTGACCCAGCGCAGAAACAGAGCCGTGGTGCCAGCCTCCTCCAGCATCCCTCTGCGCCTGTGCCTGGGCCACCAGGCTGGCTGGCACTGTGGGATGTGCTGTGCACACAGTGACTTGTGAGGACCAGGCGGCATTGCAGAGGGAGAACGAACACTGTGGGATGGGAGGGAAGCTGGCACAGTGGATGGAGACACCAAGGTTGGCTTGGAAACTACTATCATTACGCACAAAAATAAGGCACAACAGCTCAGTGGCTGGAGGGGATCTTTATACCACCAGTGGATAAAGGCTCCTGAAGCAGCATCCGCAGTGATGGTGTCATACAGGCACAGGTTCTGCTCAGGCTCAGGTCTGCCATGAGCTTATGTGTACCAGGACCATATGCAGCAGTTCCTGCTCACTTGCAGTTTAGACAGGAGAGAGAGGACTTGACAAAGGGGAAAGACCTACACTGGGAATTCACACACCAGTTTTGAAGATTTCCTCTTTGGGCAAACCATGTTTTTCTTTTCTTTTTTGAAGGGGGTCAGGGTAAGAAGAAAAGTTGACCTGTAAGCGAAAGTTAGAGGAGAAGGCAACTCTCTGCACCACCAGCAGCCTTGACAGGCCCCAGGCTGCTCGCTGGTTCTGTGGCGTTTCAACACCAGGGGTTTGATGGATGCCTTCCTGCCACCCCCTCCTCTCGGGCTCTGCACACACCTCACTAAGTCCCTCCCTGCCTGTCTCTCATCTCCATCATCACCCTTCTTTGGCTGCATGCTGCTTCGGCATGTGACTTGCTATCAGCACCAGGAAGGTTTTTAAACCTTTTAAACATTACTATTTATTTGACTTTTTCATATTGGCAAAGCTGTGCTTAGTGTCATAGCCTGCAAATGGGACATTGTCCCTCTGTCCGTGGACACTATGGTAGCATCCTTCCTCTGAAACTGGTTCCTACTGGAACAAGGTTCACACTTGAGACCAGATTTATGGGTGAGCATGATGCTGTTATTGCATGTAGCTTTGATGAGGCTCCATTATGCACAGCTGTTTTCTCTTGCACATCTCACGCTGGAGCACCTGGCTCTCCTCCCTCCATCAGCCTCTCTCCAGACAAACCCACCTTCTCCTGGACACCTCTTAGTCCAACTCTGTGGCTGTGCCACCCCACTGCTGAGGTGGCACGTGGTGCTGCCTCGCACGGGAGGTGTGGGGCGCAGGTGAGCAAAGGCTCGTGGCTGTGGCAGCAGCTCGCCTCCTCCCTGGTGAGTCACTGTGTCCCAGTATCAGTCGGCAGGGCTATTTCTGGTGGCCAGCCTGAAGCAGCACGAGTGTGCCCATGGGACTGTAATGAGCCACTCCCAAGGTCCAGCTGGATTTTTCTGGGCGTTGCTGAGTTTGGCCAACATGCACCATTTATAAAAGGCTTGTTTTCCTGCTGCCCAAATGATCAGTTTTGGATGGTGACAGTTTCAGAAATGGACCTTGCTGGGCCTTTCCTGTAAGGAAAAGAAATGAATGCCCAGGCTCCAAATAGTGCTTTGGTGCTCGTTTACTGGGAATGTGGAAAGTCCTTCCTCCCTGGGCACGGGATGCAAAGCAAAGCGTAGGAAGCAAAGTCCTCGCCTGCAGTGCCTGAGCCTACATTAGAAGCAGCTGGTACAGCCCCAAGGGAAACTGCTTCCAGCCATACAAACCTTCCCAGTTTTGGCCACACACAGCACCGTGCAGTTCCCTACACCCCAGCCCTTCGCAAACAACCCGTTTGGTCTTCCCAGCTGCTGCAGGGGTCACACCTCCGGTGTCCCTTCCCCAGCTGCCTCTTTGCTTCTACATTTAGCCAGAAGAGCGACACACTGGTTTCCCCAAGGTCCCAATGAAGGCATGAGCACTCAGCCAAGGGCCTCCCTCCCCATCCTCACCAGCGATGCACGCAGAGGGGCATGGCAAACCGCTCTGTACTTCTGCTGCACCTTCTCTCAAACCTCCATCTGGGTTAACAGGTAAGCTCATTTAACACCCAGGCAAGAAAGCCCTTATTTCTGCTTCTTCCAATTTGTCCTCCAGGTCTCTTCTACCCACTGACACTTTCGCAGGATTAGAAAAACAAGGGCCTGATTTTAGGAGTTAAGAAACCTGGCAGCAAGTAAAACCTTCTCACTTACAGGAGGCATGGGAGAAAAGAGGGAGGGCAGGAGGTGCAAAGAAGCAGCAGCTACAAGAAAACAGGAAAAAAGGGCTTTGACTTCTCTCTCTTCCTCCATGTTCTTTCAAAGGCATGACCTAAACCTGATCTTCCTTTACAAAGAGAGTGGGAAGCTTAGCACATCTTCAAACGATCTCCACACCCGCTGGAGGCTGCTCACAGCAGGCAGCCCTGCGGAGGAGCATGGTGGTGGGCTCAGTCTCAGGGTCACAGGCTGACTTGAGCACAAGAAACCTGCTAAGCCCACAAGGAGAAAAGGCACCTCCAGCTCTCCAATTTCATCAGTTACTATGAGTAGTGGGTTTCTCCACACGCTTTCCTTTGCAGTAAGCATGAGTCTCAGTATTCCCCCAAGAGCAAACGAAGCTACCAACACCAACAGAAGCAAACCATTTACAAAATCTCACAGCTCAGTGCAGACCATCCACGCCCCTGGGACTTGGGCTGGCAGGGTTTTCCCACCACCCCTTTTCATCCCCTCCCCCTCACCTCCAGCCTTGATTGCTGCAAGTACATAGCTGCTCAGGCAACCAGATTAGAGAAACAAACTTCCCCCTCCCAGGTTATTTGTAACCCTGTTCATTCCCCTGACTCCGTTCCCCAGGCAGTGGCACAAACAGGTGAACCTACACAATGCAGGGATCAGCCACTGTGGGACACGCCTGGGGGATGTGATATGCTTGGGATATGATGTATTGCTCCAGAGAGAAATCCCTGCTTAGCTGCAGCCTGGGGCTCACCTGAAAAGTAGTCCTCAGCTATTAGAAAGCTCACAGAGCCAGTAGCAATGCTTGGTGTTTGGTGTACCTGAACAGCTGGTTGCGTTCTAGTCCTCTGAAGTGATACTTATTGTGAAGTCTCATACTGTTTAGACCTGTGGATGTGCCTATAAAGAGCTATTGGTTTGCTCATAAACTGTAATTGCTTTGGATAACCTCATCACTTATTATTTGCATAGTGTGAAGATATATAACAGCCATATACTAAGAACAAATATTAAATAGTGAACCTGTCCCCATATTTCAATGCTAAATCATTTAACTGGGTGGCAGAAAGGAAGATGGCATTAAAGAAAAAAACCAAAGAAAACATCAGTGTAACATTTTTCAAGCAATGGTAAAAGCCCCCTAGCAGCCTATGATTCCTACATGGATCTCATTGTTGAAGTATGTAGGCACGTGATAACCCTTTGCATAATATCTAGTCACTATTTGGTGGGAATAATTTTATAGAAGGGAAGCTGGGGAAGAGATTTTAAGCCACCCCCAGTTACCTGAAAAGCTGTTTCCTACTAGTTCTGTGAATCTCATTAAAGATCAAAAGCCATCAGTCAAAGACCAGAAAATTGAACCTAGGTCTCTCAAGGGAAAGGCGAGCATCCAAACCATTAGGTCATGTTTTAAGTCAGCTACACTGAAAGTCTGATCCCCAAATATACAGCCAGGATAAATATGAAGAGGGCTCCCCTACACAGCTCTCCTCAAAGCAGCTAGTCATCTAGAGATTTTGCACAAAGTACTGGAGCAGGTGCGTTATTCCCAGCAGGATTTTTTGCAGCAATTAACATCAGGACTGAAGCTCTGCATGTCGTACACAACTGCTGTGCAACATTCAGGCAGTGCAGAAGGTGCGTTGTGGTTTAAGAATGAGATTTTCTCAGAAACACTCATTGTCTGTTACCAGACTCCAAAATCCATCAATAACGACCTTCACTCAACTCCCCAATAAGTGGAATGATGCGTGTGTTGTACCTGGGCCACGGTAGGGGAGGTTGGCCCAAACATTGTGACAGCCCCACACTGTTTTCAAAGATGAAAGGACAGAATGACTGCGTCTCAAGGCACTAAGCTGGATTTATTAATTTGACCATATCAGTATCAAACAAGAAATCATCTGTTTAAGATCATGGGTTAGACAGGAGCAGCATTAAATAACAGACGTATGAAAAAGAGACTGTGCTTCAGAAAAGATTCAGTGTACAACATACACAGTATGCCATTTTAACACAAATGCTTATAAAGAGTCATCCTAAGCATCAAAGAGAGTTTTATAAAAGTTTACGTTCTCATCCCATGGGATGTACATAACTATGCAGTTTACATAGTTTTACTATCATCCAAAACATCATGTTTCAAATGTATGAGGCACAGCAAGAACAATATAATTCCATTTCCATAGGAACATAAACACAGCTTGTCACTAATGACATGCTTTCCAAACCATAGCACTCACGGCAATTATATACGTGTACAATTTTAAAGCATTAAAAAGCAAGAGTCAGGAGCCTGTCCACTGTTACCAATAGGGAATAACATTTGATCTACCCTTGAAAACTACCCAAGGTACCCTTGCAGTACCTGTAACACAGGTAGCTGGTGGAGTCACTGCTGTGCTTTGTCAGGGCCAGCTTGCTGTGCTATTCCCAAAGCTAACCAATATAGCCAGTGAAGGATTCCCTACACCCACGGAGAAGGGGGACAGCACCCGGCTTAGCTCTGACAGCCCTGGGAAGATGCAAAGTTAAAACACATCTGTAACCAAGTGATGCTTTGGCTCCAGAGACAGCTGATAGAAATGAGCTCAGCTTAAGGGAGACCCTGATTTCCATTAAGAATGACCAGAGATTGGCCAAGTCTCAAAGACAGAACAAGACTGAACCAGTCTTTGACTGGTTAAATCAAGGCGTTTTTTTTTTTTTTTTTTTTGGAAGGTTTTCTCTAAGGATAGCTCAGATAGACTGAATCTTACAGCCCACAGGCTCAATTATTATTTTTTTTTTTCATGGCAGTATACACAAGCATATATTACAAGTTCTATAAAAGTGCAAGGCCCAGCACAGGAAGTTATCCTGGATTAAGACATTCCCAGCAGTGTTATTTTTGCCGTCTTCTTGTTGGTCAACCAGTAGACGCACAAATATTGTTGCTTGGGATCAGCTTATCAGAGCCCCTAAGGGTTTAGCTTAATCATCTGTGCAATTAAACACTATTCACATTTTATGGCCTAGAATGGCAATGTTTTTATGTACAAATTTGAAAATCAAGTCTTAAAATCAAGTTTTAAGAGGTAGAGGTCCATTTCTGACCTGTCGACATACAATGTTACTGAGTCAGTCGTATTCTAAGGCTGGTGGTCCCCTAACAATATTGAAGTAACCAGCTAGAGCTCCAAGATCTATGTAGAGTGATCTTTGCCTCTTTAGCAGGTCTGACTCTTCCATGCTCCCAGTACACAATGAGGAATCTAAAAAGGAAAGAGACAAAGCATGTCATTATTGCACAAATAACTACATTAGTTCAGTTTCATGGTTGCAGATGTTACCAGAATAATTGGCCTACTATTTGCTTTTGTTTATCTGTGGTTTAGAAAGCTTCATTTTTAAGGACAATATAACATAAACTAAACTAAATCAACCCGCAACTGTAGGACAGAGAAAGGTAAGCAGTTTACTACTAAGAACAGCAAGTGTTTTCAAGTCTTTCAAAAAACCCTTCATCAGCTGGGACAGCTAGGCAGAGCTTCCTCATCCTCTGAGCCACAGTGCTAAAGGAGAGTTTGGTGCACTAAAAAACTCTGCTAGCTTTCTGCCATTTGAGAATTCCCCTACATTACAGGGGAATTTTCATCTAAACAGATGACATCATCTTTGTGTGGCTGGGTGTGACAATATAGAACAAATATGGGACCATCAGTCTTGGTTTGGTGTTTTTTTGTTTTTTGTTTTTTTTCTTTTAAATCAAAGTCTGAAGAAACCTTTCCAATGGTAGTACTCCCCTAAATACTTGTGTAATGAGTGTCCTGGAATCTCAAGCACCTAAATTAAAGTTGCAATTTAATGGTCAAATATTTTTCATCTTCAAAAGAATTGATTCAGATGGCCTGAGCTGGTTAAAGGATTATGCACCCACAAAGCAAAAGCCAGAAGACACAATGCCATTCTAGATGCAAAGGCTGTGACTGATTTAAATGTTAAGTGGATTCGTTGCAACAATTATGCATTACAGCACCCAAAACTTTGCATAGATATCTTTTCAAATACTTATCACAATCAAATAAACCACTTGTCTGGGGTCAGTTTTTAAATGCTTTTTGTCAGGATCCTCCAAACATATTTTAGAAGCAGAAAAAAAAGCAGTTTGAAGCCTGGTAGGAGGTTGCTGGCACCAAATCTCCCTTGGTCTTGATATTATCTAAGGACACACTGAGTTTTCTAACTGGTTTGTGTATTATCCTTCATAGAGCACAAGGGAACTGTGTTCTATCCTATAGTAATTTTTGGTTTTAAAACAAAGGGCTTGTACTGCTGACACTCAGCAACATTACAGTTATGGTTTTGTGTGTGTCTTTAAGGAAACAAAAAGTGTTGGTTTTGGTGGTGGTTGTCTGGACTTTTTTTTTTTTTTGTTAACAAACAAATCACTAGTATCAATAAAATATCTCTACTACCATGGCAAATTAAGGCAATTTGGGACAGCAGCCTATACTTCACAAAGAGGTGCCCTGGATGACTGCCAGGGCTTTTCATGAGCCAGCCCTTCCGGAGCTGCAGAATTCAGGCTAAGTTCTTCCCCTGTTGAAGTCAATGGGCGTTTTACATAACACTTAATGAGCTCTGGGTCTGATCTCATCTGACTGGGATTTTTACTGGTCTTTCTCCAGAATCTTTTTCAGTTTCCTTTGTTTCTAAACAGTCAAATCAAGTTTTGACACAGCGTAAAGTCTACAGAGTGCAAGGTAAGTAAGCTTGATATCATTACCTGTAATGTTTTCCGGCAACTGCAGCTCCTTCCTTGCGAGTAGTCTTTTCCGTTCAAACAATGCCGAGTCCAGACTCTGGCACCGCGGCTGCTCCTCTGGGGGTGGGTGTAAGGCTTCGTGTTTCAGTAAGTCTGCTGCAGACAGTCTATGATTAGGATTCCTTTCTAGAGCTGCTTCCAGCAACTCTCTCATGGAAGTGCTGCAGTCTTCAGCAATGTCCTCTAAGGGGGGAGCTTGTTTGTGTATCTGTTGGAATAAGAAAAGACCACTGAAACAGTTATTCCAAAAACAATGGAAGAGGAAGTCACAGATAACCACGAGTGGTCTGGGAACTCCCCACTTACAACTCATCACCTCCCTAAGCTGGGCTGATCAATTAGAACAGAACATGTAACTGCACAAAATCCACCTTTTTTAAAATCAGATTTTATCATAAATTCAAAAACTCAAAGCAAGCCTAAAATCCAGTGCAATGCAAATTCACCAGATTTCTGTACCACGCTAGAAGAACTAGAGAATCAAATTTGCCAGGCTCCAGTTTTTATCTGCAACTTCTAAGCAAAACAGACAAGTAGAATACAGATGGGCTTGTTTCAACCAAGTTTCACGCTGTTCTAACCCTGTCCTTGCAGTAAACCCAAGGCCTGTAAATTGTAACACAAACCACAGAGATGACTCCAACTCAGCCTCTGTTTTCCACTAAATGATCAAAACCCACTTCTTCCCTCCCTCCCTCGAAGCAAAAAGGATGATATCATCTCTCTGACAAATATTTTGATAGTTTTTAAATGACTGAACTTTCCCAATAAGAGTACAGGAAACGCTTCAACTGAAACTGAGCTACAGCTTTGCTAAGGACACTTACAATATAGAGGTAGGATGGATACGCAGAACGAGGATATCTGTTCACCCAGGGAGGGATGCCGGTTTGCATATGAATAATGGTAGCTCCCATGCTGTAGATGTCCGCTTTCGTTGTGTGGCCTCTGCAGAGGATAACTTCAGGGCTCATGTAAATCTGTGAAGAATAGTCAAAAAAAGATAAATTCCTCAAGAGGGGAAAACAAGCAAAGATGAATTGTGACATTTTGTGATGCAGGAAACCCCTCTCTGAAGGGATGCATACCACTAGTACCTGCAGCCTAAAGACCAAGCACCACCTGAGGAATAAGATTTTTCGGTTCTGCACATTACCAAAATCACAGAGATTTTCCAGTCTGGCACCCGGACAAACTCATATCTCAGGTCTGCCCTCCTCAGACAGGCACAGCTCAGTGGCTAGGGTACTCAGCTGAGCTGTGAGAGGCTGAGGTTCAAGCCATGGCTCTGCTTCGTTCAGCTGGGCAGCAGGAACCTCATCCCTCCACAGCAAAAGGAGGTGCCTGAATTGCCAGTTTGTTTTGCCAGGCACTGCTGGGACTGCTCCATTCTTCTTTAACAACATGGGCATGCACTAGGCGAAAGAGGGAAGGTGACCCCACTGCTTGCCACCCAGCTGGGGGGAGGAGTCCACTCCTCAAATCCCTGCTATGTTGGATACTACACAACTCTCCCCTCCTTATCCAATAACGTACATATTGGGGCATCCTGCCACATGCCCTTTCCACCAGGTTACCCCAGAGCAGCTATCAAGGCAAGCATCCCTCTTCCATCCTTTTTTTAAACCAAAAATTCTAATCTCGTCTAAACCAAAATACAGTTTCCATCCAAACATTTCACTGAAACATTTGCATTTGCCAAGAAGGATCCAGTGGGAAGCTCCTGCCAGCTCCAGGCAGCTGGGAGCGCAGCCTCAGGAGAACCAGATGGGCAGGATGCAGGAGGCACACCCGGCGATGGGCAGGAGCTGCCCACACAGCTCTGCCACCACCACTGGCCCAGGGAGTAGGTTTCAACACAACCTGGGCACAGCCCACAACGCACTAGGTTAGCAAGCTGCCCTATTTGCTTCTGGTTTCTACTTTTCCCTCACCCAATTTCCCTCTAAAGGAGCCAAACAGAACTTTAATTAGTTCAAGTCATCCTGCCACAAAGAATCACATAAAAGCCATCAACTGACACAAGAGCAGGAAGTTAAATCATCACCGCGTGGTTTGACTACTTACTACCACACATTGCAAACGGCTGTAGGGCTCACGCAAATTCCAAGCAATAATTCCCAGTAAATCACATACCATATCTGCAAACAAGAGTTTCGGATCAGAAGCATGTGCAAAGGTTCAGCAGGCGTCTACAGCTGCTACTTAGTCCTATCCATTGCTTTCCTCAGGGCTAGGATAGAGTAAGTGCATCTGCACCCACCACCTTTAAGTCTCACATAAGGAGCAAAGAACAGAATTTCTACTTTTGTTAAAAAAAAAAAAGGCATTAGCAAATAGAGTGCAACTTGAGTCAAACCTATATAAACAAAAAGCAGCTGCCTTCTTGAGGAAAAAAGGATGCTGGAAGAAGAACCTGTCTGCAGTCACAGTCAAAGTGTGAAAATGGCCAAGATGCACCTTGATGGCACAGGGTCAAAAAGCAAAAATGAGATGTGCACCCAAGCTGTGACTTCAGACCGATTTAGACTGGCCTAAGACTCCGTTGTCACCAAAGTAGGCAGTCCAAGCTCCAGGTGCCTTCTCATTGCCACTCCTTCCTAGTACTGGGCTGGCACTTGCCCGCCAATCAGACCAGAGACACAACCCAGCTAAAACCCAGTCCTTTTCTTTGTGCTGTGCTAGTTTTAGTTTAACATTCCTGCAAATGAATAATACCTTCCACATTCAATAAGCCTTAGCAGACAACTTTTTTCTTCCCTCAAATGGTTGTAACTGAAGCTTACATATTTTAACAAAGTGACAGAAGCATAACAGAAAGTGTAGTAAATGCCTAGAAAAAGCATTTCCTGCAGAGCAGTTTCATCACAAACATGGTATATTGTGCTGCATGTCTTGTACACACACCGTTCAGAAAACCCAGGTTTTTCATGCTACACCAATTAAACAAAATTTAACTATCTTTCAATCATTCTGCCCAGAATTGCAACTACTCATTTTCATAAACACAAAGAAGATCCACTACGTTCAGACTTTCTGTGCTATAGAAACCAATACAAATCCTAAACCCTCAGAGGAGAACACGCACAGGAGAAAGATAACTCCAACTGCCACCTCCTTCATGGACATGAGTCCCTGCCAATAGCAGACATAACAGAAACCAGCCAGTTCACAGGCAGGATGCTGAATGGCAGTGATAGAGCCCTAACAAGGGGCTGCACAACTATGGGCAACTGCACCACTTCTTAAGGCTGTGTAATAGAGGGTACAGAACTCAGGAGGACTTTGGAGGGTCAAGATCTTACTTCGAAAAAAATCAAGAAAGCCAGTGGTATCAGACTATGGACGGCATGTGTGCGTGACTGGATTAGGCACCCCACGAGGCTGAACACAGGCACTGTGGAGAGGAAGATGCCTAGGAGGAAGACTGTGAGCAGAGAAACTTATGTGATGTTCACATAAGTCTTTGACTGGTATTTGAAAAATCTTTCCCAGCGCTCTCTCTGCAACCTTACTTCTGGCCCTCGATGTTGTGGCAGAACAGCAGGATTGCCAGTTCCAAGGACTGGCTACCTCTCCCCTGAGATAGCAAACACCAAGCAACACTGTGTTTCAGGGTTGTGGGAATTATCTGCTTTCTGAGGACGTGACTGCAGGTGCTCAAGTGCGGAATAATTTTCTTCCTACTAAATGAAGAACTAAGCGTTTTTCACAGTTGTTCTTACCAACATGAACTTGGCCTGTCCTCCAACAGTCAGGAGCGGATCATCACCAGTCCACTCCAGAAACCTGGAAATTTCCTGTTCACACACATCCCTATCCTCGGGAAATACCCTACCAGGGCTTCCAACTCATTCCCACCATTTTTCTTATTCTCATTAACAGCACACAAAAACGCCCCAAACAAACAAACCAACCAACCCAAACCAAATCAAAATAAAACACCCACAAAGGATGTACATTAAATGCCAGAAAGCATGTTGCTTCCAGTACAGTAAGCATTTTAAGATCTTAACTCCCTGACTAGAAAGACGGTGAAAACAAAAAATTCAAGTATTTTCCTAAATATCTCAAAAACAAATAAAAACCAAGCCTGATGTTCTGTGAAATCTTAGTTTATCCCACCCTTCCAAGGACTGAAATGCTTTTCGTCAGCTATACAGGTATCTCCTCTAAACACATGCCTATGCTGTGGAAGACTATCAAAATGGTAAGCGCCAACACTTCAGCTGAAGTGCTTCCTGTAAAAAACCTCCTCTGGCAACAGAGAGCATGCAAAGCCACATTTGCAGCAGCTATCCAAGCTAATCGTTGCTGCTTGGTTGTTTGCTAAAGCTCCCGCCCTGGAAACACTTTGGCATGAGGGTAGCCCAAGTCGCGTGCAGGACCTCTGTACACATTCAGAGTCAAAGCTGCTGAGAACATTTAAAAGGCCATCACCTCCATCACTGTAATGCCTAAGTAGTTTATCAGATAATCATCACCCGTGCCATACGTAACCCTCACAGGACAAGAGGGTTACATGTAGACAGGGAACAGAGCTTAGAAACGCTAAGGGATGAAACCCAGAGGTCTGTAATTTCTGTGGTTTCAAAGGAGGAGTCAAACTACTGTGTTGAGCAGGTCACCGCAGTCCATAGCTGGTATCTCAGAAGAAATCTTTGCTAGAGCAAAGAACCAAATTCCAGTCTGAAGCGTCTCTGACCAGCAGCTGATTCACTGCAAACAACCCCTCTCAGAGTACTGTTCCTTTGACTTCAGTGAACCCCAATTTCTCTTTGACTTCAGATTTAATAATTGTTAACAAATGGGACTGCAGAGAAGGTGACATGGCTTTCAAAGTGTAACACCTGATTCTCCTTTCAGTAAGTTGAAAATAAAAACTAATTGAGATTACATTAATGCTTGTAATTTTTTGATAAGTTATTATGAAGCTCTTTTGCCCAAGCTTCTACCTTCAAGCTCCAAATTTGAGCCTAATCATCACAACCATGGAAGTAATACAACATAAGGGCTTTTGTCCCTCCAGCTTCTTACCTCAGTTCCTCTAAGGTCTTTGGGATAGTAAATGTCTTCAGTCATTTGCACACTTAGGCCAAAATCCACCAAAACAGCCTTAGTCGACATAAAGACGATGTTGCTCGCTAAAAGAAAAATAAAAATGACAGCATTTAAGTTTCTAGCATGTTGAGCATTTATTTTACAACATGCCTGTTCCATTTGGGTGTTAGCCAGAAAAGGGAGACTAGCCTGTTACAGCCAACAGAGTCCTTCTCCTAGCCAAAACTGGTCTGTTAGTGATTGGGTCTAATTTTAAATCATATCTTAAAAATCAAACTGGACTGGTTTATGTTAAAGAAGAATTAGTGTTTGGACATTCTCCTAGCTTTTTTTTAAAAACAAAACAAAACAAACAAAAAAAACCCCAAAAAACAAAAAACCCCAAAAAACGGGGAGAGAGAGAGAGAGAGAGAGAGAGAGAGAGAGAGAGAGAGATAAAATGGCTGAGGGTAAGGGAGGAAAGTGGGAGACTGGTAGGCACTTCAGCACAGCAAGGTTTGCTCTGAAGATGTTTGGTGTTCTCCAAGGGGTAGAGCATGCTGTGCAGGTCTGGCTATAAACAACATAACTGTTGGTCACCAAGAGGTTTCTCTACACTAACAATTTAAATGAAGCCAGAAGTAGAGAGGAACTGAGGCCCCTCCACAGCAGCCACACCAGCCTCCTGCAGCGGTCAGCGAGAACGGCTCAGCATGATGACAGAGGACAGATTATGGCTGCAAAAAAGTCATAAAAGACAGAGTTCCAAAACCCCACAGAATTGCAGCAATATCTAGGACCTTAATTCAATTTTCTTCATAAAACTCTGCCTAAGGCACAACTTTGTACTCAGAGGCTTTCTTTGCAGTTGTATTTCTGATCAAATATTTATGAAGGTAGTGCTTTGTGTAAGCCTTGAGAAATTCTTGTTTGCTGTTTCAGAAGACATGGACAAATGAAGTCTCCAAGTTACACAACAGAAACACATTTTCTCCCCAAGGAAATTGTGGGTCAGTTTCCACCTTGACAGTGCCCACCAAGACGATCCAGTGGGAAGACGCAGGCTTGATTTCAGCTGTATCAGCTCCTGAAGCAATCGTTCACATACCTGCCTCCTTACCAGTGCTATAAAACTACTTAAATAAATGTGTAATTTTACGGATACCTATGAAGATATGGATATAAAGGACTGTGCAGAGGGCCACATTGCTACAAGTTCTGCTGCCTGTTTGGGACTGCACGCAGCCCCAGCTTTGGCTGGTTTCAGGCTAAAGCTCCCACCAGCAAATAACCTTAGATTTAACTGCTTTCCAACCAAGGGTTAAAATGAATGGCAGCACTGAGCTGCTCCTAAGAGCCAACAGAAAGTCCTCTTCCCCTTCCAGGCTCAGGGCAGTCTTTCTTTTAGTAAAATCCCTGTCTTCTCCTGTCTCAAACAGCCGTTTCTGTTGATTCCACCTAGCAAGGGAAAACACACACCTCGGCTCCCTCGAGCAGAGGTACAGCTGCCGTTAAGGGCCTGGGTTCCCCAGCTCACCCTCTCGAACCAAACAGCTCCCTGCAGACAGAAGTGGGGCCAGGGTTTGCACCCAGGCACCTCCAGACCTGGTGGCCAGCAGCCCTGGCAGCCAGCAGCCCCGCGTGACCTCTACCTCAGCTCCTGCCCTGCATCCAGCAACGCAGAAAAAGGCTGGGAAAAGCAAAACACACTCACATCCGCCACATTCACATCATGCTGGTTCTCCTATCTACTATCTAGATGTCATGGGTTGGGTTTTGGCTGGTTTGGTTTTTAAACCTTTTAATTAATGTCATTGTTACTGTCAATTACAATAAACCCATAGGAAAGATTTCTACTACAAGTGAGTAAGCACAACTAAGGGAAAATTAAGCAGTTTTATAGTTGTCAAAATCTCAAAGGCTTACATCTAAAGTACTGACCTACATTAACTAAAAAAATAAATATGCAAAACTGAGATCAAAATTTAGCAGTTCCTGACAATCACCTTCTGTCAACTATTTACTGTAACACTTCAGTTTGAATATTTCTATTTTAAACCCTCAAGTTTAGCAAAAATTAACTCACAGAAGAGGTACATCTTCATTAGAAGCACTGTTACTAGAAAGGCAGAATTTGTCTGCGGTGGCAGGTGATGCTGGGAGAAACACTATTTAATACTAAATTAAACATAATGCATTAAAATTAAATTTTAAAGCAATTTAATATGAATTTATTTAATTCAGGTTTAATATCAATGTTTTGATTATTTATACATATTAATACCCAGAGCTTTTCAAAAACAAATATATACTAAAATTTTCAGTAGTTCTTGAAAGAAAAAAAAACCAGTACAAATTATGTATTTAGTTCCAAAGTGTCTCAAACTGAGGAACAGCCACGCAGAAACATAAAACCTAAAAGAAGGTGCAAGTGGAAGGTGGGCATGGAAGCACTCAGGATGAATTTACATTGAAAGAGGGAGACTTCTGGCTTAATACACACTGATAATTTTGCTCATTTTCTTTAGGTTTTTATTTCAAATTGAGTTGCTCAAGAAAGGCAAAGGAACTAGGATTTTTGAATCATCCTCTCCACTGAAGTGAATTAATAAATAGTGTAAATAATGATTATCTGCAGAACCTGACCTTGTCATTTGTTGAGCATTATCTACCTTCCCTCCCAGAGATGCAAGGCTATGCAGCCCAGCTCAGTCCCAGGCTCTCCACCAGAGCCCCAGCCCAGCCTGGACCAGAAAACACCCCAAGGAATCACACACATACGTTTGATATCGTGGTGGATAATCCTCTTGGAGTGGAGAAAGTCAAGTCCTTTCAGAATATGCTTTGTCACCCAAATGATTTCAAATTCTCTCATAGGGCCACAACTCTCCAGCTTTTCCATGACAGATCCTCCTTCTCCGGCTTCCATAAAGAGATGGATCGTCTCATCCCACAAAATAGCACCGTATAATTCAGCAATGTTTTCATGACGGAAACATGCCTGTATTTCAACATCCGATGGTTTGAACTGTTCCACTGGGACCTAGGACATTGAAAAAAAACCACAGAAAAGCAGCTCAAAAACCAAGTTATCCGTACTAACACTAGTTATCCTATAGATTAAAATGGAAGAAGGAAGCAAAGCACTCCTATCCACTCATTAAAATATGGAGCTTTCTTTTGATCCTGTGACTTGTTCTTCCTTTCCGGTCGAGATACATCCTGCTTAAAGTTGAGAGTTGTTGGAATCACGCCCAAATAAAAAGCGCAATCTTCCAGAAAAAACAATGTAGCAACTTATTCCCGTCAAAATCCGGTGGTTACGCAAAAGCTCTATGCAAACTTCCTGGCAAAGGAGAGGAAAAATCCCACTGCCTTTTCCATTAGCTTTGTGCAGTCTCATCTGCTCTACCAGAACGATACACGCGTCTGACAGGTGGATCAGTGCTTGCAGCACTCAGCGCAGTCTACAGACTCACCGTGCTCAGGACCATTACCAACCTCAATGCAATCCTTATCAGCACTGTTTTATGGCTTACAAGAAATGAAACTTGCTTTAAAGAGAGCACCTGGCAGTACTATATTTCTTTAAAAAGTACTGACAGCAGATTGCTAAGACAATAAAAAGCAGTGTTTGCTTACACACAGAAAGGCTACTACTGCTCTTTTTACTCTCCTTCCTTCAGACTTGTGGCTGTGAACCAAGTAAGAGGCCAATATTTTTATTGCAATGAGAAATACTGTTTGTATTTTCAGAAACATTAAGAAGCTTTAATTCTGCAGTGGGTTATGCAGGAGTGGCAAACTAAATCTGTCCCCATATGGATATACTGGCTGCAAGGGAAGAACATGTAACAGCCTTCTCAACTCCTTCACACACAGAAGTAGTGCAGGTGCTTATTCATGACCCAGGGGATAGAGACCAGTGTCCCAGCTGAGCTTTTACCGTCCCTAAATATTTACTGCTCTATTTAGAATAGCGTGTTGAAAGGTAAAGTTGAAAGAAAACATTGGCTTTTATAAAAATACTAGGATGCTCAGCACTTTTCTTGAGATATCTCAGAACCTTATGCTCAGTTAGTACCCAAAACACAATGAGAGTTGCACAGAAGCTGAGCTCTCAGGGACATTATGGCACTGAAGTAAAGAAAACTTATGTCTGAAGACCCCAGTTAAAGGACGAGATCCTAAAACCATCTGCAGCAACAGGGTTTTGCTATCACCTTCAGCAGGGACGTGATCTCATGCTGGTATTTTACCACCGCAAGTATAGCAGGACAAGTAGAAATTCTTCTCCTGCTGCACTGCAGCAGGCCTCCCACGTGGCAGTTACACATACTTCCAGATACTTTCAAAATGCTGAAACATTTGCAGTCTCAGAGCCAAAAAATAAAAACAAGTTTACAGTTAAAAGCGTGCATTTTTCCTACCTTGTGTAGGCCAACAAAACCAAGATGATCATCGGCCTAGCAGTAGAATTTGATGCAGGCATATTTGAAAATATACTGTGTGTACTATGTCATACAATATTTGCTCAGAGATAAAACTACTGAACTAACATACCAGTTTGCATGCCATTCGTTTCTTGGTTTCTCTATCTTGGGCTAAGTACACCTTCCCAAAAGCTCCCCGAGGAATAAAATCAGAGCCGATGTTCCTGTAAGTCAGCTTCCATGGAAACAGGAGCACATCTGAGTCAATTTGATAGCGCCCATTCTTGGGTGTGATCTATGGAGTTAAATTTAAAAATAAATAAATAAATAAAAATCACCGTGAAGTTAAAACTACTTCAAGCCTAATTAATTTTATATATGTAGTAGGAAAAAAAATAATATTACTTATATATGTGCATGATGCATGCGATCTGTTCAGCAGTCTTTATTTAGAAACACCAAATGGGAACAGCATGTGAGGTGTGGCATTCATTCACAGCCCAGGCATCCACGTTTCTCTCCAGTGACTAACTTACAAAGTGTAAGTTGCAATTAATTGTCTTGAAACAACAACAACAGCAGCTGGGTTAATGAAATTACCCACCTCTTGTTATTAGATTTACCTGCACATGTTTGTCCTTCCTGTAATCTGCTAACTTGTTATGCCACATACCTGTTACTCACAGGCTATCTTATATGATGTGAGCAAGAGTTTCAGCATTTCCTAATATCACATGTACTGCTAGGGGAACACATTTTATTTTTCCATCTTGTATCAGAGTTTCTGCTGCTTAGTAAAAGGTCAAAGAAGCCTGCTGCAATTTTACCGGCCACCTTCTTCTAGTTTTATACTGTAGTTCAAAAAAAAAAAAGAGCGGGAGTCACACTGTCTGCTTTAGGTGGGTCATGTTGAGGGCTTTGGTTCTCTATGCTGTCCACAACGCGAGGAGGGCTCCTTCAGGAAGCAATTCAGAGCATCTAAGTCAGATCTTGCTCTAAATCTTCCTCCGAAACAAGTCCCTCCTTCTGCACATGACAGAGAGAGACCAAACTCCTAACTACGGCCAGTACTGCTTGAGGTTTGATGTTATTTCTTCAGTCTCTTAATATTCTCTGAGCTAAAGAATTAGTAAAGTTTCCTGTGAATATGCTTCTAATTCAGGGATATACAGTACTATCATCTGGAATATAATGAACCTGCTTACTGCTACTTTATCGAGACTCACTTTATTACATGGCCTCACGTACTCAGCTCTTCAGCTACTCTTTTTTAAGATAAGAGCACATCAGGATGATTATTGGTTTAGATTTCTTTCTAAGATGTAACACACAATGTTCCTGTGCTTTAACTACCTCCTGTTTTTCAACTAGGAAGGTATCTTCTCGACTGCTAAAACTGTCATTTGTGACAAGTATCTACAAGAAATAAGTTCATTCTTTGAAGTTCTTAATTTTGGGGAGGATAACTTCTAAACTGTTGGGGGGTCTGTGCCTTTTAATAAAAAGTATTTTGCTTAGGATATGCAGAATGAGGCTCCCCTCTACTCATCAGAACCAAGGTAAAGACTGGCAATCCATACATCTCGCCCGCTCGCTTCTGCATTTCAAGGGGTTTAGACTAGCTAATCCACATGGGTTACACCTATCCTGGAAAGTAACACAGAGTGAGTGGAGTGGATTTGCAGAGCAAGACAGCCACAACCACCACACTATTCACGTTTTCAGGAGGCTTTCAGGACTAGCTCCTAGCCTGATCCTGTGGAATGAATGCTCACTCATGGCTGTAACGCATCCTCCAATTTAGTTTCAACTGAAAGCAATCCAGCTTGTGCACTCCAAGACCCTTCGTGACACGAGCCACGGTGCAGTCAGTGGGGGTCACCAGGCAATCAGAAACACTCCTGATCCTAACTAAAATGCTGTAGATATTAACAATGTAGATGCACCTGCTGAATAGCATGTGCAGGTAATGCCTCGTCTCCAATGCTCAGTTGCTTAATGGGATCACGTGCACCTAATAGTACTTGGTTCATACCAATTGTATGCATCTGTAGAAACAATATGCAAGCAAAACAACCTCGAGTATGTAGAACAGCGTCTATCCTAAGTATAGGAAACATTTAATGTTAGTAAGTGTCATTTCAATGTTACAGAGTTTAAAAGTGACTGATTTGCAATACTGCAATGCTCCCTTCAAATCAGAATAAAGCAATACCCTGTGCTATTTCACACCTAAGTAACCAGTAAGCCTCCAGCAACCAAAGTTCACATACAAAACATATTACATGCAAGATATTTGAGATGATAGATGTAGAATGTCTTAAGAAAATAAAGCAGCAGCACAAACATATATGAATAAACTTCAATTTCATAATTGATTGTTTCCAGAGTAACTGATTTTAAATAGAAGTCCAACGACACCAATATCTACAGATGCTTGTAGAACACAAATCATTTTAGGGAAAAAATGAACATAACTCACAACACCACACCTATACTTGAATTTAGCAGTGTGTGATATTATGTAATACTGTAATTCTGAAAGTCACAGTTGATACTGTATGCTTTTTCTCCTTACATAACCACTTTTTACATTTTGTGCAGATAGACTGAATTCAGTAACTATACCAGAATAGATCCTAGACCTTTATTTGGGAGTTTCGCATAACGAACTCTCTTTACTGCATGAACACAAGGCACTGGAAAACCCTGACCATCTCCCAAAGCTGTAAGCCATCATAGTTGTGGCTTTTGCTTTTTTACTGTGTGTCTCAAGTTTGTATTCAATGTTGGGAAATGTTTTCTAATCTCCAGGGATACCAAGAGGCAACATAGACTGGATCTTTCTGAACAACAGACCTTTCTCCACAGCTGCCTGAGACTGCAGGGGCCAGACTTGATGACCTCAGAGATCCCCTTCAGTCCCAGGTTTGCACAGGGAACAACAGCCTGACTGTTACTCCTGGGACTAGGGGTGATCTTTATTTAGATTCATTAAAAACTTCTAAGTCCTGAAGTCTACTAATTTTCAAGTAAAAAGAAAAGAGACGTACCATATTCAAGAGGATTCCAGATTCTTGCTGCCTGCATCCTTTAAATTGTTTTGCAGTGTTGGACACCTGATTTGCAAAAGCAAGCAGGTCTTCCACAGTCCCGTATTTGACGGAGGACATCAAAGAAACCTCCCTTTCACAAAACACTAAAGATTCCGCACGTTCTTCATTTTGATTTGCCTCTTCACACATTGTAATTAAGCTATCTTCATAGACTGCAAGGTCTCCACCTGGATAAAGGTTTTCCATGATGTCTATCACCTCAGACATATTTAAATTAGTTAGCAACAAGTCAATCTCCTCTTTGCTATCACTACCCGTGCTCATATACTCCATTACTGTCCACTTTGCAAAACCACTCCTGAAAAACAAACAAACAAACAAACCTGAAAACACTTTTTATGTAAATTTGTTTCAGCAAACTAAGAATGAAAAGTGATTGAGGTGATAGACAGTTCATTATTATATAGTTAGATTTAAAATTATTAATTTGTATTATGAAGAAAATCATAGTAGACTGGGTGAAGAGGAACTGGAAAAAAGTCTTTGCTAGTGAAATTTTATTTAGAGGTTATTAGTGAACCTTCTCTGTCATTCATTCTTGGAATTTACTTTGATAAACCTTTTTGTTAGAGGAACTGGCACAGTAAGGAAGCACGAACTAGTTATATTTTGCTGGATATGCAAAAATGAAGGAGCACCCTCAATACAAATGAAGGAATTTATTATTTGGAAATGAATGACAAGAAGACATATAAACGTAATCGATTAGTTTATCCCCAAGCTTTTATGAGCAATTTATGTGATGTGTCCAGAAAGAGGAGAAGGTCATGGAGCAAGATCATTCCACTAGTAATAAGTACCTGTTACTATCATTGCATAAAGTGCAAGCAAGTCACCACCTGAGATATACAACCCATCTCTTTTGCAAATAACTGATCAGAACTAGACTTGAGCTGAAATTTTCACCAGTTTCAGAAGAAAGTCAGAAATTGAGTTACCATAAAAGCAATGAGCTTCTGAAGCAGTTTCCAGCAGTTTGTTCCGCCCTCACTATTCCTAACAATAACTTTTGAAGATAAATCTTGACCATTTTGCTGAAGTGGACTTTCACTACAAGAAACTGGGTTCAACATCCCAAAAAGTCCCTTCCCATCCCAGGTTCCTACTTTAAGCCAGACAGAGTTACTCTATTCAAGTTAAAAACATACGCATGGTCAGTCATTAAACTACTGACACAAATAGTTTTCAATACCTAAATGTCTAGAGTACTTACCTTGTATTTATCCTGGTTACATCACACAAAACCATCAAAAACGTCTCAATATAATCCCTAAAGTCATCATGTTTCTTGAACCCGTATTTACCGCCGACGATAATTTCACAGCGTTCTGTAGCAGTCTATTAAAAAAAGCAAAACAAATAAAGCCGTGGCAGACCAGCTCAAGCAGAAGGACTGGTTTATACTCATGATCATTTGCTTCACAGGCTTCACGGAAAGAAAAACTACTAATCACAAGGCTGAGATAACAGGGGATTTTTCTGCAGAAAAAGATGACAGCTCAAAAAAGAATAAAACTGCTGTACGATCATCCAGATTTCCAAGTAGTAGTAAGAAATAGTTTTTCCATGGTTAGGTCCTGAGTCTTATTCTCCCTACCTCACGCTTGCTAATAGCGAAGAGAAGGATCTCCTTTTCCTCTAGCAGAACCGAGTAGAGTATGCCCTATTTAGAGGGCTCTCATTTCCCTTTTTCATAATCCACTGCAACCATCTATTTTGGGCAAAAGATAACAACCAGACAAAAAAATACTTAAAAAAGAAAAAAGAAAAGCAGCAAGCACAACCTATTTATCTCAAGGACAAGCAGCAGACTCGGTCCCCTGAGGCCACAAAGCAATGCCATTTACCCAGGTACCGTTTCTGGTTATGATCATTATCTTTCTTGCCCTCCCCGCAAGGATGTGGAAGCTTTCTGGCACATATTTCTCATGGGTTAGAGTATTTACGTCAGGTCTAACGTTGAAGAAAACCAAGTAAAATGACACAGCTGACTTGGCAAAGAAACTCAGACCACGTGCTGAGAGTTTAAAAGGCAGGACAGGACAGCTCAGCAGATGCAGTGTAGGAAAAGGCAAGGGGAGTGCCTGTGGTGCAACGCGCTCCTTTTCAAACCCCTGGGGTGGTGGTGGCTGAGCAGCACCATGCATCCCTGTCCCCCCAAGATGGACACAGCGACTTTCACCAGCACTCTGCACCAGTTCACCCAGCCTCAAGTCAACCTGACGTGACCCCTAGCAATGGGGCAGCTGGGTAGGAAACCTTGTGGGCACTAGCACTACTCAAGCAGGGAGCACCCAGGCTTTGTATCCGGGGTGCTCAGAGAGGTCAGGTTTTTCCAACCTACACAAGAAATAAAAGATGCTAAGGGTGTTTTCTAACTCCTAGCATTCCATCTTCCTGCTCTATGCCCAAGATAAAGGCTGTTAACAAAGTCTGAAAGTGTTTACTCTATTAAAACGGAGATTTCTGTTTTTCCCCACAGCAGGACTTTTATTCATTGCTTTTTTTTTTGGTGCTGAATTAGTGGGGGTGGAGAGAAAAGAAACAGTCCAGTCATAAAAGGAACTGAGAGACTGCATGTGTAAAGTCAGGTAAAGTTAGAAACTAGTCCTGAGGGACTTTCTGAAGAAAAACACGAGCCTCTAGATGCTCTAGTCTTTTGTGGATAAAGACAAGTATGTACCACCATTAAACTAATTCACTTGCTGATAATATTTTCATGCATAAGTCACCTGTACCGTTTGGACCAAATGCAGCTTTCCGTAAGTGCCAGCTCTGCTCTGTTCCTCAAAACATTCCCAAACTACACCACAATACTAACAACATTCTTGACAGTTTTGCTACTATCCAAAAAGCTCTGAATAACAAGAAAAAGTGACTATAACCTGCATATTCTCAGTTCTGTGCTTTTAGTGCTTGAGAAAAGCAGCAGACTCTTCATTTTCCCCTATATCTAGCAAATTCTAAACACTAAATGTTTACACAGAGAGCAGTGTCTAGACTATATAAAGCTGCTTTTTTAAATTATGCAGAGATTTATGTATTATATTTCCAACACTGGCAAAAAAAGGTGTCTATTTGCCAAGGGGGAATTCATTCTTCCTTTTTATCCCTAAAATCCTGTACTAGTATCTGTGGCGGCCGCTCAAGTAATGTTCTAAGTCATTCTATACAATCCACGTACATGAAGAAATTACTCCACTACGTATGCTTTACTTAGGTTCTCTGTTTTTACATACAGTGGAAAAATAAAATTAAATGTAAGCACTTAAGTCAGTTGCTAAAGCACAAGACTCTTTCTCCAGTTCTGCCATTATTTCAACATCATCACATGAGTAATTTGCAAGCCAAGAGTTTATTTCTCTATTTATCACGAGTAGCTTTTCCTTAAACTCTTTTTTCTGAGAAGTGCGCTGCTTGAGAGCATCCTTATATCCACCATATTAAAATAAGAGTAAGTGGATACCAGTCTTCTGAGCTCCCATGGGATTTTTTTGTGTCAAGGACCAACCAAACAAAAAAACAACAAAAGCCTACAATAAAAACTAAAAAATTCCCAACCGCCAAATCCAAAACCTAACCAGAAACTGCACAGACTGGCTCCACACAACCATACATCCATAATAAAGATTTCTTGTGCTGCTTTTAGGGAAAAATTTCTGGTCTAAGTAGCAAGTACTTGTTCACCAGTAATGAAAAAAAAAAGTCCTTATTTGCTTTTAAGAAAAGTTATCGACAGACCTTGAAAAACACAATCCCTTTGAAAAAAGTTCTGCTGTTAAAGGACAAGATATATCAACAATTTCAATTTTCACACCGTTTCAGATTTTCGCTTGGGAATAAGCAAAGCAAACCCACAGCGCTGACAGAGGCAATAAGCTCCCCTCCAGCAGGGAGGTGTTTTAGTGCCCCCCTTCCCGCCCTGCAGCCCCCGGGGACAGCACAGGTGCCGGAGATCAAACGACTCCAGCGACAAACACGACGCTGCTCAGGAGGCCGAGGACAGCCAGGGACCTGCCCGGCTACAGCCCCCCGCATCTCCATCCCTGCTGCCAGCCGGCCGAGCGGAGAGGCAGCCCCGTCGCCTCCGCCTCCGCCGCCCCGTACCGTCCCGCCCGGGGCTCTCCCGGGCGCTGCCCCCGGACCCCCAGCCCCGCTCCCCCCCGCCGCCGCCGCCCGGCCCCGCTTACCCGCGGGGCGCCGGGAGAGGCCGCGCCGCCCGTCCGCCCGCCGCCAGCGCCGGGGCCGCTCGGCCGGGTCCCTCGGGAAACTCCCGGGGGCGGGGAAGGGCGCAGGTGACGCCGCCCGCCCCTCGCCGAGGGCGGGGGACCGGGGCGGCTCCGGCCGCCGTTTCTATTTCGGTTTCCTGGAAGGCGGGAGCGAGCGCGGTCCCGGCCAGCGCTCTCGTCGTGCCCTAGCACCTCCCTGGCGGTGGCATTTCCTGATGGCATCGAAGAAGCCCTTCCCGCGGCCCCCGATGTTCTCATGTGCATTTAGAGGGGATCCCACCGGCCTCCTACACACCGTTAGTTTGAGCATTATCCGAATAAAACTTCAGCTGAAACTCTGGTGGAATTTAGGACAACAATGTGAAGGAGTTGTTAGTGGTGGTAGGATTAAAATACTCCAGGAGGTAGTGGCATGAGTTTGGCAACTGCTAAAATTGGACAGGACCACATTTCATTTCTTATCCAAAGGGCAGTAACTCTTGCAGGACTGTGCTGCCCAATAGCTCCTCTCCAGTGAATTAGTTTTTTAAGGACAGAAGTGGCACCTCTTTGTCACCAAAACCAGTTGCCACAGCAGTGAGCTGATGAGTTGAACTTGTCTCCAGATCTCATGAGACACGAGCTGTATTTTCTGATAATTATCTGCACTATAATGACTATTTGCTTACTGAAGTTAATGGCCAAACTTTCATTATCAAGTTTCAGGACAAACACTCACCTTAGGCTTCAGTGTTTATTATCAATACATACAACTCTTTTTCTGTTTATATTATCCAGACACACTGACTCCTTCATTTAAAGGTGACACATTTGCCACCTCTCCTATGTTGTTCAAAATTGTCCAAAGTATGCCACAAATGACATTCTGAAATGCACAGGGATTTGGACAGAGTCACTACCTGGTATTGTTTTCCTTAGCATCACAGTTTAGTATGTGGAACACTGCTAGCAGGGTTAACCTCTGTTCACACACCATTTCTTCTGCAAAACATAGAGATGATAAATACATTGGCAAATCTCCATAAAGGAATACATACCTTCTCCGTTGAGTTTGATCTTGTTCAATTGCACTATTCAGTGGATTCGCTAAGAAACATATGTGAAAAAATGCAACAAGGTTGAAGGTGATTAACGGAAGAAAAAACAGAGGAAGGAAATGAAGGGGATTTAGGAGTAAGGTACAGGACATGTAAAAAGGAAAGAGGCCAGGCCTAGGAGAGTGCAGAATTGGCAACACCTTGAAAGTGGGAGGTTAAGGCTGAGTAATACATCCTTAACATGTAGCAGCTCTCATGCTAGGATTCTTTTGGTGTCCTGTTTCAGGAACTTGCTTGAGTTATTAGTTTTTCTAAACCTACAATTAATTTTAATGAAACCATTTTCCTTTTTTAGACCAGCTTCAAAGGGAAAAGGGGAGGAGTTTCTCTCTCTCCACATCAATGAATTTAGGAAGGCCAAGTCATAGAATTCCAGAGGACACTTGCGTACTTACCATGGAGAGATGGAGGAAATACAAGTTTCTGCTCCATGGCACGTGTACATAATACATAAACTGAAATGTAGTATTTTAAAAGCAATCTACTCTCTGTCTCCTGGATCATCCTGGGATACAAAACAAAGATAATAAGGTTATAGCAATTACCTGCAGACCCTGACTTACCCAGAGGCTACCAAGAGTGTAGCTCTGCAGTGAAGACCTGCTAACACATGAAGTAGTCACATGACCCCTAACATACACTACAGATGTACCCATGAGTTTTACATAAATTACTGGTTTAAAATAATAAAGAAAATTATGTCTTCTCTATTCCACACCCAGGGAACCACACAGCAGGCCCACTACAACTTCCCAGGTGCTCTGCAGCTCCGCACCCCAGCCACTGCCTTTCTGGTCGCACAGAACGTGCACACTGCCACCTCTTCAGTAACCCCCCTTTCACATCCCTGCCATGGGACCGGACAAACGTTTTATTTCCCCTTCAGGTTCACCTCCACGCCCACCTTTACCCTCCTGCCCTGGCCTGGTGGGGCTCACGCGAGGGGTGACTGCAGGCCCTGGCAGCCAGGCACACAGGAGGCCCAGGCCGACGCACGATTCCTCGCACCAGGCAGGCAGCTGCCGGCACCCACGGGCCTTGGGCCTGGCCTGGGCAGCTCAGTTTGCCCCCTCCACCTGGAGCAGGCAGCTGCCGGCACCCACGGGCCTTGGGCCTGGCCTGGGCAGCTCAGTTTGCCCCCTCCACCTGGAGCAGGCAGCTGCCCACACCCACGGGCCTTGGGCCAGGCCTGAGCCGGCCGGCCAGGTTTGCTCCCTCACGCCAGAGCGGGCAGCTGCCTGCCCTCACACGCCTCGACGGCACCACCAGCCCTTCACCGGGCTCGGGAAACGCCGAGCCCGCACCCCAGGGGCGGCTCGCTGCACCGGGAGCCGCTGCGCGCCAGACGGAGGAAGGCTGAGCCTCGCCGGCCGCCGTCGAACGCGGCGGCTGGCGTCTGCGCAGAGGCTCTGCCGGCGCGGCGCGGCCCGGTAATGGCGCACCGGGCGGGCAGGCGGGCGCTGTCCCTGCTGCGGGGTCGCCTGCGCCTCCCCGGCCCGGTGGCGGCCGGCGGCTGCGCGGGCCGTGGGCAGGCCCGACTCGGCTCCTCCGGCGCCGCGGTGCAGAGGGCGCCGCAGGCAGCCGGCGCCGAGGAGGCGGGTGAAGGTAGGGGTCGCCGGGCCGCGCCACGTTCCCCCAGGCCTGGCTGCCCTGTGGGATCGGGGCCGTTTCTCCCGCGGGGAGGGCCATGGGGTCAGGCGAGAGCGTGGGGAGTGGAACGGCCGCCTGTCGTGTTTGCGGCGGGAGGTTCGGTTCCGAGGGAGGCGCCTGGGCATCACCGGCCTCCCGGGCGTGAGGAGCTTCTCGGCGCCCGGGGGGGGATCCCGGCGGCGGCAAGGTCGGCCTGTGCTTTCCCACAGCCCCCGGGTGCAGTCCGGGAGGCCAGAATCCCCTCTCATTGTCGAGGACTTGGTTTATTAAACGTAGATATCAGCTAGAGGTGAGTGAAGTGACAGAGGTTGTGCCCGAGAGACCCCCTTAAAGAGACAAAGGAAACGATTGATTGTTGCCGAGTCTTTAGTACGTAGTACAAGCCGAGAAGTAGTGAGGACTGTCCGTTGTTAATGCACTGTAACTTGGGCGTACCGTGTAAATTACAGTTAATGCGCTTGTGAGCCTGAGGCCTGTGCTTCTGCTTAAGTTCGTGTTTCAGAGCTTGAAAAACATTAGGTAGCAAGCTTTCCTTACAGACAGGAGGATATCAGGCTGTATTATCACAGTTTCACAAAACCAGTGGTCTTGCTGTTCATATCCTTGTACAAACAAAAATGGAACAGTTCCCGATTTCAGTTAATCATTCTTGTTTTGGTGTATCAATTTGATCATTAGTCTCACCTGGTTTGCTACACGACTGTGTGAATGCTTGCATTAGCGTCAGCATGCAGAGGGCAGCAGTAGGATATGTACAAGCACCATGTGGAGGATGGGGCTGTTTCTGCCAGCAGCAGTGCTGGTGTATACCTGTTTAAAATAATTGTGAAACTCTGGCACTAACTGGAAATGTTGTATGGAACCGGGGAAGAAGGCAAAGTGGACTGCTTCTCATGCATTTAAAATGCTTACAGCCACCATTTAGATGGGATCATCTGCATCTGTGCTATGCTGGGACTGTGCAAATGACATCAGAGCCGGGCAGAGATGTCAGAGCACATCTGCCATAGTAACTAGGCATGTGCAGGTAGTAAATCAGGCAAGAATCACATAGACACTCTGGCCTAATGCAGAGCACTGCGGGAGCGAGAAGATCTGGATTCATCTCCTGATTGGGTCACTTGTCCATGGGACTTGTCCTTTCTGCATCTCAGTCACTTCACACTTCTCTGCCCCTACAGAAAATAGGATATTTGTCATCTTCATAAAGTGCTGTTTTGGTCTTCTGATAAAAAATGCTAATATAAAACTAAGTTACTGAAACAACAGTTTTCATTATTTTTTATTTACAAGCCTGTGTGACAGCTCAAACTTGTAACATAAAAGATTTTTTAAAAATAATAATAAATACTAACAAGTGTCATTAGATGGTAGTTAGGATTTTCTTAAGGCTGCAATATCTCGTGGGTTCCTCAAAATCAAAAACATAGAATAAAGAGCTCTCTGTTGAATTTTTCTGTAGCAGATAGTAGCTGCAGGGAAATAACTGGATGTTCTCCAGCTTCCCGGTCTGAATTACAAATGACAGCATTAACAGGTAGCAGCTTCACGGGCTCTAGTAATGTGATGTGATCAATGGGATTAGTTTGAGAGTTATGCAGGGAAGCCGTTATGACTTCAAATTTGAGACGTGGCCCTCTTGCCTGTATGCAATCAAGAAAAAGGTTTCTGTGTTTCTGGATGTTCCAGCATGTCTCATTTCCATGTTAATTCTGTAGGCTGTCAGCAACAACAAAGATTGCCAGTAGCGTGGTGAGATATGACTGATCTGTGGGTTTATTGTAGTAGAGTAGAGGAAAGTATAGTATTAAATGAAAATTTTGAGTAGGAGTTTACTGTAAAGGAAGGTGACGAGTTGTAAAAATAAGTGAGTGTTGAATTGTTCCGAAGGTGAAAGTGCTGGTTTTGTGGTAGCTGAGAGAGATTATCATTTAAGTGCAGCTTGCCAAAGGTCTAGCTCTGCATCATACCCTAGCTGGTTTTTCCAGACTCGTCTGTAGAGTCCAACTGTGCTGAGTTTTTTGACAGTGAACAGCAAATCAAAGAAGAGCAAAGATTCCTTGTATCGTCAAGCTTCCTGTGGCATCAAGGGAAGTCAGTATTGTTTTCTTCCTACACTTCCTATTCCTTGTTCTTACAAATGTATGCACTTGTGAGACGTTTATGTCTGAGTCTTTCATTCATTCTTGATTGTTTTCTCTTTTGCTGTAACCCTCTTAGAGAGCCAGGACAAACCTTTCTTCAGTTGTTCAATCCAGAGGAAGAGATTAAGTGTACTAAAATCAGTTTTAAATCTTTCTGTTTATATATAAAAGCTTTGATGCTCATTTCTTCTCACAGATGCTGAAGTCAATACCAGAAAGAAGACATTCACGGAGGTTCAAACAGAACGATTGGAGCAAGCAGAACGGACTGTTTTAATTAAGTGCCCACCAAAACTTAACGAAAAAAAATTATTGCGGTATTTATCCAGTCATGGAAACATTAACAGTCATTTCTTTTTTGAAAATCGTGTAAGTAACTAACAATGTAAACTAAAATCTAGACTTAGACAAAAAGAAATACCAGCATTTGGTCAAGGCCGCATACATGCAAGTTAAGCAAATTATATATAATTAGTATATTAAATTAGTTTTTATCTTTGTTAATGTTTTCAAGTTGCTGAGCAACAGATTTTTATTCATGAGTCAGCTAAGCAACACCTCTGAGGGATAGCTAGCAACCTGTTTTGCACTAAATCTTTGAAACATTTGCATAGCACTGTTCATTGTTCTAACAATAGACCTAACTCTTTTTTATGCATTTCTTGAGCATTACAGTTGTGAAGATAAATAGATTTTAGAACTTTTATGTTTAGTGCTTACTGCCAAGAATAGCATATCTTAAATATTTTTGACCTCTTGTGAAAAAGCGTCTAAAAAGTGTTGAGGTACAGAACCTAGATTTCAGCTTCAGGACTGTCGTATTAAACTGGCTCAGTACTTCCTAGAACAACTGAATAATACCAGTACAATCAGTTCAGGGCTTGTATGCATTTGTCTAACCCTGTCTATTTCCATTCTTAATGTTTTAGGGTATCCATGCTTTAATAGAATTTTCAGAAAAGAACAGTATAGCCTCATTGCAGGATGCTGTTGGACTCCCAAGTGCTGCAGAGCATCATGTTGTCCCATTTAAATCCAGACTTTTTACTTTCATACTGAAAAACCCAGTGAGTCAAGCTGCTGAAGAGACACCAGTTCATCTCTCTCCCCAGTCTCACATTCCAGTGGAAGAGCTTATTCAAAAGCTTTGTCATGCAGACAGCGTAAGTAGAGGTTTCTAGATCTCTCTCAATTAAAAATGACCTGTGTCCATTTCAGATTTGCAAGTGGTCAAAGTGGTCATGTGCAACTCATAAAGCAATTTATTTTTATTTAAAAAAAAAAGTAACCTCTGTTAGAATTTTGTGTGAGTGGTTCTCCTATGTTGAAACAAATAGATGAAATTAATCATTTTAATTGTCAAAATCATTTTTTCTGTATGAAATAAACCTATTCGAGATTTAAAAAAAATCTTCTAATGGCGATGATCTTAAGTAGATGAAAACATGTTAATAGATGGAAGATAGGTCATTGTATTTTTACAGTGTTTATTTTCTTAACTAGATAAGCAATCAGATGTACATTCTACTGAATGAGTATCAGCTTACAGAAGAAAATATCAAGCTCCGATTTCTGGCCTGTTCACTGGTTCGGGATTTTGCACGTGCATATTTTCCAGACAGCGTGGTAAAGCCATTTGGCTCTTCAGTCAACACCTTCGGCAAATTGGGATGTGATGTGGACATGTTTCTGGACTTCCATGATATACGAAAGCATGCTACAAAAATGGTAAGATTATGCTGTGCATCTTCAGTCTGTTGGATTTCTTCCACAAAGCAGCTCATTTACTGTTTCACACACAGGAATCAGTTTGTTTATTCTTAGGTTTTACATGAGTTCATACTATATAGACTGTGAACAAGTTTATTTGAATGTTTGGATTTGAAGACTTTCAAAAGACGGATGTGACATGAAAGAAATCTTCCTTGCAATAGGAAGAAAATGATTTGGTGTTTACTTAGACTTTGTACTGTTAGAGTGAATTTCACTGTGAAGAAACCCTTCATCCTCCAAAATGGATTCAGCTATGTCAGACCTTCCCATCCTCCTGTTGTGTTTTCTGCTCTGGAGCTGCTGGGCTTCATCCATGCTGTCTTAAAGACTGACTTTGATTTTTAGGGTCCTTCATGTTCTAAAGCATAATAATTTTGTGCTTGTGTGTGCATGCGCATTTTGGGAGGATTGTCAGGTTCTTTTCCTTAGTTTAAAGAGTTGACTTCATGCTACAGAAAAGTTACTGAACTATGTACTGGGGTGCACATATATACACATACATTAGAGTGTGTGGAGGTGTGAAAGTTTAAGACCTGGGATAGTATTGGTGAACAGTTGCAGGTGGCACATATGTAGATATTTGTGTTGTCTGTCCAGATAAAATTATCATGTTAACAGCATCAGGTTTTCATTATGAAGGGAATTAGTTGGCTTACTCCTGAAAGGAACCTGAGGGTAAGCTGGTATATATGAATTGTAGGATGTTTTGGGGACCAGAACCCAGGAGCAAAACAGGAACTGAGCCAGATCAATAATGCAGATATTTCAGTTGTCAGACGTTTCATGAGATAGATCGTAATTATTTGCCTGCCTCATAGATAATACAACAGTAAGCACCAAGACAACTGGTGATTACTAAGCAAGTGTAGAGGCTTGAAATTGAAATATAGTCACTTGAATTTGCTGGCCAAAGTACAGAATTTGCATCACTGCCTCAAGAAGCTGGAGGGTTACAAGACTGCCAGTAAGCAGTATTTAGTCGACTGTATTGCTTTTTTCAATGCACATATTAAATTTCATCTTAATTATGTCTTTACCCATACTATAATTCTGGAATCTGCACTTTGTAACCAAGTTCACATGTTTAGTGTTGGTATTTGGGCAGCTTCAAATCATAATGGTTATTTAGAGTAGGTTGCATCTCGGTCCTTGTGTTTGTAGGCATAAAGAATGGGAAAAGACTAGATGAGGCATTTTTGGAAGGATCTTATCTCTTGCTGCTTTTTTTTGACTGTGGACAGTGTAAATATCCTTTCGGATTGGAGAATGAAATATGAAAGAGAGATGAGAATCAGGATAGGAAGAATGGAGAGTTAGATCAGAAATGCCCTGTGGAGAAGTTGGTATTCATGGATTCTGAATGGGCAATTAAGTAAGTGATTCTGGCATTTTGGAAACTTTTCTTTTTATTTGTATGGTGACAGATAGTTTGGGAAAAACTAGCATTTTTTTCCTTAAAAAAAAAAAAAGGGCAATGGGCTTAATCTTTTGAAGGTTGAAAATTCACTCAGCTTTTCTGTACAATTTGTATATTGCCATATACGTTACTTTTAAAGAAATATCCCTTCAAATGTATATAGTTTTTTAGTATTATTGCAGTGATCAAACACAATGAAAGAAAATATGTTGGCTGAAGGGTAGGGGTCATCATGTGTGTGGTAAGTGTTAAAATCTAGGAACCCTTTACATTTAAACAATAAAATTGTCTCTTATATTTTGAGGGAAAAATCTTTCTAAATATGTTATCAGAGATATGCCACCAGCATCGCTGATGGGCTCAGCTTTTTTGGCCAGTGGCTTGTTGGTCTTGGAGCCAGCTGGAACTGTCTCTGTCCAACTTGAGGAGCAGCTTCTGGTGTCTTCTCACAGAAGCCACCCCTGCGGCTCCCCCACTGCCACAGCCTCATTATGTAAACCCAATACACCCAACATCTTATTTTCCTACTGTATCTCCTGTGATAGGCAACAGACAATATGTCAGAGGAAGGCAAAAGTCTCACACAGGGATATTCTCCCTGGCAAATTGTGTTACTAATATACATAAGTTGACTGTCTTAGAACAAGTGAAGGCAAGGGGAAGTAGCTTTAGTTATAAGATGATAGGACAGCAGTGGAACAGGTATCTTCTGAGATCTGCAGTATTGCAGCCTTTCAGGAGGTACCAGAAATGGAGGAGGACCGGCATTTCAGCACCTATTTACATTAAGTAACATTTTTTGAGTCTTACGGCAAACTGATTGCTGCTTTTTAAATTCACAGTTAGTAAAAGGGGGAGCATTCATTACCAAGAGTGAATTATCAGTGTAGTGTTTGACCATGGATAAGGCGTTTTTAACATGCGGACAGTTTGGGACATTAGTGAATGACTTTGTTTTAAGTTCTGTAGTATTTTTAGAGTAATGGGTTTTGCATTAAAACAGTTATGCTTCTTGTTTAGGGTACTATATTTATTTACCTCAAAGTAATAGTTTACTTTCTGTACATTTGCTGTTTTGAGTGTATGTTCTATCATTACAAAAAAGTCTGGAGACCAGTACACCTACATGTCGGTTGAGTCCCTGTCTTTTTCTTTCCTGTTACCTACCTCAGCACTGATAGTTATAGGCTCCTTTCACTTTGAGCCAGCCCTGCTGTAGCATGCAGCTACGCAGCCAAATGGGATTAGGGGTCTCTGTCCTGGTGTGTTCAAACACACATGCTGGCTGCAGAACTGTTGGCAAGAGGAGAGCAGAACAATTGCCTCAGTGATTGCCAGAGCACCTCAGAAATTCAGCACCTAAAATGAGCTTGTGGGAAAGGATTGCAAGGTCCGTAACTTCTGAATTGTTTCACCTGTCTGTGAGTGCATGTTTTCTTTGTGCTAACCTGGTGACAACAAAAGTAACCTCCTCTGTGTCTCAGAGGACTAGTTAAGTCACTGCACAATGCTGTTTGTGTAGTATGCATTCATGCATGTCATGTTCCAAGGGGAAGGCTAAGTCAGTCTCAAGTGCTGGATTAACAAGCAAAATTAGCTGAGGCTTAAAAACAGAGAGACACTATAAAGAGAATAGAGATTTAATAGGTATGAAGTTATTTTATTGAAGCATAAACTACAAATATGACAATTCACATACAAAGACCTACAGGAAAATTCATGTCTGATGTTGTCAAAATACATCTCCACTTTTATTTGTCAGAAAAACTTTGTCTGCTGTGAAGTGATTATTTTAAGTCTTACAGAAACTTGCCTTCATTTTGACCAATTAAATAATTTTCATGCTAAAATTTTAAATTTTTTTCAAATGAAAAAGACATTTTCCTTTACATTGCTACTTGAGTCACTAATAATGCATTGTTCTTTGAGGATTTGAAATGGAATTACTGGTAGTTTGAAATTAACGGTGGTTTGGTTGTGTTTTGACCCTCTTTTTAATTTAATTGTATGCTCCTCTCTTCAGTCAGAGACTATATGCTCTCTCAAGAATTCCAGAATTCTTTCAGGCAATAGTGAGATGTAGTAATATTACACCCTCATCTGAACAAGTAACTTTACAGTAAGTTGATCACTATTAACCTGGAAAAGTTGAATCACTGAAAAGTAATATAAAAGAAAAAGTAATACATTTTTACATTTTTAAAGTTCTGTGGGCTGCTTTGAATAATTCTTGTCTTTCAATCTGTCACTGTACAGACTCCTTTGCAAATTGGTGTAGTCTTTCAGAAGTATTCTTAAATGTCTCTTTGGTTCCAGAACTAACAGCTTACTTTTAAAATTTTGTGTTAGAAAAAAGGTCCTTTTGAAATGGAGTATCAGATGAAAAGATTACCATCTGAAAGATTAGCAAATCAGAAAATTCTTTCTGTGATTGGTGATTGCCTTGATAATTTTGGTCCTGGATGTGTGAGCGTACAGAAGATACTCAATGCTCGCTGCCCGCTGGTGAAATTCTCCCATCAACCGACAGGATTCCAGTGTGATCTGTCGGTGAGCAACAGGTGAGACATGGTTTTAAAAAGTTTAGGAAGAATACTACTGTACTTATGTTCTGAAAACCCATAAAGAATACTGTTTAGTGTGCTCCTTTCTGTGTTCTTAACAAATGTGAATGGTGGCTCTGAAGGTAAAAAGGATATTTTTGACTTCCAGAGCTTAGGTTTTAATGTGCTTAAGGTATCTTTCTCCAGCATAGGAAATACTTTTTAGCTGAAACTGAAGACCTGAAAACCACTCTATACAATAACATTAGCTTAGAAGTAAGTGAAAGAAGGCAGTGTTCGTTAGTCATTACTTCCCTTTGTGTATATGGGTATATGCACAGCCTTCTTTTGATTGCTTTTTTAAGCAGCTGCATTGTGGTAATTTTCAGTGATTGGGCTTCTAGTTATTTTGGTGTCCTTTTTTTTCTTCTTGAGGGCCCGCATACACCTGTTTGCTGGCAAGGTATCTCGAACACTGAATTAACTCTAAAGTGTTACTGTCATTTAGGACCTTTCACAGCAGTGCCCAATAGAGGGAGCAGGCTTCTTAGAAATACCTCTCTTTGCATCTGTTTTTCCCCTTCCAGCTTGCTCTCATTTGGTTGACAGTAAAGTGTATGATTTGTTTAGCTGTCATTTATTTTATTAAGGAATACCCACCTTAATCCAGTATACATCCGCAGCCCTGGCATAAGGATACATAATTGAAAATTAGTTACTAACCCTTCTCATTGTTGTTAGGTAATAGTAAAATATGAGTGATTATCTTTCAGAATACTTTTGATATGACTTTCAGTGCAGATTTTCTGATTTGTCTACATCACATACAATCAGATCCTACACTGAATTTTCTGAATTACCAAAAGTTCTGTCTCGGAATATGCAGGCGTTGTTAAGAAAGTACTAAGAAAATGTCTTGCAATAAAATCACTTTTGTATATGCAGCCACCATGAAAGTTGGCATGCAGTTTTGTGCAAACTTCCTTGTAATTCTGTGATGATGGTTTGGCTGGTTGGGACTGTGTGTGTTGTCTTGTTAACATTTGGAGTAATAACAAACCTCTGTGAACACAAGGAAGCAGTTGAAATTTTAGAAGTCCAGGTGTTACAAAACTTTGACATGGTAAACTTCCCCAAAATGCCAATGGTGGATTTTTAGAAGAATTCAGTGCAAGATTGGGAGTAAAAACTCCTGCAACTGTAGTTCAACAAGCACTTTGGACTAAAACTGACCCCAAAGTAAGTTTTGCTCTCACCCAATGCTTCCATTTTATTTTCTGTGTTTTCTTGCATTCCCATTTGTACAGTACATGGATATTTATGTGACCATATGATGAAGCAGAAAACTGACCCATCTGAAAACCTTTATCTTTCCAGATTAGTTGTTTTTTTCAGCAGGACCAAACATTAGTCGTTTGAAAATTACCAAATTGACTTCTGTTGAAGATTTCATTGTGTCTCTGCACTTCATGTATTTTTCAGTGCATTATTTTATTACTTGTTTACATTAAAGTTGTAAAAGTTCAAGTTGTATTTTATTATTTATTGGGATAGATATATTCTCTAATGTACATCAGAGACAATTGTGACTAAATTGTGTTTTTCACCTTGATTCTGCATAGTATCACTCCTGAGTACTGGATAGTGTGTTTCTGGTTTTGTTTTTCTTTTCTCCCACTGTGATGTGAAAAAAGGAAACGGGAAACAGTGCAAAAGCAGTATTATTATTTACCCATAACTGTATCCTCTTTAGTGTGGAAAACTACCAGATATTTCATCCTGGACAATTTCAGGCATTCTCTTCTATTTTTTTAAATGCATAAAAGTTGGGGTTTTTTTTATGGATACTCTCTTTCCTTATAACTGATGCTCTAGGACTGAACAACGAACACTGCATCTGGCACTTCACAATTCTGTCATTATTTACATGTCTTTTACTTTTCATTTATTCTTCAGCATTGCTATAAAAAGTTCAGAACTCTTGTATATCTATGGCTGTCTTGATTCCCGTGTAAGAGCGCTAGTGTTCAGTGTACGATGTTGGGCCCGTGTTCATGGACTTACAAATAGCGTTCCTGGTAACTGGATTACAAACTTCTCTCTGACCATGATGGTCATGTTTTTTCTGCAAAAGAGATCACCACCTGTCATTCCAACACTAGACCAACTTAAAGAACTGTCAGGTAAGGACAGCTGTTCATGTGTTTATTGAGTGACTTTCACATTTGTTTTCTTGAAAGTGATCAATAAACCCGAGCAATTTCTTTATGTTCTCAAATACTAATGCATATTACGTATGCCTTAAGTTTGAGGGATTATGCAAGTTTTACTTGGTGGGGTTTTTTTTGTGAAAATAATGCTTTTTTAAAGGCAAAATAAATCAGTTTTCAATACAATGCTAAATTCTACTTAGAGATAATTAAAAGTAATTTATTTGCTCAATGCTCCCATGCTGGCTGTTTTTTGTTTGTTTTGTATTTTGTTTTTTAGGAGACTTGTAAGGTCTCAAATGTCTCTGCAGTTGTTAAGGATTTTGTGCAGATTGACATGATGCGTATTGTTTTATAGAAACCAAATGTTTAAAAGAAAGGCTATATTTTTCCCTCACAATTTGTAATATCCTTGAGAATGTTTAGGCCATCTGTGAATAATTCCTGCATCTTCACAAACAAGCTGTTCTAGCTGTTTCATACATAGCTTTCAGGTTGTATTATCTTCAGTAAATCTAATGAAAGCATAGAGAATGACACCCCAAGTTCTTGATTTCTTACTCATACCTTCTGCTTTTTGACATGCTTCCTTGGAAGCTTTGCTTTGAGTGGAGAAAAAGTCTTTGTTCGGTTGCTTTAAAATCACTTTAAGCATTTCCATCAGAATTCTATAGAAATTTAAAACATAAAACAAAACACCTGTGCTGAAATTTTACAAGAATATTCCTAATTCTCTTAAGTTTTTCAGAAAAAGACAGTGGAAGCTTTGGGTCTGATTTTTTTTGAAACCTTCATACAGGTATTAACCTCAGAGATTTGTGCTGTTTAGTATCTAATAAAGCTGTGTACGCAGACATATCAGGTTTGTTACTTAAAAGAAGTAACTTCAGAGATACAGAGATGTCATATACCTTATTCCTGTAGGCTTTTGAAAATATGCCATTTACTCATGCTTCTTTCCCTTTGCCTGTCCATTGACTTTGTTCTTTTAAATCTTTAACCACTTAAGTTGAATCTTAAACCTGAATGTTCACTTGTTGACTCCTAATTAGATTTACTTAATATGATAGCATTCATTGAATTCAGTCATGTCTGTTATCTGAATTTTACTAAATACAATGGTGTTTTATTGTTTATCATTTCTAATTACGCCTGTGATTTTTGTTTCAGATGAAAAAGACAAGCATGTAATTGGAGGCTATGATTGTTCATTTGTTAGTGATTTAAGCAAGATTAAACCTACCAAAAATACAGAAACACTTGGTAGGTAAATCTTAATAATTTTTTGTTTTTAATTTTTATGAGCATATTGAAAATAAACTTTTCCTTAATGCTACTTACTGATGGCTATTGATTGTCTTTCCCTTAGATGTATTGTTGAGTGACTTTTTTGAGTATTTTGGAAACTTTGATTTCAGAAAGAATTCCATAAATCTTCGAAAGGTAAATGAGTTTTAATCTCTCATCATTATCAGTTGAATTCCTCTGTCTGCCGTTTGACAAACTACATATGCTAAGCAACAATTTCTGTCATTTTTAATTGTATATACAAAATACATTTAAATTGGTTGTATCCAGAAACTGAGTCCTTTCTGTGAAAGAAGAGTTTTCTTCTCGGAGCCTAATCACTTACAGCACCATTAAGAACATTACAGTGTCATTACTTGGAGATGTTGGAAATCATGAACTCTGATGCTAAGCCTGTATGATTTTTCTTGACAACCCTGTAATAAAAGTGGTGGTTTTAAAAAGTAGAAGCTGTTTTGCTTCTGTGAGAGGAAAACTTTTAAAATGTCATGATGTATGTCATAGCAAAAGTCTATGACAAACCCTGCACACCAACAGGCTTTGTATTTAAAGTTGGGAGTCCAGACCCAAACAGTGTCAGCGTGAAAACTTACAACTGAGTTCTGAAATTGGCTTTTGGCGCTTGGGTTTCCTGCTGCAGTTTGCATCAGGCTACAGTAAGCCTACTTACAACTCAGTAAGCATGATGGATAACACGATCATCCTTACTTGCCAAGAGGTCTGCACTATCACTTTGGTTTACTTTATATGTTCAAGTCATGCTATTTATTGATATGTGTGTATATGCATGCAAGTATAATAGAAATATATATAAAGGTAACTACCTTAACTCGCACCTGTTTCTGCTGGGCTGCTTACGGGATGGGGGGTTTCAGTGCCGTGTTGCTGGGTGGACACTCTTGTTTGTGTTCTGTTTCCTACTTGGGCATTGTGGATTACTGGCATAAGAGCTCTCTTTGCTGCTACAGGTTGATCCTAGAAACTGATTCATTAACCTGGAGAACTTTTGTTTGCCATTAAGCCTTAAAAAACCAAGCAAAAACATTCACATGTTGGAGCCTGAGCTAGTCAGGGCAAATGTCTGCTGCTGATGTTTTTCTGTTTAACTAGTCAGTTGGCCCTGGGGAAAGAGTATGTAGCATGTACATGGACACTTCCTGGACTAGCATTAGCTGGTAGGTTCCCGCTAGAGCTTGCAGTGGAAGGCTTGCAGAGGTTCTGTAATACAGAGCAGGTCATCTAAGGAGCACTGATAACCACTGAGATGGAAGTGCATTTAAATAGCAAACTACATAGTTGTCAACAACTTGCGTTGTACTATACCAAGTGCCCAAAAGTGGACCATGACCTGAATAGTTCTGTACATAAAAGACAGACTGAACTGGGAGGAATTTCAGCCAAGTGAGTAATCTTGTTTTGTTATAATAGCTCTTAATGAGCACTGTGAGAGGAATGGTTTTAACAGTTTAAGTGCTTGTAGTAGTTTATCAGACTGGGCTATGCAGGTTAATATGACACACTCACGCTGCCCATACAGAAATAGAGATAGGACTAGGAGGTTACAATGAGGGAGGTCTGAGACTTGTGGAGCAGCAAATAGAAGAATGGCCAAAAAGACAGTCTAAGCTGTAGTTGTGTGTTCTTTGCCTTGAAAGAAATCTAAGCTGAATATGGCAAGGAAAACCACCACTAAGAGGATTCAGAGAACAGGAGTCATACAGTCAGGTTAACAGGAAAATTAACTTGATTAATAGTGACTTTTTTTTCCCCAAAGAAGTTCTCTACTAGGTCAAAATACTTTTAATGCTAATGTAATAACTTAAGCGATCTGTTATTTGCTCAGCCTATAATGCATATATGCAACTTTGGCTTTTTCTGTACACTGTCTGCAGGGAAAGGAAGTAAATAAACCTGAGTCGTCTCCTCTTTATATCTGGAATCCCTTTGAACAAGACCTTAATATCAGCAAGAATGTTAATCAGCCACAGCTGGAGAAATTTGTAGCTATGGCCAGAGAAAGTGCCTGGATTTTACAAAAGGAAGAGAAAACCCAGCGAATGATCAGTAAAGAGCCTTGGGGACTGGCAGCCCTACTGATACCATTTGGAAAAAGTAATTCCAGCAAGATGAAGAATAGGACGAAAGGAATAGGAAGTGAAACAATCAGAAGCCTCTTGGACTCTTTAAAGTTGAATAATGCAAACAGTCTACAAAAAGCAGTGGGAAAGTGACTTTCAGCACAGAAATACAGTAGCTGATATTCTGTTTTAGGAATTGAATGTGACACAGTCTGAAGAACATTACTTTTAATATTTCTATTATGGTGAAATGGAGAGTCAAATGACCTCTGCTTTCCATTGTGATGCTTTTTGTACAGGGTCTGCTTTCTTTCTGTACATTTTTCTCCTTACTCTTCACTTTTCCATCTGTATTACGAATGAAGAGTATTCAAATGCAAATTTTACAGATACGTTTTGGAAGTAGCCTTCAGTTGGGCACTCTTTAAAAAAAAAAAAGACAACTAACAGGAGCAGCATGGGAAAAAGCCTTTGAGAATTCTGTTGGCTAACATACAAATAATATGCTAAGTAGAAGCTCAAGAAACAACCACCTTTCAGCGAAACCACAGTTTATAAGAAGATGAATGTTAGAACTGTTGCTTCTATTCCAGTCGTGTTCTGGAAGCCAGTAAAACCAAAGTGCATGTATCTATTTTTGCAGTTGTTTTCCAGTCATGTAGACAGTGCCAAGACAAAATAAAGAGAATGGATTTAGATAGTAAGGTTTGCAGTTTCATAAAGCATTGTTCTCCAACGGTAGTGCAACTGTTTTGTGTTGGAAAAGTGGCTTTGCTCTTGTGTTTACCACCTGATCTCAAATTTCTTCAGCCAACTCTTCTGTTTTCTGTACCCATAGGACTGGTTCCCACCCACACTTGTATATACGCTCATGTTTCTTGTTTTGCCTTCAACTTCACTTTAAACCTGTATTTCAGGTTCAGGCAGGGGCTTTTGCTTGCCCTTCTTGCCTCATCACTCTCCTCAAAGTTGCTGCCTACTAGGCAACATCAAAGCCTTCCTCTCACTATCCCTTGCAGAGATCCATAGGAAACCATATATCATGCTGGAGCGCTGTTCCCATTCTTGTCCTGTTTTTCAGATATTCAGCATAACAGTGACTGTCCCCCCTCCAGATCAGTTGGGCCAGTGAGAGTCAATGCTTCTCATTGACTTAAAGCATTGAGTTCTCTGTCTATCTGCCACTAAAGAGAGTGTTTTCAGAGGAAGTAGGAGAGGGGCGTGAAGGAAGGAAGTCAGAAAGGGAAATGGAGAGCAGGCAAATGTCAGAGAGATTTTCCAGGTACATTTGTGAGTATTCTGCCTGTCCAGTTTGAGAGCCACACATGCATTAAAACTAAATGGCAATGGTGATAACAACTCTACAGACTGTTGTCTTTATTCTTAACAGAAATGCCATACAAGAAATTACTGTAACTCAGAGATTATAATACAGCTGCAACATCGATGTTGATAATTACTGTTTCATTTTCGGTATTTTTAGACTCTTTAATGTTGCAGTGGTGTATGATTTTGTGTGGACTTTCTTTCTATGGTGTAGTCCAAACAGTTAAAAAGTGTGTTTTCTCTTTTCCCTGAGGTATTATTTGTTGGAAATGCTGTGGGCAGTAATGCGTATTTCCAAAGTACTTGTAAAAACTGGGCAAGGAAAAGTATTTTCCAGCAGTTGGCAGACTAAAGGGTTAGACCTTGAGTGGCAGGAAGACCCTCTTCCAGATCAAATCCATGTTAGTTTATTTGGAACTTAAAATATTATTCATATGTGTCCATTTCTGATTCATAAATGTTTTCTCAAATAATCACTCATATAGTCATTATCTCCGTCACAGGAATTAATTCTATTAACTTCTTCAAGATTGAGCCTTGAATTTCAAACTTAATTTTATACCTCAATCCTGGTGCTAGTGTGTGAACTTCTTTTTGGAGGCTGGTATGCAGTTTAGTGTAACTTGTTATTGGTGCTAACCCAAAGCCTTTGATAGCAAGCTTGGCACTGATGCTGTAAGGAGCCTGTTGCTACCTTAATCTTTACAGAACCTAGAGGTACATTTTCTGCTGTTTCCCCAGCAGTTGACTTTGAAGATTAGGGCACTACTTGAGTACTTGAGATTTTTCTTTTTTCCAGTTAAACAACAATGGGTAATACTGCAGTGCAATAACAAGAAAATGGCTTATCAGGGACAGAAGCATACAGCATAACTGTGGCATTATATTAACAGTGGTTCACTCTGACAGGAAAGATTTTATAAGAATTTTGACACCTGGACACAGGACACTTGTAGTCAAATACCAATAAACTTTGTAATTTAGTTATACAGTTGAGCCACACTGAAGCACATGCTTCATTGTGTATAGGCATTCAAGCTGCTTAGTGTTCCTTAAAAGGCAGGGCAGAACATGGTTACTGTACATGCAGCGCCTTTCAGCAGCACTTTTCTGTTTAGACTGTCTGTCCCTTTTGGGAATACTTCTGAACCCTTGTCGTGGCTGCAGGCCAATTTCTGAAAAGAAAAGAAAGAAGCCAAAAGCAGTGCTGTAGCAATGGAAATGCACAGGTGATTGTTTCAGATATCTGCAAGTCCACGGAGCTGGAGACCAGCTGCTGAGCAAAGCCTAGAGACTTTGAGGGGCAGATATCGTTGATGGTATAAATAAGCCCGGCTCCTTTTATAGAGGAGGCTGCTAGCTGGGGATGGAGAGCTGACCGTGAGCTCCCCTAGAGCATGAGCTGTGTCTGGGAGAAAAGCTGCATGATGCTGGTGGAATGAAGCCACCTGTGGGAAGAGAACCAGACAGAGAGGAGGAGGACCAAGATTTGAGGGGGTGTCAAGAGAGATAGTGTGATTATAATTTCTTGAGGGCAGCAGCCTTATCACATTGAAGATTCTGTCAGTAAAAACAAGGGTTGGATATTTGTCAAGAAAGGACTATGGTGACAGTCTGGACTTGAGAGCTTGTTCATCTCATCCAAAAACATGTAAACAATGTCTTGGCAAGAATGAGGCAGTAAGTTTTAAGTTACTTGGTGCTGATATGCTGTATTGTAGAGTAGGATTGTTGGGGAAGACACATGTAAGGAACATCAGTGAATTAAACACATTTTTGCCCCACTGCCCCTTCCCCTCACTGGGAATACTTGTTAGTGCAGTCTCACATTCCCTGTCTCTTGACTGGTTAGGGAAACTGCAAACACTTAAAAGTTCCTTGCCCTGAGAAAATGCCCTTTAGGACATTAACTTCAAGTTAGCATTTGTTGCTGGGGTTATTTTTTTTTCTAGATGTTTGAAGTTCACAAGTGTTGCAGGACTGGCTTCTGCTGCAACTGCCACTGCTCCATCATTCCTCTGTAGCTTCCTGGGAATCTGTAGCCTTGGTGTCCGGTTAGCTGCTGGGTGAGCACCTGTGCATGATATTCATGGGTAAGACACAGTCACAAAATGGCAACTTCTTGGCTGGTAGCAGATGTTTTATTCCTCTGCCTCAATTTCCAAACTACGCTTCCTCCCTGAGATTCTGTCCTTTGGACTTTGGATCACAGTATAATTCAGGCTGGGAGAGATGGCTGGACCTAGTCAAGCCTTCTGCTTAAGCAAGATCAGCTGTGAGATTAGACCAGGTTCCTCAGGGCTTTAGGTAGTCAGGCCTTGAAAATTTCCAAGGATGGAGACTGCACAACCTCTGGACAACCTGTTCTAGTGCTTGACTGTCCTCATCACTCTGATGGGCTGGTCTGTAATACACTGCCACATCCTCGTCACTCATACTGGCTTCTTTTCTGATCCTGACCTGCACTCTCAAACAGACTGCCATCTGTCACAAATGTTCAAGCTGCTCCTTCATGTAAAGACACACACACACACACACACACCAGTCTTTCTCTTCTTCCTTTCCTGTCTTTCCTGAGGAGCTTGTATCCATCCATCACCACGTGTGAGCTCTCCCACCGTATCTGTTATTCTAATAGTGCTGCAGTAACGGCATGAGGAGCTCTTGTTCCTCCTGTGGGTTCCCCAGGCTCCACACGTTTGTATCTGTACATTTGAGGTGGGTATCTGTTCATCCTTTTTTATTGTTCTTGATGTCCCATAACCACGCAGAGACACTCGTGCAACTGTGGAAGAGGACTTGCTGCCCAGCAGAGCTTGTCCACTTGGATTTGGCACGTTGCTGAAGCTCTGTTACTTCTGGGTCCAGAGCAGTCTGGTTCTCAGCTGCAATGTAGCTGTACTCCACGCTCATGCTGGCTCTGTGGTCGTTAAGGAAAAGTGTTCTTCCAACAGCATGTCTTCGCTCTTGCAAATTTATTTCTAAGTTCAATTTAGTTTATACTCTCTGGGAGGTATGGTCTATGTTTTTACTTGACACAATTTTGTACCTTTGGAAAAAGGAAAGATGGACAAAGAACCTTTATTTAAATATTTTTGCCGACAAATTGGTTAAAGGTCCATGACAAGTTCAACTGAAGCAAGTTTAGGATTTCCAGCCTGGGCTGCTTTGGAGATCTGATGAATCAACAACTAGGAAGTTTTTCAAAGTGAAATAATCCTGTTCACTGAAAAGCTCTCTCTTCCAAATGCTTTGTCTTGCGTATCACAAAATTACCACCAAGGTTCTCTTCTAGTACAAAATTCTTCTAAATGTCATGGGTAATTTGGGGTCAGTTTGTTTAAAACAAGGGTTAGGATTTATGCAAGGCTAACCTGTGCCTGGAGATAAAATCTGTTCCTCCATAAGTCCCCTTAGTTGAAAGTCTTGATCCACTGCTTTTGCAGACTTGGTTCTTGTACTTTAAGTAGAGGGTTGGTTTGCTTTCTTTTGCAGGACCTTTCTGCTTCTTTTCCCCCTCTCCATTGTCTTTTCATCGTATCTGATTGATCTGATCTGTAAAAAATAGTATTTCATTTGGCCCATAGTATTTTGTGGACCACCAGTGAATACAGCTGCATTCAATAAATGAGTAGTTTTTAAAACGTGGTTCTCACATTGCAATGAAACTTTTTTTGACCGCTAAATTTCTTGTCTAGATTGAGTCTCCATACTGCCTTTTCTGTAGCTCATAGGGGGATCAATTAGCTGGACTTGATGGGCCTCACGTATACTGAGCATGTATTTTTAGGAAGTTTGCTCATTTAAGAGACTTGTTTAACACAGTCTGCAGTATTAGAAAGCAGAAATTCCCTGCAAGTTTTTTGAGAGACGCTTTACCCTTCAAAATTGTTTCTGTTTTCCTCTGTTGTTATGGGGAAAACTTATGTTTAATTTGTTTCACAGAAAGACTTCAGAGATAGGTTTTTGTTCCCATGCTGAGCTCTCTTGTGCATACAGATTTGTAGTCAACGTAAACAGTGCAGCCCTGTACAGGAATCTTGCATGGATCAACTCCCAGAATATGTCTTCTAGGTATTATCCTCGCAGTCCGACAGGGGAGGTAAAAGCCCCATGAATGACTAAGGCATAGCCTCCCATTTGTGTTACTGACTCCACGGGATAGAACAATTCCCGTAATTTGGAATGCCTTTTCTCATGTTAGATGCAGGCAAAACTCTGCTTTCCCGCAGAAGGAGAGGTACAGATGACAGAAGGTGGATTGTTAGGTTGAAAAGCGGTACTATTTAAATTCTTTCTGAATATTTACAGCTTAAGTTAGGTTTTCTAAAGTCCTTATCTAGAGCTATTGCTGGAGATTTTCATGACGAGAGACAGAACTGGGAGAATACATAAAGGCTTCATATATCAAGTAATTAGAAAAATGTTAATTATTATTAGATTAATTATCAAAAATAATTGTATTGGAAAGTAATACATGTAACGATCCAGCAATAACAAGGAATGCTGACTTGTCTCTTTGAACCAATTTTCTGTCATCCTCCCAGTGGTGCACTACTTCTATAAAAAGGATGGGATTTGGGAGAGCATACTGAATAGAAATTACAATATCCAATACATGGGAAGGTGAGTACTTAGCCACTGCAGTAAATAAAAATGAAGCATTACTGACTGCATCATGAAATGAGATTCAGAGATTTTGTGACTCCAAAAATACAACATAGAGAATTGTTCTGTGGATCTTGAGGTGATTCATACTTCTTCCTTTTGAAAATTATCTTTGGAAACCTATCAGAAGAGGGTTTGCTATAATTGCTTGATATCATTTGAAATGACCATGATCTGTTTTCTTCAGACACTAAAGACATTAGCTATTGCGGTTCTGCACTAAAATCCATGTTTAAGAGGGTTTGCATTGCAGTTGGTTTAGGAATGTGGAATATTATAATTTTCAGTTATCCTAAAAATGCAAATGCTTACAGATAGCAACAGACTTTTACACTTCACCCACTTAGGCTGTATGATTTTAGTTCACCTTTTTACTGTAGATAATATTTTCAATCTTTGAAATGTTTTGCAGCAATTAATTTTATATTTCTTCTAGGGGATAAATAATAAAGTAAAAGATCTCCTCTGTATTTGCTCAGTAAGTTGCTGTTCCATTGTGCTGTTGAAGTCTTCGATGAGATAAGGAATAAAATATCTGGCACTTTCCTTCCTCGTATGTGGGTAGCGGTTTGTTGCATACTGAAACGAGGATGCATTTCGTAGAGCGATGGTTTTGGACTGTTGATCTCTGAACCCCTCAGCATCCAGGGAGCTATGTCTGTAGAGCTCACCAAAAAAAGCAAGAAAACAAAATCCTGAGAAAGCCAACCTGATTGTCAGCCAGCTTAAATTCACCCAACAGAGGTTTTTAACTTTGGGAATTTTCCAAACAAAACAAAGGTCAAAGCAAGTGCTGTTGAGTCATGGTTGGAGATGTAGCATTTCTTGCATTCCAGTGTCACTTTATGATTAATAATTTGTTTCAGTAAATGGTGGTCTGTGAAGACTATGTCTCTGTCGCTTACAAAACATGGTTTCTAATGAAGAGAGCAGAAATAGTATTTTGGATGTCTGACAGACTCTGAATGATATCTCTTAATGGGGAGAGAAGAAATTTTTTCTAGCAGGATATCTAAAGTTCCTGAACCCTGTCCTGGCAAAAAGCTTGCCTTTTATCCTTGTAAATTATAAAGGGAGAATACGGGTGTCTCAGTTTGTCTTGATTTAATTTTATCCCACATGTATAGGGTTACAAGTATGTGGCAGTTAGGCATAAGTGATAGGATTTTATGCTCCAAATGCTGGTAAGAGAGAAGCTTCAGATCACATAGGTTAGTGCAGGCTTGATTCAAAGACACCTAGTCCAAATGTCCTACACTTTTTTAGACCCCACCCACCATTGCAGCAGAAGACTATAAATATTAACTACTGCCAGCTGCTTGCTCCCAGTAGGGATGCCTTCCCCTGAAGTCAATCTTTCTGATTCAGTGGGGACCTTTCATTGCCAGGCCGGCCCAGGGATTTGTGAAGCCTGAGAAGGCAAAGAATGGTTTGTCATCCCCGTGCCCCATTCCCAGCAAGTTTTTTTCCTCTCGATTCCCATAACAGCAGGACACAACCCTAAAATTCTTCTCAGATACAGAAAGAGTGAGCAGTGATGTTATAGCATGGCCATTTCTATTCCTCAGATTTGTGCAATTTATGTTGTTGGGGGGAACGGACATTTTTATCTAACATCTTTATTCTGTTTTTCAAAAAAGATTGATGAAACAATTTTAATTTTTTTCCCTGGAGTTTTAATAAGCTAGAGCTTTCGGAGTCATGTTTCGCTTGCTCCCATGTTTGTCCTGGCAAAGAGCAAAATTTAAAGCTGAGCCTTTTTCTGCTGTGTGTTTTTCTTTTCTGCGATAAACACAAAACATGCAGTTGGTGTCATGAGAGCAGTAGGTGCGGGATTCAACTGACACTTCCCAGCAGAAAACTCTCTGTCTTGCTAGGCTGTTGAGGAGTCGCGACAATGATTCATCTCGATGATAATGCAGCAGGAACACAAGTCCAATTGTTTGCTATGTAGGTCAGAATGGGGTATGTTGGCATCTCTGTTTGCAGACTTTACAAAGAAGTCTGGGAATGGGAAGCATGACAGGAAAAACCCTATTCTGATACTACTTAAATTGTTCCCCTGGCAGAGGTAGGCTATAAACAGTTTGCTCTCCAATACTTGCTGTCTAGCTGGCATAGCTGGACGCTATATATGAGGAGGTTTAATTTTTCAGATTAAACAGCCCGTTTACCCAAGCTCTGTGATTCAAGTCTGGGTCTGTGTCAAGGGGAAGGCCCTTAGAAATACCCAGTCACGCTGTTCCAGCATGAGTTCCTGACAGCAGTTTATGTTCACGTAGGTATTTCATGTACTTAAGAGTCAGGGGAAATTGGCAGGTAACTTGGTCAGCTCAGGACTTTTCTTACAGCCCTGTGCCATTTAATGTCTGTTATAGTGCTGCAGGAACTTGTTCACCTGTCAGTTTGGGTTTTCCCTGTTCAGTCAACATGGGCATTGCAAATTGGCAGGAGATGAAGTTGTTGGGGACATAATTTTGTGTAATGCATTACAACATTTTATTGGACACCCCATTGCACATCATGACAACACGTCTTCTTGTGGGAGTCAGCCGGCTCTCCTCTGATGTCTCTTCCTTCCAGGAAAGCCTCTGGTTATTGAAGATGAAGAACCAAGCTTGTACCTCTTTCCCTATGTGAGTGCTCCGAGGGAGGGACCTGGGACTACTGTTGTTTGGTAGGTTTGGATGTTACCATGCACTCTTTGGAGCGTGGCGCGTCTCTGCATGTGCCCATGCAAGCACCTCAGGCTCTAGCTTCCAGGTTTGTCCCTCTGGTCCTCCGTTACCATTATCTGCATAAAGAGCAGCGCTACAGCTAATATTACTTATAGCTAGGAGAAGCCGAGGCACATATCATGCCTTCCTATTTTGGGGAGGACAACTCTTTCCCAAATGATGCATCTCCTTGACAATGACTGTCAGCTTCTTCTCAAACCAGTGGGAGAAATGTGCAGTGCCTTACAGCATCGATCGAATATATGTTATGGCAAACATTACAGCCAAAACTATACATTTTTAGGTTCCACACCCCATACATTCAAGGAAAAATTTACTCTCTTTGTCCCATATCTTGAGAGCTGAATAGATTTTTGGAGGCAGTGTTCCAAGATCAGATCGTGTACCCTTTTTGTACTTCTGGAAAGAAGGAAATAAATCCTGATGGCTGGACGTGATATTGTCTAATGATCATACTTTTTCTTGGCATGTTTATTAGCACAGTGTGGACTTTTATGAGACTGTTCTCCTCTCTCTATCAGTCCTAACCATTTATAGCAATTCTTTTCTCTGAGGTTCAGTTAATTATCTGATGAAAATATGTCTCATACAGGAAAGTTATCAAGTCAGGTGATAATAAATTTGAAATGTGCTATCAAAGATTTTAAGTTGCAACACAATTCAGAAGGGAAGGGGGGGTAATGCTGATATTTTTATTTCAGTCTCATCATGAGAACTTGATTTTATCTATATTTTTATTGCTGGTAAGGTTTAATATAAAAAAAGCCAGGGAAATTCTGTTTACCTGCCTAGATGTTAGATTTCTCTTCTAGTAGGGGTTGAAGCCCTAGCTAGTATTTGTATATATATCTGTAGCTTAATGGCTTTCAACGGAAGTCCCTAGCTAAGGATCTTGATTGTTCTTGATTATGAATAAAGGCATAAACAATAATAAAGGAAGGGGATTTTGATTTCCGCTACTGCACTCTTATGTGAAATGCATGCAAACACAGAGCAGAACACAATGTTCTGACATAGAGATGCATCTGTATGTAAATGCAACTTGAATTTTCAAAGGGCTCCAATGTCGAATCCCAAATCTTTTCGGCATCTTTGAAAAATTACTGAAAAATCAATTACACAGCAGTTTATGCTGGGAAGAAGAAACGGAGCATGTCTTCTGTTGAAGCATCACGCTGTGATGAATGGTCAGTAGGTCTAGTGAGCCAGTCATCCCTTCCAGTCCAGTCTTTGTTTCTGTAAATGAGCCAGTGTATATCTGGAAGAATGGGAAGTTGTCTGGAAACTTGATCCAACAAATAGCTCAGTTGATGCTGTGATAAAAGCATAGCTGACTATTTCAAATGTTCAAATATGGTGATGTTTTTAATTAAACAAGATATTATAACCTTGTTTAACACTGCCACTACTGTTTGTTGCTGAAAGAAATAGAAAAAAAGGAGTACAGATAATGAGATACGCTCTAATCTTCCCATCTGTATCACCAGAAAAAGGAGTAACATGGTAGGATGAAAAACCATCTTTTGATAAGACTTTACCACACACACTTTGACTGTCAGGCTTAAAGATTATATTTAGATTTGGATGGTGTAATAATTACTGTTATATTAGGCTGTTTTTATATGCATCTATTTGATGCACTAATTTACATAAAGCTACTTTTAAAAAGTGTTGGGTTTGGTCTGATTCCTATAAAACTTAAGAGAAACAAGGCCCCCCTTGATTTTCTCCATTGGCACTAAGGATGCAGCTGACAAGATGCTCTAAACCCCCCAGAGTTCAAGGATGGATTTCTCGGTGGTTCATGAGAGTTTTCTTGTTCCTCCCTCGCAGTTCTAAGGCATTTTATACACATCTACGTGAAAGCTTCTTGTTGGGCTATGACAGCCTATCCCTACTGGTACCGTTTTCAGAAACAAGCTCCTGTTTATAACGAGCAAAATGGATTCAGATTTGCAAAACCACTCTGTTCCAACTCAGGGGGAGCGTAGTGCTTTCCTCCCTAGTGAGGTCAGGTGTTGAATCACGAGCAAACGTAAAAGCTGTTAAACTATTAATACAGATCAGCTGTGACAATAGTCCTGTAAGTTGACTGAGAGCCTTTTTTTAGTGTATTTACCTCGCTGACAGCAGGCAAATTCAACCTCACTTTTTTGGCATAGATAATCAATGGAAGTAGAGTAGGGGAATTTACCCTAAATCATTATAAGGAAAAAATACTTGGATTAAATTCTGCTGTAGTATAACCCCATGCAATTCTAGCGGTACCAGGGAGTGACTGTGGCTACGCCACTTCAGCCTCTAGTGAAAACTGTCAACAGCAAGATACATGTGTGCTCCGGTGGCTCCCTACAGGCTAAGGCAAGAAAATAATGGAAACTGTTGGATTTTCCTGTGTCTCGGGGCAGAAACTCGCTCAGCCCTTCGCTGAGCTCCTGCTGGAAGGCGGCAGCTCTGCACACCCTTCAGCGGAGTTTTGCACCCCCTTTCAGCTGCGGCTGCCACCCAGTCCCTGCTCCTGCATTGCCCTCCTGTGTGGGCACAGGCATTCGCACAGCCACGCAGCGATCCCCCCTGGAAGAGGGGCCATAAAAGTGACCGGGACAAAGCCCGCAGCTCCCCTGCTCCTCTGCCCGTTTCACGAGCATAGGAAGCTACAAGCTTGGTTTTCTTTTGCTTTTATGAGCTCTTGCAGCCTGTCAGCAGTGAATATCAGACCAGTTTCTAATAACATGCTCTCTTTATGTTTTAATCAGAAAAAGGCTGACGTGGGCTTTATTCCTAAGGCAACCGCCCCCACCATCGTGGTACCGTGCCTCGCGCCCACGCAGCGTCCCGTGACGCAGAGAGCTTCTCACAGGGCTGGGCTCAGCAAGCTGCACTCTTCGTTGGGAAATCCCCCTGCGTAAGCCAGTCCTTGTTGTGCAACAGGGTGGACCTTGCAGCTTTCACTTTTCTGGCTGGAGAAGAGGTAATGTGGAAAGCTCTGTCCTCACCCACTGTGACTTCGGAGCTGGGAGCAGTTACGCTTCGATACTCGAATAAGCTGCAGCTCTGGTTGGGGAATTTTGAAATATCTTGTGCTCTATCAGGAAGTTTTAGCGTACGTGCCGTGTCTCACAGAGACCTTCTCAGCATCCTGCTCTGCTGCACCTCCCTGGGGGGCCCCCTGGGCAGCAGCATTCGCCAAATCATCCAAAATCCCTAGGGATGGGTCAGCTGGCTGCTCTGCTTTCTGTTGGCAGAGAAAATCACCCCCAACTTTCCAGTAAGGGAGAGAGGAAACTGATTGCTGTGATGCTCCTGGGTTTAGCTCTGGTTCCAAAACCGTGGACTAAAGCGATCCATTTCTCCCTGGAAATGGAAATTCTGGCCCAGGGGAGCGAATAAATCTGTTAACATGGAAAGGGCCTGATTCCCTTCTTTGCGTATCTCCTCTGCAAAGTTCATGAGAGTGTTTCTGTGCTGCTCAACCCTGTCAGGGACGCAATGCAAAGCACGGTCTCTCTTGGTGTAACACTGGAGGGACAAGTCCCTTCCTACACAGGCAGCATGAAAAGTGCACTAATTCTGTTTTCTTCTTTTTAAGGCATTTACACAGCTTGAAGAAATTTCGTTTGTATTTCAAAACCAGTGAGCAAAGGCAGGCGGACAGCTGCTGCCAGCACGTGAGTGACTCCGTACTGCGGCAAGCCTAAGCAAGCCGTGTGCCTGAAAGCGGGCATGGCTGATGGACTCGGGTTGAGGACCAACTTCCTACAAGCACCTGGATTTCAAAACAGGTTGCAGTGATTTCATTTTCTTGTCATCCACTTCAATTCAAAACAGAAGGAATTTTTCCATTGTGGAAAATAGTTGCTTTATGAATGTGCCGTGGGATAGTGCACAAGAGAAACCCCCTCTGTCTTTTAGAGAGGCTCTTTTTTTGATCCAATGAGACTTGAAGGGGTGTTTTGTGAGATTGTGGTGTGTAAATGTGAAGCTTAATCTTTGTAAGTAATTAGCTTCACCCTGGACAAACACAGGCCATTTATCCATCGCCCGTCTGAGACACCAGTGCTTTCCAAGCTGGAGCCCTACTTCCCCCTGGGCCGAGGTCCTCAGGGTCCTCAGCAGTTCGCTCCTTCTCCGTGCTGTTGCTGCTCAGCCCTGTGTGCGGGAACCGGTGCCGTTTCAAGCAGATGCCGTATCTGTACCCTGCACGTGGTGCCTGCACAAGTGAGTGCCCACGCGAGCATGTTGGCTGCCACTTGCCATCCAGCCTCTGCTGGCAGTGTCCCTGCAAGCCCCCACCGCCCCATACACAACCACCGCTTGTTTTATGGGAGCCCAGCTGGGAGGTAGGGATATGCCAAATGGTCAGGGGCAGCCATGGCTTCCTCCGCGGTTGGGGCAGAGTGTCCCACTCTGAGCCGCTCTGCAGAAGGTGCCTCCTGGGCAACGGAGTGACCGGTGGCAGCCCAGGGCAGGCACTGCCCTGTGACTCTCTGTGCTTCTCTGTCTTTTGTGTCATGCCTTTCAGGATGATAAAAGCATACAAGTCAGCGTCTGGGCTGTGTGGCGTTCCCCTCCCTCCTCTGGTGTCCTCACACCTACCTCTGAAACTTACTCTCCTCTCTCCCTTGTGCTGGGAAAAGCCCTGGGTGGGTTCTTTATTGAGATAAATAATTCCTGCTCTCTGTCTACTTTCTCTCTCACCTGCCAGCTTATCCAGTGCTGGACTGCTGCATCACTTACACCTTTCTGGTCTTAAGTCCATGTCCTGGACTTGTGTCCCTCTTCTGCACGTTCAACAGCTGGTAGAAAGGCAGGTCCTGGCAGTCAGAAGACAGCAAAACACCACCTCCTGCCTTGTTTTTCAGTTTATCCCCAACATTAATAGAAAAAAAAATGTGTCTGCATGGAATTTAACCACAACCAGTCCTTGATGATGGCAAAGGTAATGGGTTGGAAAGCTCTCCGTCCCATAGTGCATGGGGACGACATAGCGGACTTGGCCTTGCAGTAGCCTGTGGTACGCTGAGGAAGACAGAGCGGGTGGTCTGCTCCCAGGAGTAGCAACTCGGTGGGTGGGGAGATGCTGTAGATTATAATTTTGGATGACTTAGCACAGCACAGCAGACTAAACTTCACACTGCTGTTCGCTGTCAAAAAACATTTGCTGCTTAGCTGAACCACAGCCGAGCCTCCTCCTCGCTGCTCCATGAAGTTACACGTGGCACCACGGGGTGCAGGTTGTCCCACTGTTGGGTACATGGCAGTGCACCAGCAGAGGTGCAAGCGGCTGCCGCAGCTGAGGACATCTCCCTGCCGGGGTGTGCGCTCCCAGCTAAGCAACAACTGTGTTGATGGGCTTCACTGGCATGTGTTTAGAAACGTTCCACCACAGTGCTTGGAAAACTTTGAAAAGCAGAGAAGGTGTCTGGCTCTGCCAGCAAAAACATCTCCTAGAAGGAGAAGATAAATTACTTTTTCTGTGCAGTGGGCTCACTTTCCAGAAAGGCAAATGCCACCAGTAGTGGTGGGAGGGATAAGAGAGGCAGCTCGTATGAGGAGGTGATTTCTTTCAGAATGAAATCATGCATCTGTTCTGCCTGTCACAGACCTCACGGCATCGGCCCTCCCTCCCTCGGCTCAGCTTCTCTCTCTCAGTGCGAGGCTGCGAGCTGCTGTGCAAAAAATACATATTTTTAACATGGAATAGCTGCTTCTGCAGGATTACGCGTCAAGGGCACCAAACCATTCCTTGCAAGCCCTGAACCAACCTGCCTGGCCTTCTCTCCCAAGGCCAGAGCATGGGGCCATTGATTAGAAAGGGCTTTGCTGAAGTCCCAGGCTAGCTGGGAAACTTTTCCCATCCCTCCACAGATTTCTCTAAAACTCAATTTGAAAAAGCCTCTTCCCAGAAGGTTTGTTCATACTCTTGTAAGCATGAACCAGAATAAGGATATCATTTGTCCTGTGGCATTTTCTTACAAAATTCTCATTATTCCAGGCTAATTCTTTCAAGCCCTGTTATTTACATGTAGTAGCTGCATTCCTTAATCCCTGTGAAGATCTATAGACTTTTCTGTTTGGGCTGAGAGCTGATAAAGTCTGGCATATCAGATGCTTCTTATTAACAAAAAGCTCATCTGTCATTCACTAAAAAAGTCCTTCTATCAATGATTGAATGAAGAGACAAAAAACATAACAATTTGAAGCTGGGCAACATTGGAATCACAGACCGATAAGGCTGGATGAGGTTGGCAGGGACCTCTGGAGATCATCCAGTCCAGCCTCCTGCTCAAAGCAGGGTCAGCTAGAGCAGGTTGCCCAGGATGTCCAGTTGATGTTGAATGTTTCCAAGGACGGAGCCTCTGCTACCTCTCTGGGCAACCTGCCCCAGTGTTTGACCACCCTCACAGTAAAGCAATTTTTTATTGTGTTTAAATAGACTTTCTTGCATTTCAGCTTGTGCTCATTGCCTCTTGTCCTGTCACTGGGTACCACTGAAGAGAGCTTGGCTCCATCTTGCTTAAGTCCTCCCATCAGGTACTTATACATGATGGTGAGATCCCCACTGAACCTTCTCTTCTTCAGGCTGAACAGTCGCAGCTCTCTCAGCTTCCCCTCTTTGAGAGATGCACCTGTCCCTTAGTCATCTTCATGGCCCTTGGTTGGACTCTCCAGTATATCCATGTCTCTCTTCTACTGGGGAGCCCAGAACTGGACACAACACTCCAGGTGTGTCCTCACCAGTGTTGAGTAGAGGGGAAGGATCACCTCCCTCGACCTGCTGGTAATACTTTGTCTATGCAGCCCAGGATACCATTGGTCGTCTTTGCCAAAATTCCCCAAATCTTTTTATTGGCCTTCCTGAAGAAGAAGGAACATTTGCTTTCTTCCAGTCTTCAGGAATCTCTCCCGATTGCCATGACTCTTCAAAGGTTATAGAGAGTGGCCTCGCAATGACATTGGCCAGCCCCTCGGCACTTGTGGGTGCATCCCATGAGGTCCCATGGGCCTGTCTATGTCCAATTTATTTAAATGTTCCCTAACCCAATCCACTTCCACTGAGGGTAAGTCTTCCTTGCTCCAGATTTTCCCCCTAGTCTCAGGGAAGTCTTATAGCATGCTATAGTGAGGATGTAATTTTCTGTTAATTCTCTGCAGTGCTCACAGTACATTGGGTTTTTTCTGCATTCAGTTCTATGGTATTCTCCAGAAAAAATTACCTCAGCAGCAATATTTCCATGTAATTATAACCTCTCTATATTACCTTCCTTCCCTTTTCCTCCTACTCACCTCCAGCTCCTTATTTCTAAGTCCTCTTCCTTCCTCAGTGCCTACAGGATGAGATGGGCTTTGCAGCATGTCTGTGGGCTCACCTTTCCTGCTCTGAGGGGCACAAGGGTTGCACACTTAAACCCCTGTGCTGTATACTTGAAAATTGCAGCTTCATTTTCCAGAGGAGGAGAGCTCTGGTGAAGATTTTCCATTAACCTCATCTCAGTCCCACCGCTGACGTTGTCAAATCCCCAGCAACAGGTGCCATTGACGCATCGTCGCAGTGAAAAGGTGAAATGGTGCTGTTTAAACATACAAATTTAGCTTGCTACCCAGGGTGTGCTTTAGAATACTGCAGAATTTTCCTGAAAGATTAATGAATTTAAAATGTGCTAATGGGAGAGGAGAGCAGCTTTTAGCTGTATGGCTGTCAGAGGGTGGCACAGGATGCTGCCCTGCTGCCCTGCCCTGCTCCCTGACAGGGCTGGGGACCCTTGCCCTGGCCACCCCATGCTTGGGATGGCACAGCACAGCATGGGAGCCCACCTGCCCCACCACGATGAGCCCGGCACGAGCTGATGGTGCTCCTGACGAGCCTCAGGCAGGTGCAGGGCAGAGGTCCCAGCGGTTGCTGTCAAGCGTGCCGGTGCTCACGCTTCAGGGGAGCAAGCATACTCTGAAATGACAGGTTTTTTCCAAAGTGCTCGTCTGCCTTTTATGTTTGCCTCCTCAAGCAGAAGAACACTCTCTGCATTAATACACCACTTCAGCTTTTTCAGAAATATTGGCCTGGCCTTTGCCTGGCCATCTATGGAGCCCCCCAGCCGGCTGGTGGACAGGATGAGTCCCCCTCCCTGTTTCTCTCTGCGTGTGCTCACATCATCCCAGCAACCCGCCTCGGCCCCAGCCTGCTTCCCATCTTCCCGTCTGCTCTGGGTGCCAAAAGCCGCCTCTCTGCCCCATGCTGGTACTTTTTTCCTTCTCAGCTCTTTCAGTGAGACTGGGTCCTGCCGTAGTTTCAGCCATGGTGTGACGGTTGGATTTTGGCCACTGCCAGCTGGAAAGATTTTCTATCCAAGAAACATTACCCACTGCTCCAGGACAAAAAAAAAAAGGAGAAAAAAATTAGCAACTTATACCCCCACCAGGAGGACCCATCAACAGTGAGAATGGAGAGCCGGGCTTCATCTCCAACTTACTCCTACACGTGCAGACCGTGTTCACAAGCCCAGAGCAGGTTGCATTTGGCAAAAATCAGATGTCTAAAGCAAAGTTCACTGTTAACATGATGGGCACACTGAATCCCCTCAACAGGCAGAAGTGCAGGTCTCTGATTTCAAGCCCGTGCCCCCACCAGTTTGAGATTTTTCTTAAAAAATTTCAATTAAATTCCATGTTCTGAAGCATGTATTTTTAACTTGGAGAGAAACTGGTGTGGCAGAAACGAAAACCAGGGTCTCTGCTCCTGGAAGCCCCGTTAGCAGGGAAGCCCCACCGTGGTGAGCAGGGCTGCTCTGCAGAGGGGTCGGGCCGGATCCGCACACAGCCTCTGCTTTGCCTCTGGCATGATGAAGGAGAAGTGCTGCAGCGATCGCTTGTGCTCTGAGGTTGATCGCGTCTGACTTTCTGCAACCACACTCAATGGTTAGAGATCATTAGAGTAAATTCCAGTGCTCTTTGGCTCTCCCTGGTGCTGGAACGCTGATGAGCAGTGACAGTTGCACCACTGCTGTCCTTTTCCGTGGTGGATATCGGAGATGTAAGTGCAGAGATGTGGCGGTATGTGCCACTTCTTGCAGCCCGGTTCTGGGAGGGTTTTGGCCCCCACTATCCTCCCTGCCATATAAGAGAAATAACAATTGCATTGGAAGGTACCTGGAAAAGAGGAATATTTGTGTGGATCTGTAGACACATATATCAGTATTTTTATCCATATTTCTCCATGGAGAAGTGGCAGATAGTTGTTTGCTTTGGGGAGGTGGAGGGAAGGTCAGAGGGAACACCTTACCTGGCTGCACCAGGAGCCAGGTAATGCCATGTTTTCTCCATGATGGACTCCCTCTTCAGACCCGTGTCACCCTCCAAATGCCAGTGGAGCCAAATTGCCACACAGTAACTCGCGTTCCCCCAGCTCTGCCCTCCTGGATCTTCTATGTGTGCAATCCCTTCACTTACCGAATAGTACAGCACAAATCATGATCACACCCATAATCATACACCATTCGTCTGGGGCCCAGTGGGAAATAATCACAAACCATTCAGAAACGCAATAAAAACACAGAAGCCTGCAAGCAATTGGGAAATCGAAGAGCCGACGTGTGTTTGAACAGTTTGTGAAGGATGCTGTGGGCACACCAGTGTGCCTGAGCGTGTGCCTGCTGCCGGAGGGCTGGCTGGAGACCAGGCACGTGCTGCTGCAAGGTGAGCAAAGGTGTCCAAGGGGTGCCGTCAGCACAGTGGTATTTGGGCTGAAGTAACCCACCGCAGGTGATGCCAACACTGGCAGCAGAGAGCTGGCTTCCCAACGTCTTTGGGTTTTGTTTACAAAGCCTTGGTCTCAGTCGGCAGCAGCCACACTGACATGGCCAGCGGGAAGGTGGTTGTATTCCAGGCTTCAAAAAAAAAGATGCCATTTTCCTGTCTTCAAAGACACCGATCTGTATCGGCACCGTGTTTGCAGGAGACGGTCTCTCTCTTTAGGGGGAAATAGCTTCTCATCTAGCATCAACGCCATATGGGACACTGAGCGGCAAAAGGACACTGGGAAACCAAAGCGAAGGACAGCACGTTTTGCTTTGAAACTTCAGTAGCTGGTTACAGAGAGAAAACAGTTTTAATATAAGTCCAGCACATCCAGATTCGGCAGTGGGAACTACCCAGTGGAGTTTTAGATATTTTACGTATTTAAGAACAGATGTGAAGCTGAAGTTCTGTTATTGCTGGGCATTTCTCAGCTGTTCATTGCCATGAGATGTTTCATATGTTTTATACCCCAATGCACTTCCCCTCTCATCGCTATAGTCCTGAAACTTTTAAATTAAATCTTCATTTTGTAGAAGTGGAAAAGGGAAATGTATAGTTTGTCTCCCGTCACCCTCTACTCTCTCTCCTATCTGCCTCTCACACACAAAGTTTTTATCCCAAAAGCTGTTCTGGGCTCTCTCTTGGTCTTTGTCATGCACGAGGTAGAAGTCTTGGCGCTGAATTTTTTTCTGCCGGCAGAGACTGTGGTCATTCCTAGTGTCCACATCAGTTGTGCCAATGCAACTGCTTTTTTGGGCTGTGGCATAAACTACGTCAGTGAAATGGTTTGGATTAAGAAATAGCAAGCCAAAGGGGGAAAGCTGCAGCTGTTCAATATATGTTCAAGCAGAGCAAATAATTTACTTTTCTTACCTATTTTGCAGAAGTGTAGTAACTGGCTGCTGGCAAGCGAGGCGAGATGCTGGGTTAGCTGTGGCCAGCAGCTGTGCAGCCCCTGGGCACAGGGGCTCCATGCTGGAGTCAGACAGGAGCCCTGGGCAGGTCTTGGGACCAGGGCTGGTTGTGCTGACATGGTAGGTTGCCCCTTTGCTCCAAATCCGTAATGAGCTGATGTCCCAGGTGATGCTGGGACCCACACACCAGCTAACAAGGGATGGGTTTGGAGGTCACCAGCACTGGTAGATCCACCGGCACCAGTGTTGTGAAGTGTGTCACCACCAGTGTGGCAACATAGAGAATAAAACCATGAAAATAAATACCCAGAAGGAGCAGGGGCATCATGGGGTCTCACGGTTCCTCCTTGTGTTGCCTTTCCTTCCAACATGCTGCATTTACAGCCTGGGACCTCGTGCAATCTCCTCCACTCAGCTTCCTTCTGGTGTGTCACCAAGAGGTGCTGTGCCCGGCCATGCCAGCAGCCACTGTCACAGCAGTGCCTTTATGTTGCCTCTTTCTTTCTCCTGTTCTGTGTTTCTCTTCGATCATTACAGCTACATGATCCCAGTGTCATGAAAAAAACAACAAAAAAGGATGATTTCCAACAGCCATGAAGCTAGCATATTTCTAGTTATAACAAAAAAAGTGACGGTAGCCTGATTTATACACATGGCTTCCTTTGGTTATGCCAAAAAATGTGAGTATTTCAAAGCTGATTTATATTTCTAACTGAAGTCCAGAATCTTAATCTCTCCTACTGTTTCCCCTGTCTGAACTATGCTTGGCTGTGTGCAGAGTGAGGAATTAGGGTCAGAGGTGGAAGTCAGAAGGAAGAAGGATCAATTGTTCCTATTGCAAAAGTAAACAGCAGTAAGTGCTTAATTGTTTCTGTATTTTTTAATCAAGTGGCTTTTTCAGGCTGCTCCGAAGAGCCTTCAGTGTGTGTGAGCAGCACAGACTGAAACCAAATCAATCCACATCCTCCTCCTCTCTTCAGGTGCTTGTTTTTCTTGTCATCAGTCCAGGGTGAGGACAAGCTCCTCCGGTGCTCTGGGCCTCTGTGCAGGAGAGAACTGCAAGAAACCCACTTCTCAGTGGATCAAAACGTTGGTATCCAGCCCCAAACTGGGACAAGTCTGGAGAAATGTCAGGAAATCCTGCTGGGTCACCTTCCGAGTGCAGCAGGGCAATGCAACTGCATGATCAGCCCAGAAAGCCTAGTCCTGCCTTCGCTGCTGACAGCGACGTCGAGGGACTGCAGCACAGGGCTCTGACCCCTGGACAGCACTCGGAGGCTGCAGGGGGAAAATAAGCTTATGCAAAACCAAGCCCTTTGGTGAACACAGGAGCTACAGATGCCTCGTTTCCAATGGGTTTGTGTTTCGTGCTTGCCCTGGGAAAGTGTGGTCTCCTATGCTATGCTTTCCAAAGCAGGTGGGCTTCACCCAGAGCAAAGAAAAAGAGGGTTTCCCAAGAGCCTTGCTCCATTTTCAGCATCAGCCATGCTCCACATGCCCTGGTCCTGATGCTAGCCAGGCTCCATGGCAGCATCTGGATGGAGGCAGGGCACACAACTTTGCACCACACACCAGCGCCCGATGTTCTCGCCATCTGCAGCAGCTGAACACCATGGAAGACATCATCCATTTTGGAACAAGCCCTCATGAGAAATAAAGCCCCAGTCTAGACCCCCAGCTGCCCACGTGTTTACATGTCTTCCTGTCACCCCCAGTCTGCCCAGGAATTTCCCCTCCAGCGGGATATTTTTAACTGCTCCCTCCTTGCTCTCCTGGAAACGCACTGTTTGCTTTAGCCCTAGCTCCTGTCCTTCAGGAACATGTCTTCAAGTAACTGAGGGCCAATGTGGGCTCTGCCGCTGTGCTTCAGTCTGATTTCTAGCAGACCGGCCGCATTCAGCAGGAGCGCACCCCTGCCGCCCAGAGCAGCCCTCTCCTTCAGCGCCTCCTGAAGACACTGAAAGGCGCGGTTCCCCACAAAGATGAGGATGTTTGATGCTCTGGGCCCAACTGGGCATTCACAGTGATGAATGGCATTCCTGTGCTTGAAATGGCCTTGTGGATGCTGAGCCTGGGAAGTACCAGATGAGTTTCCGGAGGCTGGCTGTCTTGTATATCCTACAGATGATTTTTTTCCCCCCTTCATATTTTTTCCCAAGGTTTCATGTGTTTTGACAAACAAATGTAACCAGGATGCTGAGGGATTAACCAGGATCAGAAAGACTTCCATGACTGTTGGCGATTTTGGCTGTGATATTTCTTCTGCATTTCCCAAAGTCGCTGGAAGGCTGCAGTGTTCCTGCATGGGACGTAATGGGTATCGTATAAACCCAGGCTGCTATACGGCAGGTTAACTGTGAGCAGAGCAGAGAAGAAGAAAAGAGTTTAGCTTGGGCAAGAGGCACACCCTCTGTTTTGGCAAGAAGCGGTTCAAATTCTTACTCTGATTTACGCTAGTTTATAGAAAAGGCTGTACCGAGCTCTGGAAGCATGTGGTAGTATTTAACTGTATAAAACTTGGAACCAGCTTCAAGTACTGCATGTGGGGAGATCAAAGCTAATAAACTATATATTTTATATAGGGAATATCTGGGATGAAGAAACAAATTCATCTCAGCGATAGCCAACAGGGAGAATCTCATTCGAAAACAAAGGCTGGCGCGGTGATGTTCCTCTGTTTGCTTGTTTTGCAGGAAGATTGTTTATTAGAACCACCATTTTAATATAAACTCTGCCAAGGCTTGTGTACTTTGCACAGAGGCGCTCGTGCTCTGGAGGCCGAGGCCCAGGCGTGTGGCAGCAGACGGAGCTGGGCTCTCCGGACGCGTGGTGCCCGGGGCAGCAGCTCTGCCTCCCCTCCCAGGGAAGGGATGGGGGCTGCACCTTTCTTCTCAGACACCAACATGGAAAATACCTTCTTCCTGGTGTAGTCAGGCTGATATAATTGCCTCCCGGCCATGTTTTTCCAAAAGGAGAAGAGAGAGAAGAAAACCTTTGCTTGGCTGTTTTTTCGCACTGCTAATGACCAGTTGCCTAGTCCCAGCTCGCTGGGAACCGAAGATGACCTGCGATGCCTGTCCTGTGCAGCCCAGGGAAGGCCATGGTCTTCCTGCGCCCCTCAGCGCTGCTGCCAACCTTCCAGCCGTCACCAGGGAGGGTCCTTCACCATGGAGGATGGCAGCTGTTCCCTCGGCCATCCTCTTCTGGGACCTCCCCTCTCCCCCTCCCCGCTTGCTCTCCCTCACCTTGTGCAGTTCAGCTTCTATGTCCTGGTTATTTATGTGAAGCTGGCTGCCCCGCGCCGCTATTTTAGTCATTTCCTCCAGCAAGTTCCTGCGATTGTTGGGCTGGCATTGTGTGAGTCACCCACCACGCTTCCTCCCACACTCCCTCCCAGCTGGGAAAAGCCTGCTCCTGCTAGTCTTCCTTTGTTAACCGAAGCATCCTGAAGTAATCCCACCTTTAACAAAGGCCACGCTTAGTGATGGCAGCCCCATGCACCTGCACCGTCGACAGGGGCAGAGGGCATCACCGAGCTGTCTGTCACAGCAACGTGGATGGGAGAAACCAGCTGGGCTGACCCGCCCCTGCATTTTGTGCCTGCAGCTCCATGTGGTCACCCTGTGCCTGGGGCTCTTGGCTGGCAGTAAAGCCAAATTTCAACCACAGAGGGACCCAGAGCCGCAGCCTTGCTCCTGCTCTTTTCGTGCAGCCCCAAGCCTGCTGGGGAACGTTCGTCCCCCTGCAGTGACCTTCCTCATGGCCTCTCCTGCCCAGAAGACACCTGCACGTTGCAGCAAGCATCTGCTAGCCCCAGCACGGGCAGTGTTATTTTTCCGAAACCATCCAAGACAGTCTGCTTTAGTAGACATGAGGCACAGCCAACTACGCAGCCTGAAGCCACAAGTCTGTGTGAGCAGCGCCCTTTTGGTGACAGGGATGCTGGGTGCCGGCTGTCACCGCCCTGTGATGGAGAGCAAGGCTGGCAGGAGGCGCGCCGGCACGCCGCGCGTGCAGGGCGGTGAGAGGCTGCACGGTGCATCTGGGCACCACATGGCCCTGGGAAGCCATGGCGCACACCTGGCCAGGCACGCTGGCTTGGCTGCCCTGCAAATGAGCTGCTAGCGTGTGAGCACTGAAAGTATCCAAAATATATGCAGGGTAGGTATCTAAATACATGTGATGCGCAAGTGTTAAAAATCTGAAAGAAACAGCCCAGCATATTTCTTTACAGTCTAGCATGTTTCTTTTTGTCTGTTTGTTTTGCTTTGGGCTTTTTGATGTTGTCATCCAAAATACAAATGCATTTTCCCCCCCTAAGCACCAGACTGGTATGCGACTAACATTTCTGTCCCCATAAGAGTGGAAAACATCAGCAAGCTTAAGTCTAGCAATTCCTTCCTTTTAGTTGATGGAGACATACTATTTTTCATCTTTGTGCTGTGCTGGAGAGACTAATCCTCAAGGATGCTCCTTGCACGCCAGCCTTGCCCCCATTCAAAGAAGTCTAGCAATGTGCTCGTAGGAGTGTTACCTCTGGCCACCGATTCCCACTGGAGGTTCCCAAGGCCACCCTCCACCCCAGTGTTGCTGCCTTGCACTGAGCGCGGGTGAGATGCAGCAACGCAGAGTCCTTTGGAGTACGGCTGTACATGCCCAATGGGTGGGTGCTGAGCCGGCAGCCCCGCAGCAGCCAGGCAGGGGAAGGCATGGACCATGAGCATGCTTTTCTTGTGGCCACCCAGGCAGATGCTTTTCTGAAGCTGTCCCTGAAGGACTAGGGGCCGTACATGAGCTTTATACAGCTCCTCCTTTATACTGGAGGAAATCTGGCATTTCCCCCCCATTACCAGCTGAGGACATTGGCTTGTCTGATGTTATTTCTGCTGCTTGTTAGGTTTGCTCTTCAGTAACATGTTTCCCACTGGGAAGGTACTAAAATCATCACCCAACTGCAGGGGATAATTATGATTTCTGCTGGAGCAACCCTGATGTTTCTTATTAGCAACCAGCGGTATGTGTGGAAACCTGTGATTTGGAGGGAGCAGATGGCAAAAGGGTCCCCTGAGAGCGCTGGGAGAGGAGTAAGGCCGGACTGCCACCAGCAGAAACATCTGCCGGCTCTGTGCCTGGGTAACATCATCCCGGGCACTGCCAGTCTGAGGCTTTTCTAGCACATGGAGACATGGCAGAAGGTTGGAAGGAAAGGAAAGGCATTTAGAAGGAAAGCTCAAAAAAAGGGGCCTGTCAACAAAATCCTATGACTTCTCTTCATGGCTTCACTCCAGATGCACTGATTCAGTAGTGATATAGGAGGAAGATCCAAGCCAGTGTCATGTGGAGGGATGCCATGAGCTGGGCTTGGCCTCTCCTTCAGCATCTCACAGGACGGGGCCATGAAGAACAACTAGTTTAAGTCTAAAGGAGGGTTCATGGTTGGGTTCTTTTCAGTGCACATGCAAGGGGACAAATTTCCCCTCCTCAACACTGTGTACTTACCCCATAAGGAACACAGGGCCACCCTGTGTGTATGAAAAGGCAGGTGGCACATCCAAATTACTTCATGCATCTCAAGAGACATCAATTCTCTATCCACCAGACAGCTGCAAGGAAGCTGTTGGCTCTGAGCCTGGCGCAACAGCATAGCAACACAAGGGCAACACACCCAAACCTTTCCTTCCCTTGTCATTTCTCAGAGCATCTGGGATCTTATTTCCTAGTAAAACAAAACAAAATAAAAAAATCACCTGAAGCTCATCAAAATCAGGAGATCAGGAGGGATGAAAGTGCCTCCTCACAGCTGTTTGGGGTTGTGGTACACCTGGGGGCTATCCAGCTTTTGAATTTGTTTCTCTAAACCCTGTTGGGATGGTCATTGTTGGAATAGGCTGCTGTGGGGCCCCAGAAACACCTCCCTGAATTTTGTTGCCACACAGGTTCAGCTGATCATTGCTGAACTTCTCTCTGTTGCCTTTCAGCAGGGCTACTGGGTTGTCAGAACAGCAAGAGCATTAAGGAGTCTCCTTTCTTCTGAATTTAATAGGCTTGGAAACCCTGAAAACCCTGGGGTTTGAGGTGAAGCAGCTGGTGAGCTGGAAACTGTTTGCTTTATTCCTAGTCCTGTTTCCTCTGACACTTGAGACAACAGGAGAGACAGTGAAGGATTCATTCCCTTTGTATCCCCTATGCCTACAACCTCATATCCTTGTCTTCCCCAGGGTTATGGAGAACAGGAACCCTGAAGGTTTTTTTTCCAAAGATGAGCTTTCCCAGTGCAGCCAATGGTTATCATGAGTTAAAGACCAAAAGATACAAGAAATTGAGAAGTCACATCCCAGGCCTGCCTGACACAAAGCTCTAGTTTTGTGCTGATCTGCATTTACTACCTAGGTCAGTAGAGTAGGTATCTTAACTACGCAGGTAGTTTATTAACTGTAAGACTGGAGTATCTCACAAGGCTGAAAGTGGTTTCACGTGAGCTCCCTTCTACAGACAAGAGCGAAAAATCATAAGGGTAAGTGACTTGCCAAGGTCAAATGAATGTTTGCAGCAAAATGGGGTCTCCTGTGTTCCTGATCGCCACCAAAGACACTGCAAGACCTCAGCAGGACTGCACATGTTAGGACTGGGATGCTCAGGGGTGACTTAGACCTCTGTGCATTTTGAAGTGTGTATGCCTGCTCTGCTTTAAAGCCAGCTCTTTAAGCTTTAAGATTTTCTGGCACTGACACAGGGATGCTCCAACTGACCTAATTTTACTGATCTTTCTCATCTATCACCTCTGTGGTTCATTGACTACAGGGATTGCTGGGTTTCTCATTAGCGGTTAGAAAGTATTTTTATGCTCTTGTTCACTCAGCACAGAACATAGAGCAAAGTCTTCCAGAAGGTTATCCTTCTGTGCAGGTCAGGGCTGCAGTCCGTGGAGAAGCAGGCTCTTGCTGCAAACTCACCCCTTTTCCCTAGGAATGGTGCAGCCAAGAAAACTGGAATCAGACCTACGGTATTCACATAGAAAATTCTGCCTCTGTTGACATCTTATTTTTCATGTAAGCTGCTCAAACTCAGGATTTCTTTAGTCAGGCTGGTTCTTTAAGCACATAGCCCTGAACTGTTATTTCATCTCTCCTTGCACTTTTGGGTGGTGGAGCTGCCTCTCACAGGTTGGCAATGGAGCTCTTACGGATGCGTGTGATAGCACAGGGGCTCCAGGGTGTTTTTCTGTCACCCACCCTTGCTACAGATTGTGGTGACACTTTCCAGGCTCCTTCGCACCAGCTTGGGTGAGGCTGTGCAGCTGCGGAGGGAGCGGGCAGCGTTTCCTCCAGCCACCGTGCAGAGTCCCAAACAAGCCGTTGCAGTCCTTCCAGGCTTACATGGGGAGAAGGAGGAGCAGCCCGGGGATCCGGTTATCTCTCTGCAAGGGAGTGAACTCCCTAGCATCAGCAAGATAAGAAACAGCACTGAGGTCACCATGAAACTCCCTCTCCCAGCAGCTAGCAGGCAGTGGAGGTTGTATCCCGTCTTTGGGACAGAGCTATTCCCAGCACGTCTACATCTGCACTCTTCTTTCCAGACTGGGGCTGAACCCTGTTGCTTCTTGTTAGTTGATTTTTCAGTTTCCTTGCTGTCCCTGTTGACGTCCCATGGCCACCCACAGGCAGGGGCTCTGCTGGGGACCCTCACCCGCCAGGTGCCAGTGCTGCAGCAGGCACCACCTCGCAGAGCCCGCAGGGCGGTGGTGAACAGTAGCGCCTCAGGCACACTGAAGATAGCCCGCAGGATATTTTCCATTCTTCATACACCATGGTGCTTCCCTTTACTTGTTTCCTCTTAAACACTGACTGGCTGTTTCTTGGGCAGGGCCGGGGGGTGGAAAGGCAACTATTAATTAAACCTAGGATTTCACAAATACCTTCTCAGAGGCTTTTGGTGAAGATCTAGTGTGGTATAACATTAAATATTTAGTGTGTCCTCTCAAAAGGGATTTGATCTTTACATATGAAAAAGGGATGAGACTTAAAGATTAAACAGATCTTTTTAATATCCAGCTTCAGTGACTCAAAATAACAATGCAAGCAGCAGTGACTGAAGAATTCGCATGTGGGGGATTAGGCACAGTGATTAGACATCAGGGACGGAGCACAGGTCTGGGGAAGCTGTGCCATATTGAGGGTGTCACTGGGGGAGACGCAGAGACACCTGGGAAGAGGTGACATGAGGCTGGAGAAACACTGACAGCCAAAAGGAGGAGGGCAGGAAAAAAGTGACCGTACACATGAGGAAGGTGTGGTGGCCTGATACTTTCCCAGTTGGCCATTGAGTGACAGCCCATCCGAATACGCTACTGTAGTGTCTCTGTATACAGTGAAGCCCAGCAGTCTTCTCAAAGGACTCTGAGGAGTCCCTCCTGCTTAGACACTGGATCAAAACCACCACTTCTGCCCCAGGTAGTGTATTCAAACAGTAAACTTTATGCCATAGGTACGTATATTTATACACAAAAGTGCATGCAAGTTAAAAAAGAGAATTTGTGAAATGTGTTTCTCAAGCAGACCAAAAAAAAATATTTAAAAGAAGCAGAAGAAAGGGAAAATCACAACAAAAATATTGCATCCAGAGTCTGTTAAAATTAAAGGTTAAAACAGAGGGATGCCCCTGCTACTCTTTTTATTCTTTTAAGCAAGAAAACTGTGAGATGAAGACAGCTCACGTTAGAGCCGGCAGTTTGTTTCTTTAAAGGTCTCTAGGAGGGCTTAACTAGCGCGATGTGGCAGCGGCAGGAGGTACAACGCAGAGCCCTGCCTTGGCAGAGACCAGCCAAACACGGCCAGAGCTGCGGGGAGGCTGCACTTCGCTGCTGCCCTGGCTCAAGCACCATTTTCACTCCGATCTTTCCTAAACAACGCACCTATAGCGTTTGACCTGGAAAAAAATGCTTCTCTGACCTCCTGTGAAGTTGATTTCAGCCTTTTTCCCAGTCCAGCTCTGTGTCACTCTTGTGTCTGAAGGAGCCGTAACAACCTACATGGGAAAAAGTTGGTGGTGACTCAGTCAAGAAAATAAGCATTCCCCAGCCTTTCCACAACATCCCAGTTTCAATTGTGTTCCGTTTTGTTCTGTGGAGCAAAACCCTGAATGATTTCAGTGATTTCCCTTTCAAAATAATTGCTTTCCTGAAGCAGCCTTAGACAGTCCAAGCGAAGAAATATTTTTCTTTCTAGCAGCCCCAGTGAAGGAGTGGCAGACCGCAAATGGAGCCGTGGTGAGCTCAGCATTACTAATGCCTATCAGATCTAATTCTCATCACTGTAGTGTGGCAACTTGCAAACCTTAAAAAAAAATGTACTAAAGCTGGTGAAACCTGTCCTCAGTTTGCCATTTAGATTTCCCGAATACAGAATCAGAAGAGACTGTTATAAACATTTACTCTGACTTCCCCAGCAGCTCAGGCCAGAGCTTTGCTGAATTAGTTTGCCTTTGAACTAGAGGATTTCTGTTTAAAAATGCATTGTAGGAAAATTTCTGGGTTTTGAAAATCCACCTCAGCCTATGCTAAAACATTCCTGTATTTGGTTAATGTCATTTCTAAAATGCCTCCCTTTTGATCTAAAAACCCAGTGCTCTGACATCCAGCTCCAGATTTTGCTACACTTTGTGTTCCAGATTGATGAGCACCCCAATCACATTTTTATTCTCTTTAATATCAGTTACGGTGGGGTTCACCTTGCCTTCCTTTGGATAGCTGCAGTGGGGTTGTCACCAGCAGAGCAAGTCACTACAGGCTCTTTATACTCGCTTGAGGGAAACAGGTACTTTGAGGATACAATCTTTGTCACCTGTTTTAGACCTCTCCTTCAGCAGAAGGAGAATTGCACCCCTAAAGTGCTTATTTCTGTGTGGTAACTTCAAAGGGAGTCTAAAGAATAAGATTAAATATGTCTGTGCTTAGTCAGATGAGAGCCACCCAAGCAAGCTGTGATCCCAGCCCTCTGAACTCATCTCTGACAAACTCCAAAACCACGCCGAGAGCCTCAAACGCTGTTTTACAAAGCGGAGTTATCACTCCTTCCAGTTACGCCCATCATCCTTCCTCAAGCCTTTACAGTTTCCCAAACCCTTCCTGCAGCGGTTGCTACTATGATTCACAAGATCCCACCACATCCCACCGGCACAGCAGCCTGAGCTAGGGAGTAAGCTCCCTACCCATGACAAGGGCGTGCCATTGTTATCATTCTTTCAGGGTTTATTCTTACTGCCTTGCCTGTGTCCGTGGAGAGCTCCAGGGTCCATTTAGCAGCTCCATGTTTGCAATGAGGCTGCCACCTAAATAAGCTGGACCTGCTCCCAGGGCATGGCATGACTCCTCTTCCCTTGCAAGACAGCTCTGCTATGCTACCCCAACCCCCTTGTCCAAAACATCGTGACACACCGAAGACATGAAATAGAAAGGGAGATGTTGTTGACTCAAGGCCAGAACGGAGTTTCCTCAGCTCTCAGAGAGAATAGTCACCAAAGGAAAAGCATCTGGTTTGGCAAGGCGAGCCCTGAGCAGAGATTAACCGGTGTGAAAGATGGTTTCTACAGGAAAATGCTGACTTCCTGCTGGCAGTGCGGGCGCACATCTGGCTTCCTCCGTGCCGAACGGCAGAGGCAGGCGGCTCTGCAGCTGCAGCGACACCAGCGCTGGCTCTGGCTGCACTGCTCCTGCCGCCAAGGACAGGCACTGGAGCCACTGGGCAGTGCTGGTGCATTCCTCCCTCCCTGCTTCCCCCGGCCTGCCATTTCCCCTCTGCTCTATTCCAGGTCTTCCTTTTGGAGAGGCTTTTTCCTGGACACCCTTTGTCTGCACCATTTATGTGTACTTTCAGGTCATCCAAAAATGCCTGTTCCCTCCCAGGCCTTTCCCCAGGACAATGCGGATGAGAAGCAATCAGACAGACTGAGGCCAAAATGAGAGGGTCTCATTTTCCTTCCCCTCATCAGCTCTTGGGACATTTTGCTGCTTCTGCAAATTAAGAGCGATCCTTGCTTGCTGTGGGGCTGTGTCTGGGTTTCCGCTTGGTCCCCAGAGTGCCTGGCGTTCCCCTGGCAGCCAAGGGGAGGAGGTTTTCGTCTTCTCTCCCAAGCAGGAGTACCTGCCTACACCTTAGCCCAGCCTGCACGCAAACGTACAGTCCCTAAATGAGGGACTGGAATTGCCACCCCTGCAAAGCAGCCGAGCAACGTGAGGAGCTGGGGGGGGGCACAAAAAGACTATAAATCCTCCGTAAGTGGATGGTTTGCATACTTGGAAAGATCATCTGGAGAGATTCCTGACACCCCACTGCTCCAGGCAGCTTCAGGTGCTTCAGAGTAAACAGCACAGATCCAGATGAGAGGTAGCTGCCTTCAGAGCCTGGAAAGCCAGCCCTGTCCCTGCCAGTCCTGCCCCCTGCAGCCCAGTTTCCCCAGCCCTATTGTACCACATCCTGTCTCTTCCAGCCCTGTCCCATCCATCCTGTCCCTGCCAGTCCTGTCCCCTCATCCCTGTCCCCTCCAGACCTCACCTTCACTACAGCTATTACCCTTGATATTCAGAAAACTCATCTCTGATGTCTGTTAGGTTTCTCATTTGAACACCCATTTGAATGTGATGTACAGCCACAGGCTACCTAAGCTGGAGGTAAAGTGAGCCCTGGCGAGAGATGAGGGGCAAACAGTCAGGAATCAAAGTGTCCCCTTCACCTGCACGATGGGGTGACGATGGGTTTTCATTGCCAGCTTCTGCCCTAATAATTGCTGGGGTTTAGCGTCCACCCCTGGGGAAAGGGGGCTTGGCTGAGCCTGACCCACACCCAGGTCATGGTCTGCAGCCCAGCAGAAGACAGGCCCAAGCGGGCAGGGAGAAACTTCAGTCTGTTTGCAAATTTGTATTGCTTCAAAAGTAATAGTGAATTATATGAATATTAATATGAGAATATTACTTCCACAGAACTGCTGATTTTTTTTTTTTCTTCCTGGCCTGGTTTTGACAGAGACCCCTATGCTTCTGTTGAACTTTTTCCCCATTAGTTTTACTAGCATTCATCCCATACTGACTTTCCCTCAGCTCACCAATAGCAGAGAATTCCCTTAAGAGGAAAACAAAACCTTCATTGTCTGCAGTCACTTGTTGCTATTTTTTTCTGTATATTCTTCGTCACTGATCCATAGGAAGGCGAGTTGATTTGTTTTAAAAACATGTCTATTGAGCTAAAGCTAAAAGGAAATCAACCTACTGGACAAAACTCTTGAAGGCAATGAAGGGTTTCCAACCGGTGATGCTCTTTCCCTTGCTAAGGAAAGCTCCACCAGTACAACAGCTGTTGAACACAAGTCTGGGGAAATGCATTCCCCCAGTCATGTTCTCATAATACAGACCTGGCGGATTTGAGCGTTTAGTCTTCCAATCATTTCCTTGTGTGTGTGATTAGCATTGATCCTGAAATATAAAGCAGTCCTTAAGAAGGATAATATCTGCTAAGTAAATTGCATTGTTATGTACAAGTCAATTATGCACATCTTTCTCAAAGATAAACCTAAAGGCTTGATGTATGTTTGTACAAAGACATTATACCTTCTCGAATAACTGAGGAGAGTATTGATAGTGAAGCTGTTACTACAAGACAACCCATCAAAAAAAAATCCATCTTTGCTCTGATACATGGAGCAGAGCATGAACATGCTCATTGCAGGCACCGAGACACCGAGACAAGGCAGGTGAGGGCTGTAAAGTGTGACACAGACAGAAAAGGGTGGGTTGAGTGAATTAAGAGCAAACCTCAAATATCAGTATAGGTAATGCTCCTTTGCAAGAAGTGTCCCTGCCTGTCTCTAAGGCAGAGTCCACAGAGGTGAAGGAAATGCTTTTTCATTTTTCCATTGAACTGCAAATATTGAAGGGGCATTCGAATCCATCCCAACTGTCAATGGCATTTTGTTTTCAGATAACCCAAGCTAATACAATGCAGCAGTCTTAGGCTGAATACAAACCGAGAGCACAGTCAGGTCAGCTATGTTACTTCAGTTTGTCTTCCTAAGTCCTTCATAAAATAAGATGACTATATCTAAGGTAGCTTGTAGGTGACAATGCATGCTGATTTGTGAGAAAGGATTTTCAAGGCCTGCTAAATGGATTATCTAGAAATCTCATCGGCGGGGAGAGTGTGAGAGCACATCATTACATCATTACTCTGTCCCTGCAATCAGTGGGCTTGTAGCTGTTACCTGCATACCAGCCTTTCCTCTGTCCAGAGTGACCAACTGTGGCACATTCCGCAAGAAACCCCATGCCCAACGTGACCAGCTCAGTGGTGGCTTCCAGCTCACAAGCAGCAGGTCCATGAGCCCTATGGTCACACTTACAAGGAGAGCAGGATTTCTGCAGTGTTGCATTCGTGCAGCACTGATGCCAGGCAGCTTAGGGAAAGAAAGTCAGTATCTTTGATTTAAGGTTTTTAAGATCTGGGCTGTTCTCTAGTTGTTGCCCATTTAATACTGATAATAATAATTAATACTGAACTCTTATCTATTCTTTTCATTGGTAGAACTGAAAGCACAATATGGAAAAGGTGATTATTCCCATTTTACATATGGTGAAAGTGAAGCAGAGATGGGTGGATTACCTTCCCCAATGTCACACATCAGTTTACTGGCAGACCTGGGAATAAAACTTCAGTTTTCCAAGCTGGGGCTGCCAGGTCCCCTGATGGGGTTTCCTGAGTGTCTATGACTACTTCAATGCCTTTCCCATTGCAGCGCTTCCAGAAACTGGAGGAAACCACTTCTGGACCAGGGTTCACACACTTCAGTTCAAGGTCACACTGCAAATCAGCTAGTAGATAAAGATTTTGTCCAGGGGAGCTGATGGACTGTCTCTCATGGCAGTACACAGAGCAAAGCTGGCTCTCTGGATGGTTCAAAAGCCTTCCGAGGTACGTTTCCTGTTTTGAAATGAACTTCACTTCTGTCTCTCTCTTCTCCTTTCCCTGTGTGTGCTCCGTACCACTACCCAAACACAAACCACCATATACATTTTTTTTTTTGTGGCCCCTTGTGCTGTGGTAGCATTGATTCTTGCCCTGCCCCAAATTTTATTTCAAGATCCACTTTTTTTGTCTGCAGCCTTTTCACTCTTTCTCTGGCTCTTGTGTATGAATTTTGTTGTGTATCCTCAGGTGCCTGTCTTGCAACACCTCTCCAGTTAATGTTTATATTCATCCCAAGCCACAAGCGGAGGATGACTTTATGAGAACTGCTGTGCTCCGTACACTTGTGCAGAATAAGACGAGACACTTGGCTAACAGTTGTCTGACACCTTGCACACCATTTCTGTAGCACTCAATATCACCCTCCCTGACGTGGGTATTATGGGTTTTGTTGAGTTTGTGTAATAATGGTAAGACCTCTGGGAAGCCTGTTACCCTGGAGGGATTCAAGGATGATTAACCATAAAGGTATATTTGGAGTTTTTTCCAACTGAGCTTTCCTATATTTCTCAGAACTGATTTGCTGAATTCTTATTTTATATAGAAATAGTGAAATAATACTTGCATCCTCTCTATCAATGAGTGAGTCCCCACTATCTGTTTGCCAGAACCTAAATTTCAGGCAAGGGTGGCGTGTCCTGAAATATAACAGGTTGAAGCAATCATTTTGTAGCTGCGTATTCCTCAATTCCCCTTGCATATTTAACTAGAAAGGAGAGATGAAGAACAGCTTAAAAAAGCTGGGAGAAAGTGGGGCGTTTCTGTATTAGCTATTAGCAGGTCAAAAGCTTCTCTTAAGGAAACCTGCCCACTTAAACAGAAAACTGAGGGCACACAGAGTATTTTTCTCCAACTTGCCCGCAGAGAGTAAAGTGAAATCTAGGCATTAGTGCTAAATTGTTTTCAATTTTTGTAATGGCTTTACATAAGTAGCTTTTTCTCCTCCGTGTCAGTACACTTGACAGCTGTTAAATACCACCCTTGTCAAAACAGGCCCTTGTCCCTTCAGTCCTTATCCTGGTAAAACTCCCAGTTCTTGCTTAAAATCATGATTCCCGTGGTGCGAGTGAGTTGTTGCACTGGTCTCTGCAGTCCCTGCGTACAGGCAGGACAGCAAAGCCCTCGCAGAGCTGCCAGGGGTAACACACTGTGGCCAACCTGCCCAGCCCAGCCAGGGGCACCTTGATCTCCAACCCAACACAAGCCTCATCTTGCTATTGAGCTCCAGAGAAAGTTTATTCGAAAGAAAAAACAAGCTATTTCAGACTGAAGGCAGTTACCAAAATAACTCTTCTTTCAGCTCGGTTATAGCATCCCGTACCTCTACCAGTGTGACGAGAACCAAACTTTCAGCAAGAGTAGCTCCTACTGGATAGGTTCAGAGAGACATATTGAAAGTATGTGATGAATAAAATAGTTTTTACTTTCTGACATCTTCTGAATGCTTCACAAATGAGCCTCCAATCTCCTTCTGAAATACATAAGGACCCCTTGCATGCCGGGTCCTTCTCAGAGTCTGAAGGGTCCCCAGCATGTGCCAGAGGAGCCCCCTCTCCAGAGGTCAACATTGGCAATCTGGGGTCAGCCCCCAAACCTTAGTGTTAGACCCCAGGGTCACCTACTGCAAGGATACAAGCATTGCCCTCATTCAAACATAGTGTTTGTGAGGAAAGGAGCAGAGGCAGGTGGGTGCTCACCTGCCATGGGGTTGGCGGCATGTTTCAGTTGACCAAACGCCCAGCTGCTGGGCTGCTTTCAATCCAACCAGGCTGCAGCATAGGCTGGTGTCCACCCAAGTAAGGACATGCACCAGGACGAGATGGCTCTTCATCCTGTAGGACTGGCTTTCTGCTGCTGAGATCAAGCACCTCCTGCCTCTCTTCGGCAGAGGTTGATCACTGTGACAACCAGCCGTACCACCCTCCACGCACCCGGGCTACAAGCAACCAGGCTACCAACCTCAGCTGCCACCGCTGCTCACTCTGTTGCTGCCAGCAGGACTTAGACCCCTGCAGAGCCGTGGCATCTCTGGATGGTGGAACACTAAGGGCATCTGCAGTCCGCTGCTGTCCTTCAGCTAATGAGTAATGACAAATTAAAGCACATTATTTTCATAGGCGTATCTGCTGACAGGCAGACATACAGTCTCCTCATGGTGGAGAGGAGTCCTATAAAGCACACGAGACAACCCCTCTCCAGTGTCTCCTGCATTTCTGGAGTTGCTGTAGTCCATTCTGCATACCGTGGAGGAGTAGGTGGCCCTGCTCCCATGGGTATGTCCCTCTTTTGTGGCACCAGTCCTCCTTCCAAAACTGCCTCTCCAGGGGGTGAGATTACCAGCCTGGCTGGATGGAGCTTTTCTATCTCCAAAAGCCCTATCGACAGCATACATGCATAATTTGGCCATTACACCAACAGCAAAAAGAAAATGTTGCTTGTTTTCTGCACCATTTTCCCCTGGTGTCCTTTCTCTATTATTTTGTTCTTTTTCCTCACTGCAGTCATTTAAACAATTTCCAGCCTCACATTGAAGTGAAGTCATTTTAAGACAGCTTCCTCCTGTTTAAATTTGGAGGAGAAAGAAAAGGAAAAGAAAATCTTTCTTGCTTTGCTGTCAGCCCTCCAATATGAGAAAGTAAAAACTGTGTTTGGTGGTGGTAAATCCCTTCACCATTCTGGCAGGAGTACCTTGCCTATGAGGTACTGTCACACTGCAAATCCGAGATACAGACTTGCAAGGCAGTCCCGTGAATCTAACTGCCAGGTCAAAAATATCTACCTGCTCTTCTTTCAGCAAAGTTACGGTGGTGGTCATAAGCTTTCAAACACAATATTTTCATTATATTGATATTTTCCAATCATGTGTAGAGATATATTGGTCGTTAAAAAAGCTGATATGGGTAAGTAGAATTATATTTTTCAAAACTATTACTCTCTATTAAAGATCAATAAATAAAATAGTTAGGGAAACACATTAGTTCATCAATGAGGGACAATACCCATCCAAACAGAAACAGCCACTCCACAGTATGGCTGAAACAACAGAAGTTAGCTGGAACCCACTTCCCGAAGGGCTGGCGACCCACAGGAGCGGATGTCCCTTGGATGCCCAACACCCTTTCGTTCATCAGCTATGAATGTAACCAGTGGAACAATTTGGTTTTTTGGACCCCCTCCTCTGGCTAACCAGCCTTGTCAATGTGTGCTTCTAAACTGCAAAACTTCTTGGGTCCAGTTTCTGGGGATTTTTTTTTTTTTTTTTTAAATATCACTGCTGATTAACTGCTCTAGGAGATGGGGGAGTTAAGAGATTTAAATCAATAATGCTCCAAGTACACAGGAGAGAGTAAGGACAGCTTTCAGGCTAACGCACCAGGCGAAGGCTTGGGAAGCCCAGCTCAGCCGGGCATACAGGCACAGTCCCCCAGCATGACCGTGAACCCATCATTTGCTCCCCTCTCACCGGCTCCTCACCAGCAAGATGGTGAGGACATGTTCACCAGCCTTCTGGAAGTGCTCAGAGGCTGGGGGAATGAACACCACTAATGAATAGAAGCTGAAAGGGGACACAGCACTTCCCAGTTCTGGCTTTCAAGGCACTCGCTTCATTCAGCCTTTTTACTGCCAGGAGGGCTCCAGGGAGCAATGTGAGCAGTGGGAGATGCTTGGGGGCCATGATGCTGTGGCTGGGTTTAAGCTGCTTGGCCCGGGAGAGACACGGTGAAGGCACAGCATCCCAGTGCATTGAAACAGCTGTCTCCATCCATAGCTTCAAGCACTCCCACAGCAGCTAATTAGTGTTGTTTATCAGTGCTGTGTTCCCCTAGGTGGGCACACTGCAGATTGTCTCAATTATGTTCCTCCCTACCACCCCAGGAAAAGCCCTGGAAGCAAACGTGCCTTGCAGCGTGCCCCACGGGTCAGCTAATCCTGCCCCTGTGGGACCAGAGCGGCGGGCTGAGCTTCAGACAAGGAAACCTCGTGCAAAAAAGCATCTGTGCAAGGAAATGATTAAGGGTTTTCATCTTCTCTGCAGTGAGGTGCTTCTTGCTGGCTGATGAGGGCAGCCTCGCTGGGGATGCTGAAGCTGTAGAAGCTGAGAGTGACGCAGCAAAGTCCCCTCGCCGGCACAGCCCGAGTGGGAGCTGGCGGTGTGAAACCTCCGTGCACCCTGGCTGAGCCCCTCCCTGCCCACAGCACAGCCTCCCCACGTGGCCACCAGCTCACAAGGCAGACTTGCCTTCACGCCATGCAGTTGGGAGCCCAGCAGGCACCGTTCAACAAAGATATCCAGCAGGGAGCCTGATGAGAAACACAACATGCCACCAGTGCACCATAAGCACCACGCTGCTCCGAAGATGAACGCCACGTTAATGACAATGTCTGCTTAGACCACATCTGCTGCTGGCTCTTCTCTGTGGTGACCACTGGCCGAGCATGCAGAAGAAAATGCTCCAAGGGAAAATTAAAGAGCAATTTGATTTTGTCTGGCTGAAATGGGAAAAAGAAGATCTAGTGTACATGCTCCTGTATCAGAGACTCCTCTCACAGGCGAGAGGATGGGACTTCGGCTGAGCCTAAGGTAGGACTGGTATTCAGGAGACATCTCCACAGGGTACTCGGGCGAGGGCAACCTGGCTGTCTGTGCCAGGCAGCTTGTGCTTCAGCACACTCCTGTGCCGTGCCCACCGCCCTCACCAAGAGGGCTCCTGCCGAGTTCAAAGCGGTGTTCCTGCTGCACGCCTCACACCTCGTACTTCACTCCTGCTGCAGACATCTCCCCTCGGCTCAGCCTGTGCGTGCCCCTTCCAGCACAGCCGGTCCAGCAGCGGGGTGCCAGTCTAGCCTGATGCTTACTTATGATTAATATATTGTGTTAATTGTAGTTTACAAAAGAAGCGCACGTGGCCTGTGGCTCAGAGAGCTTCCCAACAGGCAGAGGAAGGTCTCACAAGGGAGAGAGAACCTCACAAGTGAGGGCAAGCTAAAAGAAATCACCCAACAGCTTTTTAATTTGTCACCTGGATTTTGGTCCCCTCAGTTTCATATTTTGGAGCTTTCCTCCTCAAACAAGAGAGCTACTAATATTTTCCTTAAACTAATTTAGGCATTTTTACATAATCAGATTATTCCAGGAACCAGAGCCTTGAAGAAAAGCCAGACCCTGTTACACGAGGTGTGAACACAGAATCCCCCGAGCATCATAGTGCTATCACTTGGATAGATGGAAGGCACATTTTTGCAGGGGGAGGGTTATCCTTCAGTTTTAAGATCTGCATTTTGATCAAGTTAGCTTCTTGAAAATTTAGCAGCCCCTCCCAAATTTTCTCAGAGCCTCAAGGGACCGGTGATGAGAGAGCAGTGCAGGAGGAGGACAACATGCCATGACAGCATGAGACTGCAGCTGATGGAGAAGGGACACTGAAAAGAGCGGGTCACTGGAAGGACAGTGCTTGGATCCTGGCTGTGGTGGGGACCCTCTTTAGTTTGATGCTAAATTCTGTGAATTTGGTTTTTGCCAGTAGTTTTGAGCAGGCATTGGTAAGACCACCAACACCAGACATATCACCTGAATTATTCTGCTGTGAACTTCTGGGGTAGTGGAGTCAGATGAATCAGGCACAGGTCAGGCGTTGCTCTCTGGGTCATCCATCTGACAATGAACCACGGCATGTCTTGAAGCCAGCAATTTAACCTCCCACGTTTCTCTTTCTTTGTGAAATGGAGCAAATGAAGTATTTTGCTCAAAAAGCCTGAAACTCATGTTTGTGTAATGTATTGAAAGCAGTGTTATGATTAATTTCGTATCTGCAGATGCATAGGAAATGAAGATAAACAAAACACTCTGATTTCCTAAATTCAGAAGTCATTTTCATCTTCAGGTTCATGCAGGCAATACCATGTTGCCTTCCTTTAGGAGGCAGGAAGAGGCAGTAAAACATATGTTGGGACTTTGAGTGTCTAATTCATGCAATTTTTTCTCTGCCATTTTGCTTAGCAGGTGAGTCTAAATGGGAGAAGAAGGAGCAGGTTTGTTTTCAGGCAGCTTGGTTTCCATGGGACTTCGAGTTATCAATCAGTTAACATAATTACCACAACAGCCGATGTGGACTTGCTACAATCATATTCATGGCATCTCCTGGGTTTGCTAATGCACAGATTTTTTCTCTCTCAATAAACCAACGCTGGCTGCAGTTCATTGTTAAGGCTCCTCTTGGATTCGTTTCCTTGCAAAAGCTACACCAACCTCCAGTGCATAAATAGCGTGTCAGTGCAGCACATTGTGAGGACTAGACCTGGTTGGATATTTTCCAGCCGAATGGTTTTTTCCATTTGAAAATGCCATTTGGTCAAAATGGGAATGTTCTGCAGGAATGTGTCGATTTTGACAGATTGAAGCAGCCACGGGAATTAAAACCCGTTAGTTTTGCCATGGGAGTTCTCACTACAAAACCCCTCCACACCCCAGGGCCCCAGATCTCCACATCAGCTGGCAAAGTCTCAGGGCTGCGAACAGGAGCTGGCTTTGCCTAAGGGCCCCCTCCCCGTTTTCCTCCGAGCAGCCCTCCTGGGGCAGCTGGCCTTGCGCAGGCAAACCGGGGAGACACCTCCGCTTCCTCACAGCAGAGCTTTCCTAAGCTTTTTCAAATCTCCTAAGTTTTCCCAGAGTGGAAGACTGTTTTTCTGCCCCGCCTCAAATAAGAGTCCTTAAAAACCCCTGTTTATACACTTTCTGTCATTCTGGAATACCAACACACACAGATGCATTGGAATAATCGCTGGTTAACTACTTTGCTGCTGAGTATTGATAACAAGTGCAACCACATCTCCTTCAAACAAAGACGTAAACAAAAAGGAAATGCAAAATTGTAATGAGATCAAGGAGACAAACCTGACCAATAATGCAAAATGCTGCATGGGCCTGAATTCGGCAGCACACCACATTGCCTTCCTCTCCCCTGCCACCCTCAGGCCCCAGCTGCTCACATCTGGGCAGGGGAGGCACCAAGCAGCGGTGGGGCACGGCAGCCTGGCTTTGTGCCCAGAGAGCCAGTTGTGCTCTGAGAAGAAAAAGGCTGTGATATCTCACTCGCCTCCTCATGTGGCTGTGGACAGGGCGTAGTGTTTCTTTTTGCCCCATCTGCAAATGGGGATCAGGATGCTGGCTAGGGCTGCTGCCAACGCCGCTGTGACAACGTCACATCTTCTGGAGCTTGGCCTAATTCATTTAATTTGAGCTGCCAAGTAGTTCTCAGAGGGTAAGAGCTTCAAACTGCTCCTGTCTTAAATAGATTTGAAGAGATTAGCTAAAAGACTCTGTATCCAGGCCACTCCCTGCGTGCAGCCCAGCACAGTCTGGTGTTGCTTTTTTGTAGAGTTCTGAAATGCATTGCAAAGAGGTGGTAAGGAAAGAGACCCCCCCATTTGCTACTTAAAGTATAACAAAACCAGCTTCAAACTCAGGAGCATCCATATGAGGGGGTAACGCATGCAACTGAGGTATTTCCACCTTGTTTTTGCTCAGGTAAATGTTCCCACTCTTGTCTTCATAAACCCTTTTATTCGGTGGGAAATTTCACTGCATCGCTGTCACTGTCCAGGAGTCCTCCCTGACCACATCTGGAATGGCGATTAACCACTGAAAACTTGCATTGCAACGGCAGCGAGGGGCAAGCACAGGAGCGCAGCTCCGTGCTGCATGAAGACATGCAATGCAGCTGCAGTTGCTAATCTTTTTGGGATGCTTTCTCTGTACTGAACTGAGCAGTGCCCAGAGTAAGACTTGTGGCCTCCTGTGAGTTTTCTGACTCGCTGTGGGCAGGTGGAAAAGGCAGGCCATGAGACAGGGCTGTCTCTGACTCCATCAGCAGCCGCTTCGTTGTAAGCTGCGCAGCAGCTAGTGCAGGTACAGCCACAGCATGGTCTGCAGGGCAGGCGGAGCTGCCCTCAGAGCGGGATTTAGCCCATAAAGTGCCAAATGCCCTGGTTTTAGAAGGACCCCTGGCACTTACAGCTTTCTACAAGGCACCCAAGATTTCAAAAATATCCCCCTGTCAGCCCTGCAAGTTGTGTCTGTGAAGGATGGAGCTGGGAGCTCATCTGCCAGCCTCTGTGTTATTCTCCTTAATTTTACCATGTTTTCTTGTAATTTTTGGTGGGAAAGGTTGCTGTGAGCTCTTCAGTCTTAGCCCAAATCCAAGTCTGATTATCAGAACTTTGCCAAAAATGTCTTTGTTTTTCTCCATCGCCTCTAAATATTCCTGCGCTGCCAATCAGTGAGTGACCCACATCGACAGTGTGAGGCTTGGTTTTCTGGAATACAAACAGGTGGGAATGAGTTTTGATCTGCTAGGGGCAGTGTATAATTTGAGTGCAAATACCTTTGTAGCTTTCCTTGTGAGTAATTTTCCATAGCTCAAAGGAGCGGCTCCAGCATCTGAGAAATCCCATGCTAAACACCAGTTTCAGAAAAAAAATCAAACAGGATTACTGTGGCCACAAAATTGAGGAAAGTTCAGTTTGCTCTGACCTTAAGCTCATTTTCTTCATACTTCCTGGGAAATCCTGATGTTTTGCTTCTTCTGATGCTCACTTTACACAGAGCATGCTCATCCTTATTCATCTTCGTCATTAAAACCCGAAGAGGATTTACACTGCCTTTCCCAGAAAATGTGCCTTCTAATCCTCCAAGAGTACAAAGCAGAAATAGGTCCCAAACACCCAGGATCTTACAAGAGAAAAGAGATTAAAATTCATCTAAGAGGAATCTAACACGATGTTTTCTTTTCCTTTTTAGCGTCCTTCCTCTGTGCAGTTTGCTTCTTTAAGTTCAATTCCTGTTACCGATGGTGTATATTTGTGTAACAGGGACAGGCAGGTGTGTGTCAGAGGTTCGTGCCCTGCCGTGCCAAAGAGGTTGGGATGTCTCACATGAGAGAGTTCTCACCACTGGGAACTCCTGGTTAGAATAGAAAAGCCAGACGAAGGGCTCCAAGGAAAAGATGGTTTCTTTCAACATGCAGATGGGAATGGAGGCAGAGAGGTGTGGGGATAGAGTTTCTTAAGAACTCGGTGCTGCCAAGCACAGGCAGGTTTTCAGAAGAGCTGAGGTCCCATTTAATAAGCAAAATAATGGGCTAATTCTTCCAAAGAACTCTGGACAAGGGGAAATGAGCTCTTCTGGGGATCTTGCCTTATATAGTTATTGTAACGACTTGGCTTTAGTGCCAAGTGTATGAAAATCCATCACAAAGTGACTTGCCAAAGTGATACAGGGAGTCTGCAATACATCTGGGGATCAAATCCTGATCTCTGAGACAAAGTACATTATTCAGGCCTTTTACGTGTCTGGAAAGCACAAGATTTGGCCTTGGCTTAGCTGTCTTGCTTTAGACCAAAAAAAAAGTGCTCAAAGCAGATCTTGCAATTCCTTAGGAGCCTTTTGTGCATTTCCCTGGGGAGCTCTAGAGAAAGAGGAAATGTCCTCAGGCCTGCTATGACTGTGATGAGGTAGGGACAGCCCCACCTTGTCCTGCCCGCCCTGAGCAGTGCAAAGGGCTTTGGGGCTCAGTAGGATTTTAGGTCTTCCATGCATACTTCATAATTTTTGAACAAATTCCTCCAGGGCTGCTAGGCGTGATGAAAGCTTGGAGAATGCCTGCGAGCAGGTTGGTGAAGCATCTTTCCCCAAGTCTTATAATATCATGTGCAGGATAACATTTGTTGCAAAAAAGGACAAAACTTAAATGCTGCTCTGCAAGCAGTGAGAGAGGTAAGCATTGGCGTGGAGCCATGCTTTCTGCATTTTATTCCTGACCTACCTTTTCATTCAGTAGGAGCTTTAGCTGAGCATTTCCTTCAGAGAGGCTTCCACACTGCAGCCTCGTCAGCCACTTGGCTAATTGTAACAGAAATAATTACAGGAAAGTATCTGGAGACAAGGCATGGGAACAGAAGCTTTCTTAGAGATGCAGGCTGCAGTTCTGGATGCATTAAAAAGAGACTTATTCCCCTCCCAGCTGCCTGGATGCCTCCTGCCTTGCTGAAATCATCAAGAACTGTCACAAGAAAATAGCCAAGGAGCCACAGAGGACACAGGACAGGACTCCGATTCGTGTCAGACCCACCCTTACTTCCATTAGCAGCAATTATGCCTTTTCCCAGAGGAGCAGCCATCAGTCCGGACCTGCTCCCTTCCCGGTGGCTGGCTCTGCATTTTGATTTCACAGCATAGAGTGGTGAGCTGTAACCACCACCAGACATCAGCGGTGTGATGGCACCTGCCACTAACGTGGCTCATTTTGCAGTCTGTGATACAGGGACCTGCCAGAGGTCCCTGGGCTCCTGCAATTAGAGGTGTGAGAGAAAAGAGGAACCACTGTTATTACCTAACGAGAACCATCAGACACTTTGCCTGAATATCAACATTTTCTTAAGTTCGACAAAGAACTCTGCTAACTCTGTTTTCCTCATTAGCCTCTATTTTCAGGACCTCTGATGTTCCTGCTCCAAAACCCTGATTTCCTTTCCTCTCAGCCTGCTATTTCTCCATTTTCTCTACAATGTGTCCTGACACCTCCAGCTGAACAAAGGACTTCTGTTATTTGCTCCCATCTCATTGAATGCATCCTCTAAACCAGGGACTTTAACCTGCCGCCTTGCAACTGGACAAGTTTGTGGGAAAGAACTCTGTGGGCTGTGGGGAGCATCATTGTGACCATACTTTTCTTTTGAGTCACTAGAAGTGCCACACACCGGTCTCCTGAGGCACACCATGCTCTTGTGCTACTTCTGTTCACACTTTTGTTATTTAAAGGACAGCTTGGCAACATGTTGCTTCAAGTCTGGATTAACTATCAGCATCCTAAATATACTCACCATCACTGTGGGCATGACAGTGCAGTCCGTGCAGACATGGGGCATCCCTGCTGTGGGAGAACACACAGCCCTCACCTGTGTGGTGGATTGACCCTGGCTGGATACCAGTTGCCCACCAAAGCCATTCTATCACTCCCCTCCTCAGCTGAACAGGGGACAGAAAATATAGCAAAATGCTTGTGAGTCGAGATAAGGACAAGGAGAGATCATTCACCAATTACCGTCATGGGCAAAACAGGCTAGACTTGGGGAAATTAGTTTAATTTATTACCAATCAAATCATAATAGGATAATGAGAAATAAAACCAAATCTTAAAACACCTTCCCCCCACCCCTCCCTTCTTCCCAGGCTCAACTTCATTCCCGACTTCTCTACCTCCTCCCACCCGAAGTGGCGCAGGGGGACAGGGAATGGGGGTTGTGGTCAGTTCATCACACATCGTCTCTGCCGCTCCTTCCTCCTCAGGGGGAGGACTCCTCACACTCTTCCCCTGCTCCATTGTGGGGTCCCTCCCACAGGAGACAGTCCTCCATGAACTCCAATGTGAGTCCTTCCCATGGGCTGCAGTTCTTCACGAACTGCTGCAGCATGGGTCCCTTCCACAGGGTGCAGCTCTTCAGGAACAGACTGCTCCAGTGCAGGTCCCCCATGGGGTCACAAGTCCTGCCAGCAAATCTGCTCCAGTGTGGGCTCCTTTCTCCACAGGTCCACAGGTCCTGCCAGGAGCCTGCTCCAGCATAGGCTTCCCACAGGGTCACAGCCTCCTTTGAGCACATCCATCTGCTCCAGCATGGGGTCCTCCATGGACTGCAGGTGGATATCTGCTTCACTGTAAACCTCCATGGGCTGCAGGGGAACAGCCTGCCTCACCATGGTCTTCACCACGGGCTACAGGGAAATCTCTGCTTCGGCACCTGGAGCATCTCCTCCCCCTCCTTCTTCATGGACCTTGGTGTCTGCAGAGTTGTTGCTCTCACATATTCTCACTCCTCTCTCCCACTGCAGTTGCTGTTCCACAGCAACTTTTTTCCCCTTCTTAAAAACATTATCCCAGAGCTGCTACCACCATTGCTGATGGGTTCAGCCTTGGCTTGCAGCAGGTCTGTCTTGGAGCTGGCTGGCATTGTCTCTATTGGACGTAGGGTAAACTTCTAGCAGCTTCTCAGAGAAGCCACCCCTGTAGCTCCCCCCACTATCAAAACCTTGCCACACAAGCCTAATAAGCGCGTATTGTGAAGGAGTTCAGAAAGAAGCACAAGGACTCCAGCTGCCCTAGTTTGGCTTGGTCCTTTCTCTTCCTGGATGAGCACTGCCTTGGTGGCTTCTACTGCACATGCAGAGCAGCTCATGCTACGACAGGTACAAAATAACACAAAGGAGTTCAAAGAGACATTGCTTACAAAGTAAAGCAGGAGCTGACACTCCTAAACTACCTGCTGCACCCAAAATCTGCTTTGGTTTGGGTATCACTGTGTAACACTGTTAAAGATGCGCATACCTGACTGCAAGAATGTGAATCCTTTGTTAACGCAGAGAAAACCCTTAATCTCATAAATCAGAACTCAACTGCCTTCATTTTTGATCATGAATGTCACCACAAGTAATCTTCCTTTCCACAATGAAGATGAGTATATAAACATTGCAGGAGATGCAAAAAGCTCCTCCTGCAACAGCTGAGCTTTCTAATAACGCGTTCTCCAAGGAAGAAATTCCAGTCACATATCTAGTGCAAATGCTCCCTGCTGACGGATAAGCCTGCCTGTTGGGATTTAATATGTTTGAGGACCTCAGAAGGTACCTCGTAGCAAAGCCATATTCTGTAGTAGCAATTGCATCTGCCCATCTGGCAGGACTGGGGGAGAAGATAACATCTCCTAGAGTGGAAAGTCTCACTGGGCACTGCTACTGGCACTTCCCTATTGCTGAGTGTTGTGGTTTAACCCCAGCCAGCAGCTAGGACCACGCACCCGCTTGCTCGCTTCCCCCTGGTGGGATGGGGGAGAGAATCAGCAGAGTAAAAGTGAGAAAACTCGTGGGTTAAGATAAAGACAATTTAATAAGTAAAGCAAAAGCCATGCATGCAAGCAAAGCAAAACAAGGAATTCATTCACTACTTCCCATTGGCAGGCAGGTGTTCAGCCACCTCCAGGAAAGTAGGGCTCCATCATGCATAATGGTTGCTTGGGAAAACAGAACACCGTAACTCTGAATGTCTCCCGCTTCTTTCTTCTTCTCCAAGCTTTATATACTGAGCATGATGTCATATGGTATGGAATATCCCTTTGGTCATTTGGGGTCAGCTGTCCTGGCTGTGTCTCTTCCCAGCTTTTTGTGCACTCCCAGCCTACTCGCTGGTGGGGTGGTGTGAGGAGCAGAAAAGGCCTTGACTCTGTGTAAGCACTGCTCAGCAACAACTAAAACATCCCTGTATTATCAACACTTTCCAGCACAAATCCAAAACATAGCCCCATTCTAGCTACTGTGAAGAAAATTAAGTCTATCCCAGCCAAAACCAGCACACTGAGCAAAACAGACTCTTCTTTAGTATTTCCAGTGTTGTCCCCAGTGAAATTTAGCTGACTATAAAGCCTGGTTTTCAGCTATCTCATCTAAAAGGTCCCTCCAGGAAATGCATGTTCTTCCTTCTGAGATCCACATGGATTTTCTCATTCTGTCTCATACTCACAGCAAGCCAGAAAAGGCTGGGAGATGGGATGTAGAACAGGGGCAGATAGATAGACGGGGTAAGAAAACTCAGATAAGCCATACTCAGATAGTAAGACTTCTTTATAACATTATAATAGAATACTTTTAACTAGACCAGAATTTTCCAATTAGATCTATTAACTGAAATCCTCCCACCAAAAGGAAGTCCTTTTCTGAAGCAAATCACCATAATGGCAATATAATAATATTTTATATCCAGAAAATTAGGACAAAAATCTGCTCAATGCAATTGACAGTTTGGTTATGTCTTCATCACAGAGTTAATGCCAGTGATTAGCATCAAGGGCAGTGCTCCTGGGTCAGTCTGGTTTCGATGTCAGCAGTCACCCCAGAAACTCTACTGACATTACTATCATGTCATAGTGCTGCCCTCACCTGTGTGGGTCCCCCAAAACCCATCACCTTCCCAGGAGATGAGCTGTTCTGTGGTACCTGCCAAGTAAGCAATTTAAAAAACAGCCTTCTAGGCACACTGGGGAAGGCACACTTCCCAGTGCCTTCTAGGCATGCAGGGAGATATGGGAGGACTACCAGCAGCTGAATTATTTCAGTTTCATCATCTTTGCAAGCAGGGTGTTCCTTTGCAAAACGAACCCCTGAACTCAAGTCCCTACCTGCGCTGGGCCAGTTAGTCCAGATTTGGAGCACCATCAAATGCAGGCATTTTGGTATGAATGGGGGGAGAGTTAGGGGTACACCCAACTGAGAGGCCAACTTAGCTACAGTCATGATACACTCGTAAGCAGCCGTGAAGAGTTAATCATCCTTATTTTCTCTAATTTCGTTAATTTAACCAAAAGAACTTGTTAAACAACACAAATTCCCACCCTTCTCTGAGCGATTGCAGATACAGGCCAGGCTTACACTTCCGTTATTGGCAATTCAAACAAATAAAAGTGAGCCTTGTCCTGAGGCAGCCCTGGGCACTGCCACTGAACCCTTCCTGGGAAAACTGTGAGGTGCTCCAGCCTTGAAGGTGACCACAGCTTTCCTTATTGCATGCTGAGCACAGCAGTTCACCTCCATTGAAGTCCCAGTAGGTCCTTGGCTCACACCTGGTCCCTGGTGATTCAGTCATTTAATCCTTTGCTCCTCTACAGAGTCCTGCAGTTCCAGGAGATGCACCACTGCAGGGTAGGAAGAGCCTGCACTATTACAGTTAGTTTATATTATACTTTAGGTTTTGCCCAGTACTCATGTATTAACATTCAAAGCAACTTCAGAGGTTTCCACCATGTGAAATGAAGTTGATTTTTGGGACAGTGGTAAGCTGTGAAACTTAATCCTTCCTCCACAAGTACGCATTCCCGAAGGAGATTGATTTGAATTTGTTCATCATGCCAGAGCCATGGCAAAGCCTGCAGGGCCTGACTGCAGTGCCCGGCCCACCCCAGCATGTCCCTGCTCTTGCTCAGCAGACCTGGATCTCCTGGGGCCAGGCTGGGGAGTACCCCTCTCCATGTCCCCTGGACCTCCCACCTCCCCGTGGGTGCCTGGGGCTGCTTGCATCGAGCAGTATCCCACGTAACCTTGAACGGGGGTTCAGAGTCCTAATGCCATTAACTGGGAGATGCTTCTTGCTGGTCTGGGTGCAACTTCCTCACGGTAGGGGCAAGACTTGGTGTGTTTGGAGAGGGCAAGCAATACCCACGTAGGGTCAATGGCTGCCAGCGCCCCTCCTGCGCCAGCCAACAGGACCTGGGTCCCCCCAAACCAGGTGTCCACTTGTTTTATCTTGGGTTTGTGACTGAGGACTGCACACACTTCATTTAAGGGGAAACTCTTTGGTCGAATTCCCTGAGTTAACTTGCAATTAACTGTAAGCTCGTTCGGTTTTAGTGCGTCACATTGTTTGGTGGAAAGGGAGGACAGTGTGGGAGTCCTCGCTGCTGCAAAATTGTACTTCATTGTACAGTTCATTGTGCTCCACATGTTCACCAAGGTTGCGACTGACATAATTTTAGGAATAAATAGAACAGAAGCAAACACTGCAATCCAGAAAGAAAATAATTCAAGACACATCACCTTAAATTCACTTTTTTTATTGTAATTTTTTTCATTTTTGGCAACTATCACATTTTTGTGTCTTACGGTACTTGATATTGGTAGGGGCTGGTTCAGGGCTTTAGCTCCTGAAGTACTTTGATTAAAGAAAACACTTACTTTCTTTTACAATGGAAGTAAGTACCAGATGTCAAAACTGCAGAGCAGAGGTGTGAAAATGTGGTCTGCTACCATTTCCAATGGGCTTTTTTCCCAAAAGCTTGTGTTTTCTCGATCAGTCATGGGGTTTTGAGTGGATCCTAATGGAAGACCTTTTAACAGTGTGGACTGGCAATATCACTTCTAGAAGCAGTTCCCTAATTCAAAAGAAATAGAAACTTTTTATCTCAAATTCTCAGTTCACCTTATAAAAAAGGAAGAAAGCATGCAAAATAGAGGGGCAACTATTCAGGTTCCTTTAGCATGTCATTTTCCATCGACAACATCTATTATGAATTCTTCATCCCATTATCTCAGAAGGGGAGGACAGTGTGGGAGTTCTCGCTGCTGCAAAATTGTACTTCATTGTACAGTTCATTGTGCTCCACATTTCCTTTCATTTGTTGCTTGATTCATCTAACCGCTGACTGAAACACAAAATCGAAGCCCTAAACAGTTCTAGCATGGGCCGTGTTTTATTTTGCAGGCTTTAATGGAAGGCAGGTGAGCACTGCAGCTTAGAGACCTCAGCCCGGCGTGATTATGGTGCAGAAATATCCAGCATTGCACAGAGGGTGCTGGAAGGGAATGCTCCTCGCGCAGACCAGGCATAATTTGCTGCTGTTTACACTTGGGAAACAGTTATTCCAGCTAAGATCTGTAATGTTAGGGTTGGATGAAGAGGGAAAGAGCTCTAGGAAACTATGCGGAGCTGACTTTGTTTTGGAGGCAGTGGGCACGTTTGTGGTCTGCACTGCAGCAGGAGGACACGCCAGGCGGGGAGCAGGTCTGAGCTGCCTCAAGGCACGAGAGAAAAATAACAAACTTCACCAATAGGCAGGTGTTCAACTTGCAAATGCTGGCTGCTGTGTAAGAGCCTAAATCTGGCAAAGGTTTCAGACAGAATAAGTGGGTTGGGTTTTTGGTTTGGTTTTGGGTTTTTTTTTGATAAAAAGTAAGAACTTGAAGGAACCGGTTTGTGAATTTGGGTCCAATTTGTTGACTTGTCTAGGAGGAGGAGAAAGGGAACAAACACTAAACCCATCCCTCTGTTACTACTTTTCTCCACATCCCAAAGAAACAGCAGCAATGTGGAATGCTGAAATGTCTTGCCTTGACATTTTAGAAATGAAACTCTTCATTTCTTTTATGTTTGTTTTTGAAGTGCTGTTTCTTTGTAAATTGAGTACAGTCTGACCTAAGAGATAAACTAGAGAAACCAAACCATGCGTTAGGATCAAATGCTTTCACTTAATTCAAAGTTGTTTTTGCTTTCTCCCCTCACACTTTTTTTTTTAGTTTCTCTGAGAAAATGGACTCTTTTCAGGTCAACCTACAGAGCAACTTCTGCTGGCCTCTCTTCCTCCTGCTGTTTCCTATCGAGCCAGCTAAGCAAAAATGAAAAAATATACCCCTCTGCAGCACAGAAACTTCCTTTGTGCATGCAGAGCTCCTCCATCCAGGTGGAGCAGGGAGCACAAGAAAAGGAGACATGTTGTTTTCTTCCTAAGGTCCTCTCTGGCAGCTTGCAATGTTGGTGCACGTCTGGTGCCTGTCATACCAGTATCTCTGCAAACTGGGAGACCTGGGCTCTTCCAGGTGGCGCTCCCTCTAGGAGGGAGGCAGGCAACACCTGCCCCTGCCCCAGGAGCATTCTCATGCCTGCTTTCCATGTGGGGTCCCATGCAAGGATGAGATAGAACCTGTAGCTGGGAAACATCAGTGGGGTTGATCTTACGGCAATTACAGCAACACCAAAGAGAGCCAGCCGGGGTGGAGCGAGCTGCTCGATTGGTGGAATGAGAAAGCAGTTCATGGGCCAGAGGCATGCTGATGGGACATTTGGGGACATTTTGCTTCTAGCTCAGGTGCACATCCCTGCCCGGCTGGTGGCACAGATGCTTGGGATCCCAGTTGCCTTCCCTGCAAAAGCCCAAGCTCAGGTGAGCCAGGCTGAGCCATGCATTGGGGGGAGCTTAGACAGCTCAGCCTGAGCTCTGGGAAGTAGGCTGGCATCTCTGGAGATGCCCCAGTCTGTTCTGGGAACCTGCAGGCTGAGCTGGGTGACAGGTAAAACCACTCTTAATCACTGCTGGTCATTAAAGATACCAGACCTGTACCTCAGAGCCAGCTCTCCTGCAGCCAGCAGGAGTACCCGGGTGACCCAGCAAGCTGACGCCCGGTGCTCCTGGCCACCCCAAGAGCAGGGCACTGGCTGTGACACCCCGGCCAGCCGCCAGGTCCTGCGGAAGGATGGGAGCCAGCCGAGCTGCAGCTGGATGCTTCGCTGTCTCCCTCCTGCCGGACGGCGCTATCCTCCATGCCAGGGTGGGAGGTCTGCGGGCGGTTTTCAGATGAGACGATTACATCTGCAAAGCACTCGGGAATGCTTTGGGATGAAGAGCGTTATGTAAGTGTAAGACAACGTTATTTATAGAGCCAAGTTTTATTCAAAATGGAATTAAACTTGTGTTCCTGAAGCCTCCTCTGTCAAAGACAAATTGGAATTTGTGCCCTTTTCTCTAGTGTTTTGCACCCAAATTGTTTTCCTCAATTCAGCCCAAAGTTCAAGAATGTGTTTTATTTACAAATCATACCTCACACAAAGTTAATAGATCTCTTTTCCGTCAGCTGTGAGGTGGCCCTGGAAGCCTGGACTGTAGCCATGCTTTGCAACCACAGCAGCTGTGGCACCAAAGTGTCAAAAACCAGGAAATGAAGGCAGACTTTGAGCTGGATTAAACAACAAAAAATCCAAACCAGTGTCCTGGGCACAATATTTTGCCTGCATTTAACAGTCTCCGCAGCAATCCATGAGCTGCAGGACCGGTATCAACCTTACACCCCTGTTGGAGACGGCACTTGTTCAGCGGGTTAATGTCTATGCTCCCGCAGAACTACAGAACTCATGGCTTTTTAAAATCTTGCCTTATTACCTTAAAGAGCTTTATTTGCTCTTTTGAAATATTAGATTCAAGTCCCTCATATCTGTACTTTTTACAAGCCATGAAAACCCAAATTGCTGGGATGCTTGCTGAAATCCATGCTAACAGGTGTTAGGAATTTTGTTTTATGAGGTATGGCACCTTACATAGGTTGGTTTGAATAGTTCATCTGCTGCCCCTCACTTGTAGTATCTAGCATGGAATTCCACACATGCCTTTTATTTAGGAAAGAACACAAAAGTATGTTATCTTATTCCTCTGGAATTTTCCACAGTTATTTAGCATGTTAGTTTAAGCATAATTGGTTAGTGGGCTCTTGAAATTTATATCTTAGCAGTACTTATTTACATCAGGCTTAAAGTAGTGCATTTCAGTTGAGGTAAATGTGAAGCATTAGATTGCAAATGTACCTAATCCATCTCTCCTCCCCCATGACTAGCAATCCTGTGGTTAAAATAACACAGCCTCTATTCAGAGCACAAACTTAGAGCTGCTAGCGGGAGCAGGCTTGGGATTTAGACAACTCTCAGCAGATGAGTCTGTTCAAGGGTCTTTCTCAGGTTTGTTTTTCATCCTACTTCTGATCCATGAGAAGAAACCAGGCTCTCTCTGGGCACGCAAGGTAAAGATTTTCTGCATTCTGTATACGGTTGCATGTGCTTGTAAAGGGGGGTATAAATGTGATTACAAAAATGCTGTTGCAAATGCAATTGTGAAAATGTTGTTCCTTGTAGAGCAAGAAGTGTTTGGCAAATGGCTTCACAATCTTTAACTGTCAATCTGGTCTTGTGGCTATTTCCATACAACAGTGAAATGACGAAATTATAATCTTGCACGGAGAAGCACGCAGCAGCGATTCTGCATCACACGTTGGAGAGGCTGAGCATGTAGGCAATATAGGAAATAACAAACCCTGGTACTATTGTGCTCAAGCCAGACTAAAGCAAAACTGGCATTTTGTTGACTGTCAGGTATAGTCTCTCCTAGGTTTGTCCAGCTGCTGTAATCCCCGTGCGGAGGCTGGGGCTGTGCTGGAGGATGGCACTGGGTCTGTTTACAGAGTACATGCTAATGCTGTTCCAGCGTGACTCTTACAGTAACGGCAGAGCAGTGCTCTCAGAAATGTTTGGATGTGGCGTGCCAGATAATTAACTGTCTTTATTTGCTCTTACTGCTTTCTGAGTCACAGGGGATGTAGGAAAGCATCATCTTTTCCTTGAAACCTTCTTTTATTTGAAATCCAGGAAACAAGTGTGATGTCCGTGCTAATGCCTGTGGAACTGTACTCCCAGTGCCGGGATTCTGTTAACTCTCCCTGCCCCGATACTCCTCCTTCTTCCCACGCCACGATTCATGGGGGAACCCAAGTACCAAATCAGTCCTCCTGCACCATGGTGTTCAAACACAGTGGCTCACACTGCTGGATAACACAGAAACACCGTTACTCAGATTTTTGTTTAATTTAAAAAAACACTGCCACTCTCTGCCACTTCCCTTGGAGTGCGGGAGTGCGTGTGTTGGGAGGACAAGTGTTTTCCATCCATCAAGGTAGCACTGAACATGCTGCTCCAGGTGCTACCTTGCCAGTGCTGGAGAAAACCTTGTCTCCCACCTAGGGGTGATCCCTTTTCTCTTCCCCTTCTTTCCACTCCCTCTTCCCTTTCCTGAGCAAGGCAGGGTGGTCTCACGGTGTCCTGCCTGCAATAACTGACCTCCCCTGGTCTCCACTGTCCCACAGCCCTGTCGCCCCAGCAGCACGCACTCCACTCCTCTGCTCCTCCAGAGAAAGGGGGAGGACCCTGCTTGGCACGCCGGGTCCCTCGCGGCACAGAGCTGCTGCGCTGTGGGGAAGCCTCTCGGCTGGCAAAGGTGCCCTCGTCCCTTGAACCCACAATGCTGCTTTGTCTTGGAGGAAGAAACACAGCTTTATCACTTGGGTGCCGGGCGCCGGGAGGGGCAGGCAGTGCTATAAGTACTACAAACACATGGCTTTTCGTGATACTCACGTCCAGCATGCCGTGGCAGAGAGGCAGCTTGGAGGAGAGAGAATATGTGCAGAACAAAGCAATGGGGTCAGGCAGCAACTATAAAATTTCAGTGTAGAAAGTGGAGCTGATGTCATTTTAACATCCCGAGTAGTGCCAAGAATTCTAAGCTCCGTATCAAGATTCAGTGCAAATCCCTCACATACTCACAATTTGTTCATGTGGAAAAATGAACTTTTATGGAAAATATGCATGGGAAGCTGCCAGAGGAGTGTGTTGCTTTATTTCTTTTATTAATTTTGAATACATTAGTTCAGAGAGCAACCCCGTTTTAGCATCAGCTGCCTCTATCCAAGAAGCAGAAGCTCAAATGCAAATACTGGAGGCGAGGGAACTGTGGTTTTTTGTACCACCAGTTGTTAGATGGGAAGAGCTGTTCAAGTAGGAAGGGGTGTGGGAAGGCTCAGTGGGATGACTGAGTTAAAGCTTTTTTCCTGGTGATATATCTGAATCATGATAAGACACGCCGGAATGGAACAGCATCATTAGCTATTATAACTTTGAGTGCGTTGAAGGTGGGATTGCATGCAGCTCCTATGATTAAGGTTACTTATATGTGTCCTGCTATAAGACCGCATTTGCAGTTGCTTATAGCTTTGCCAGACTTGAACCATTTAGACTGAGTTCTTCCAACTTGATTATCTGCCCTGGGCTAAGTTCTTTTCTGGAAAATTTCAGCCAAAACTGTCCAGCCATTTCCAAGAATGAGCACAGGGAAAAAAGCATTGTTGTCCAACTGGAAAAAAAAGAAAGGAAGAAACAGGAGGGGGGATCCTGGTGATCCTTTCCTTGGATAGTTCTTATCCCTCTGCACTTTGGAGTAGAGATCTGAAATTTGGCAGCTTTGTGTCAGGACTGTGATTTTTTTCTTTTTTTTCTTTTTTTACTTTGTAAATATCCTCCAATTTGGCTTACTGATAGCCTTTGAAGGGAAAAAATAGCAACTTATTAGGGATGTGCTAGGGCTGAGTAGTGCAAATCTGCTGAGATTTCTTCCTGCATGAGTGAGCTCAGCCCAGCATCCTGGCAGCTCCCAGCGCTGACCCCAGGGCTCCTGTGCACCTAGTCAGTGCTACCAAGTTCCTGCTGCTCCTGCTGCCTCCCCACAGCTCTGCAGGGACCAGGCTACTTCTGTACCCTCTCTGCAGCCCAGGAGCCATCCCCAGTCCTAGGATCAGGCTGAGGCTGGGCTCTCCCCATACTGCTCTTTAGGTCAGAGGGGTTGGGCAATGGAAAGGCAGGCAGGGAATGGGACTCTTCTGATGCTTTTCCTGCACGGCCAGGAGGCAGCCAGGGACCTTGGGGATGCTGGGCTAATGGAAGGTCTGGTACTAAAGGGACGATAAAAGTGAAGAATGACATGGGACTGGGATGGGGAGTACATGTGCAACTGAGGAGCCAGGGGCTCGGGGGGCTCAGGTGTGTGACAGGGAGATATATGTCAAGGTGAGAGCCGTAGGGGGATTCTGGGCATGCCAGAGTCTGATGTGAAACCTGACCTGCCCCATCCACAGTCCCTTCTTGGGAAGAAGAGTGCTGCCTTGCAGAACTGGCTTCAGTCCTGCTCTCCCTGCAGGGTCTTTTTTGCCGGGTCGCACTGCGGCTTTCCCCAGTTGGTAGCTGTGGGGTGTGCCCTCCTGTCTGCACATGCCATGAGACCCCAGCACTGAATGCCCACTCCTGGGGAGTCAATGGGAGGTCTGCCTCCAGCATGTCCAGTGCCACCTGATGCTGAACACCATTGCACAGCCCCAGCCCCAGCTGTGGCTGTTGGCCACCCCTTGGTCTCAGCTCATGACCTTGAAGCACTGGGCTGTGAGACCCATGAAGCCCACAAGGGTGGATGTGGGCAAGGGTCTTGCTGTAGGGAAGGTCACAGTGGTGGGTGGCAGCTGGGATGGGTGACCAAGACAAGCTGTTTTCTTGCATGTCTGTCTCTTCCCTCCATCTCCATTTTGTTCAAGTGGCTAAAGCACCACCACACCACTGGCAGAGGTATCAGAGCTCAGAGACATTTGTGAAGTGCCAGATGCTACAGGGAGGTGTGCCACTGAAATTTTCCCAGTTTTTGGGAAAATCAGTCATTTTTATTCAGAGGAGGACTTGGGTAGCAAATAAAGCCTAGGACCACACTGAACACTAAGGAAAATCCAAAATTCTATATAACATCTTCTCCAGTGAAGACAGTCCGTCCTGTACCATGGGATAAAACTGAGACCTCTGGCAAAATATTGTGTGATCATCTAATTAACAAGTGTATCATAACACATAGCACAAGGGAGGGCTAATTCTGTCATCTCTTGCCTCATGGGTTTTTCAGTCTTAACAGTGTTCTTATAGCTTATTTTTGTATGCAATACATATGCAGCATTTGCGGACAGATGGTAAAATGTCAGGGTTTCCATTTTGCCACTTGACATGATTTCCACATTGAAAGGTACAGAGCTGCAGTCTGCTTGTTTCCGCTCCTGATGGAGTGGCAGGGAGAGGTGGTTTCCTTCACTTCTTTTACAGCTACAGGCTATGGAGCATCCCATATGGCTCTCCTTCCACAAAGCCAGACAGTGAAGTTTCATCACCTTCATCATCTCCCAGGAGCCCCATGCACACACCAGGACTCAGCTGTGTGACAAAGTGTAGAAATAAAGACCAGAAGAATAGCCATTGCTCCACAAGAGTTGACAACATGAGAAGACCAGAGCTGTCTACAGACAGCTACTGAGAGATGAAGGAGTGCTAAGAAGCTGTGAGATGGTGTTGGCCAACATGGCAGGTAGTGCTCACTGCGAACCAACAGTCTCGCCTTTGTCAAGGATGTCACAAGGAGGAGTTTTAAGCAGGGATTCACAGGAGAACTGAAACAGAAAAGGAAAAGGAGTGGTGAATGCTTATGGGCAGCTGCCCCAAGTGTCTTGAAAGAAAACAAAAAAGCGCTTGCCTGGACATTGTGGCAAACAGTGCCCTAAACTTTGATGCTGGATGAGAGCGGATGGGTGGAGTGGAGACTGACAGTCCAAGGACCGGAGGTGCTTATTGGGGATGTCCTTGTGGAAGTTGTCACAAAAGAAATAAATCCGGGAAGTTGTTGCTGTTACAACTCTGATGTGATGATTACAACTGGGGAGCAACATCATGAATGACGCAGTCTGCTCTTTGCTTAAGGTTTCTTGAACAGGTGTGGAAGAGCTGCTGCCTCCCAATCTGCAACCCTGGCTGGTCCAGCCAGCTCCTTTCACTGCACACAGTCCAGGGAAAGAGTGAGGTCATCTCATGGGTGCCAACCCAAAACCTTCATTGCTTGATGAATTGCTTGACGTATTTGAGACTAAGCCTCTGCTGCTATCCCACCTCTGTCCCCAGCTAGCTACTGGCTATATCCCATCATGGTCTTCTTACAGTTTTGGTCTGAATTAAACCAGTATGCGTGACATGACTAGTTCAACAATCACAACACTGTGCCTTGGGACTTAGCCTTTGCTGGAAACTAAAGTACATGTAATTAATTCTGTGGTTCCTCAATGAACAAAATGAGGCTTTTGTGTAATTCCTATTTCTCATTTGTTTCCAAATAGTCATGAATCGTGAACTACTTTGTCTCAGAAATTAATGCTTTTTTTCCAAATTATCTGCTTTGACCTATTCTGCACACCCCTGTGTCTCCATAGATCGTGTGGGCCAGATCTTCTGTCCAGGGTTTTGGGTTTCTGAGGGTGGTTGCACAGTAACGTTGAGGTCCCCAGATCCCATAGCTGAAGAGAACCAGGTTGATCCCAGCCCTGAGAGAAGCTTGCTACCTTCCAGCAATTGCACCACAGATATAAATTTGTCTTCGTGTTATTCTGCTGTCCAGTGACATGGGATAGGGTGAAACATCAAAGAAGTTTTTTCATGAATGGGTGCACAGATTTTGTCTCCTACCAAGATACAGCCCTGGCTGAGTACTCTTGTAGCAACCATCTTGATAATCCAAACAGTGTTCCCCTATATAAATCATGTCCTACTTCATACAGGGGATCTGCCATGTCTTCCATGCATCCATGAAATATGTGTCACCTGGGCTGCATGACCTACCGCTGTCACCTGGGCTACAGAATCCTCCAGTTTCAGGGACACTTTGGAAAAGTGGTTTATTTGGTGCTCTATTGGCTTGTAACTTAAATTCAGAAAGGGAGAAAAGAAGAGAAAAACTCATTTCTGATAAGGCAATGGCCTTACCTTTCTCAAAAGAAGGACACTAGCACAGGGTGAGGAAGATGATCATTTCAACCTTTTGCACTGGTGAAGACCATTTGGGAAAATCCTACCCAGACATAAATTCAGGTTTCCCACCCTGAGGTAAGTGTTGTGGGTTCCCCTAAGTCCTCCTCTATCAAATCATTTATAACACCTTTATGAATCCCGTAGTCCAAGTCTACATATGAGACATGACATACACTGGTTCCTAATAACCTCAAACTCACTCAGGATTTTTTAACTGCTTATGGCCTTTTAGCATGTTTTCACTTTTATTTAGATGTCTTGTCCCTCAGCAACAAATTTCTCTTGTTCTCTCTTCTTTTCTGCTACTGCCAGTTGGATGTTTATGCCTTTGGCATTTTCTACTTCCAGAGCAGAAAGCACCTTCTTGTATCAAACCTCTGACAGCGCATGGTGTTGAGCTTTGGCTGTGCCGAGCTCACCGCACAAGGTGACTCCAGCTCTGTAGCCAAGCAAATCAAGCAGGATTTTAAATTAACCCATGTTTCAATGCGCAGCCTTCTGGTATGAAGGCTGTGATTGTGTGTCTGTCAAAGACTGGCCAACACACATGATGGGCCATGCATGACCAGCCATACCCACCTTTGTCCCCTTCTCCTTGGGCACACAGTCCTGTTATGGCATGTCAGGCCACTAGCCACCAGGCAGAGTTTCACTGCGGAGCTAAACCCTTAATTCTATCTCCAACCATCACATCGGACAAAGCACCAACGGGGCTTGCCGCATGGCTTTCTTGCACAGCACATCCATTGCTGGGACTGCCAGGGTTTGTACCCCTGCTGCACTTTGGCACTAAGCAGAAATGGTGTTGTCAATAACCTATCTCAGAGAAACAGAACCAAGTGAAACTGCTTTCTCCTCCTCCGCCGCCTTTGTTCATAACGGTTTGCTTTGGCCTCTTGCATGTATGTAATCAAATGCTGCTGTGTTCCACATGCTACAGCTCGTTCTGTTTAAATTGAGAGGAATCTCCCTTAAATATTTATTTAAACAATAACATCCCTTGAGCTCTATAAACTGCTGTACAAGATTGCCTTTCATAAAAGACCCCAACCTTTTTTTTTTAAAATTTATTTGAACTGCTTTCCCACCTCACTGCCACGCTGTAGGCCAGTGTCTCCTTCTGCCAGGGTTGCAGGTCCTGTAGCTCCGAAAGCCAGTGCCTGCCTTACAGACCCAGCCCTCAAACCATGCCAGCAGCTCCCAGAGTTGCAAGGCAGAGTTTCAGCAGTCATATTGTTTCTGTCTCAGGAACTCAACAACCCCATAACTTCCAGGAATAGGTTCCTTTCAGAGGCAGGAAAGCTGCTGAGAGCCATTTCTTCCTACTGGTACCCACACACAACAGCTGAGGCTGGAAACACAGGGATGCCAACGCTCTGTGGCTCTCAACAGCTAGGGGAGTGAGGCTGAGGCTGCTGATACCTTTCAATAATATTTAAATTATAACTTCAGAACCCGCAGTTCTGGGCATTTTCTGAGCAAAAGACCTTCAAGACACAGAAAACATGCTCTGAACTATTCAGCTGAAGGCCTCAAATCTAAGAATGACTCACCGTCCAAAATAAAAAGATTTTCATATTGTACATAAAAAAGAAGATTCAAACTCTTCACTTAGCATGCCATTTGTTTGTATTTCATTTTAGCTAGAGGTGGACTTTCACCAAAGTATTTGGTTGTATTCCTGTTATCTGTTAAAAAGTTTGCCCGAAATTATCAGTGTTTAAGTGGTGGAGAGCTACAGTCCTTCTTCTGCACTTCTAATCCCACACTCTTCCAGCATCTTGATGAATCAGATACTGGCAAAATCTCCATAGTCAACATGGCTTTGGGTAGGAATTGGATTACTCATCAGCAAAAGAAGTGCAAAGGAGATAATTTGTTATGCTGTTCCTTAGCTATAATTGAACCTCCTCTCCCCATTCTAGGCTCTATGTGGGTTTAATCACGGGAGCTAAACAGGAGAGAAGTACCAGAGCTTCTCTGAATCATGTTTATTCTTGTCCTGGTTCTTTATCATTAATTACATCAAGGCACATTTCCATGGAGACCAAGAGTGATGCCATCAGCCTGCTGTCCCTCTGGTCCCCTTGAAACCTTCACTTACTTTTCTAAGTGCAGTGCGTCCCCAGAGGGTCCCTTGGGAGGAAGGGGCAGGCTGCATTTTGCTCAAGATCCTTCTTGTTCTTAGGGTAAATTTGAACAGAATAAATGAAAAGATATCCTTCCGAGAGCAAATGCTGTTGGTGAAGCTGGGGGATCAATTAGCCTTTTCTGGTGGCTGAGGATGATTGCAGAAACAGTTTTAAACATCAGGAGGGCACTGAGTATTACTTTCCTCCCATGGTGAATGTAATATGTGGAAAGTCTGCCTCAGACATCCTTTTCCTTTTTCCAGTCTGAACTGGAAAGACCTCCTTGTACTTTTCTCTCCATCAGACAAGGCCATCATCAGCAACATGGATGTAGTATCACAGTTCAATAATTTCAAATCAATACTTCATTATTTTGCTTTTTTCAGAGGAAGCACATTTTTCTCTGCGTGGGTATGTGGAGCCTTTATCCAGCTCACGTTCACCCAGACATCTTGTGTCAGTGTCAGGGTCAATTCCCTTCTTTTAATTTCCTCCCGTTCTTTATTCACAGCATCTGGCATAGACCTTTGATGGTGAATGTGTCTGAAATAGTATTTCCATAATAAAGTTCTTAAATCTATTTTTTTTTTTAATTTCTTGCCTGTACTAGTCAATCTGAACAGCAGCTTGGTAGCATGAAAGGGCGCTCTCTTCCTCTCCTTCCAAGCTTTTGCCTTTCAGTAGTAGCTCTTGCACAGCTCCTGCATTGCACATGGCTGGACTGCCCCCCTGTTTCCATTTCACAGGAACTTCTGAGAGTCATACCCTTGTCTTTGTACACAATCAGGCCAGTAAGTCAAACTGCAGAAAATTTGAGAGAGCTGCATGGTCCTGAAAATGTTGTTTCAGACATGTCCAGGTAACTTAATTCCAGAAACAAAACGTTTTGATGGTTCAGAACAGAAACAACTTGTTTGCAGTTTGAACTGCACCAAATCCTTTAACTCCCTCTCAGTTTAACATTAGTCCATGCCTTCTCTTTTCTGCTCTGGTGTCTCATGGGGGCTTGTGCTCACCTACGGTAGCTCTGGCTCACCAGCTGGACTGCATGCACCCATGAGCCGCAGCAATCACACTCCTGTATTGCTCCATGGAGGTGGGAACACCTCTTCCTCCAAGGAAGCTTTTCTTATGATCCTGCACACCTGTAATGGAAGGTATTCACCCAGAAAACCAGCCATTTCCTTTTGCCCAGTAAGTGCTACAGGGCTGGGGACAGCATAGGCACTAGGCAAGAGCGGAGCCAGGCACCGTGACCACTCTACTGGGTACACCTACAGAGGTCTCTGATATTTGCGTGGCCAAGGTCTGCTCAAAGAAACATTGGTTTAATTTGGCCATGTTTGTGTGGCTTTACGAGCACTGAAACAGCATGAGTCCAAATGATTAACTGTTGTTATTTATTAGGTACAATACTGCCCAGTCCTGGGGCTGAACTCTCCAAACCGAAGCCCAGTATATACAATCAGTCTTGCCTCTCTCCAAACAGCGACCAGCATCAATCATAGCACTGTAAATTGTTTACACAAAACTGCAGACATCATAACTTATTAAATAACTCTCTTGTCAGTCAGATAAGTAAATATTTCGAAAGACTGTGAACACCACAGCAAGCTCCAACTGCCCAGACCAGCTCCAAACGGATCCAAATTAACAGGGGACCAGCTTTGCCTCGCCTTTGATGTCCCTGCTCCAAATCGGGTTGAGAAGGGATCTGAAAACAAGCCATCAGGGAGGCTAATGCAGTTTTAAAGACGCTCAACCTTCTGTAGAGCTAACAGAAGAAAGAAAACCATGGAAATTGTTCACAAAGAAACTATCTTCCTGAAGCTGTAAATCTGTACTTTCGGGAGTCAGAGCCTCCCCTTCCTTCCCCACGTCCTCCTCGCTTAACACAGACAAATGAGGTGGCTGCCAGCAAACCTCTGCTGCAGAAGGGATGGACCGTTCACTCCTTGGGCCATAGCTAGAGACTGCAGTGGTGGGTCTCTCCCATTGCTGGTGAAGGCAGGTGATGGTCGTGCCTTGACGCAGCCGCCTGGCGATGCAGGCAGCACTCCCACAGGCTTTGCGCATGAGGAAGGGAAATGCGCTGGCGTCAACTCCCACACTTCCATTGCCTGCCCATGGTAAGTCACTGTGTTTTTGAAAACACACCATTTCACAGCTAAATGCTTCTGAAACATTCGGCCCTCTGTTTGGTTTAGGATGTTGTTTTACGAGATATTTCTTTCCAATCATTTCCAACAATTATTTGGGATCTTTTTCCTTTCGAGTTCACTGAGTTGTACCAGTTCACCTCCTTTTCAAAAGGGATCCTGTTACAAGCAGGAATGCAGAGTTAAAAAGGCCTGAGCCTTTGCAACAAGAATTTGTTTTGGAAGCAAGCGAGTCGGAAGGAGAGGAACTGGGCAGCCCACCAAGGGCTTCGGCAGGATTATCCCACCCTTTCAGCAAGCCTTAGCTGGAGCAACCCATGGGCTGGGGCTGAGCCTGCTTCCAGGGGAGGCAGGGACAGACAGACAGACCAGTCTTACCAGCAGTTTTATAGAGCACAGGATCTGGTCCTGTTGTTTGAAACCTTGTCTGAAAAATCCCCTTGGGAACAGACCTCACTAATGCGGTAGCCACCATGAGTGGAAGCCTTCAGGTGGGTGCAGTTGGCTGCACGCTGCTGCCACTGGGTCACTGGGGTGCCAAGGAGGGCTGCTCTCCACACAGAGCCCCATCAAAGGCCACACGCAAAGTTTGTTATCCGCTGAAAACTCATTGACTTGAGGCTAACCTGATGCTGAGTCATTGGCTCAACTGCATGTTTGGTGTTTACTCGTTTGGTACCCGACTGGGACCTTCTTTCATGCAATTCCTTTAACAAGATTTTAATTCTTTGTCATTTGAGTTACTTTGATACCTCCTGCTGCTGGCGCATCTGGGTAGTTTTCTTAAAATATATGTGTCTGTGCACTGTGTATGTTACTTATTTAATGTCAGAGGCATGTGTGAGGCTGTCCATGTTTGCAAGAAGACAGGGTTTTCATCCCAGGACTAAATCAAATGCTGCCAAGACAGCACAGTACAGACATAAATAAAACATAGGTTGTAGAGACAAACTGTCAGCGGTTCTCATCTCACATATCTGTTCATGTTTGTGCACAGCCATAATTACTGGCACTCCTGCCTCAATGTACTCAGTATAAACTGATGACTGATTGAGAAAACAAGTTAGAAAAAAAGAGTAATTTCTTACTCTGGTAGCACAAGTGGGTAGATGCAGAGGGGAGATGGGAAAAGGGTGCAGAAGCAACACTGACCCGGTGGTGCACATGCCAATGTGAAATGCAGTCAATACAATATGTTCACATCCCACAAGCGCGGAGAGGTTTCACACATTGGAGTAGATGTTTTCCAATGACAGAGAAGGACAGCACACAGAGGGAAACACATTCGGGGAATGTACCAGAAAGAAAGGTGTTATTTTTAAAAAAAAAAAGAGCTGGAAACACTCCAGCTCTGGATGCAGATCCAGCTCAAGCCTCCAGCCATGGATGCTAACCCACCCTAATTTGGACACCACCCAAGGGCCACCATTTGTGTGGACTACATACTTGCACTGCACTGCCTACGTGGCTCTTAGTGAACAGGGTGTCCCAGTGTGCTGTATGTAAGTGTGGACATTATAGGAGGAATATCCTCCCACCAACTGCAGCCCCAAAGCCCTGGGACTCCCATACTGGGCAGGACCCCCCAGCTCACATAGCCCATCACAGTCCTGTTCCCTCTCCTGTGCTGGCGGAAGGGAAGGGACGAGCCATCTTTTCCATCAACCACTGCCTGCCCCTGGATGCGTATCCTGCTGGCTTCTTTCTGAGTAGGTGATGTGTTGGTGACTATGCTACATGAGGCTTTTTTGTAAGCTAAAGGTACTATGCAACTGTCTGTACCAGCATCTACAATGGGAAGTTTGCAATGGGGGTAGATTTGCCCTTAACCAAGTGCATTTCTTTTCTTATCTCCATTGCCGCACGTCACTGGTTTTTCATCCATTAGTGATTTTTTTCCTTCTTAACATTGTCTCTGATTTCTGTGTCATGAGGGGGAGTATTGTCAGATCGCATTCTCATGATGGGAGAGGCAGAAAATCCGTTCTGTATATCATGTGCCCTTGGCTCCCAACACCACAAAGGATTTCTTCAAGCTCTGCTCATTATCTCGTTTTATACTTTAAAAGAAAAGCTAAAATGCTGGTGACAAATGGCCTCGTTTATCACATTTAATTGACTGACTGTTCTTTTAAGCCTCTGAAATACACACTTTGGGCCAAAGCACTGGAAAAAGAACATGCCATTTACCCTGGTCTGCTGCCAGGTCACATTAAAAAATGTTCAGGAGGTGTCTGCGAGACCAGTACATGGCGCGCGCTTTCTCCAGCAGTGTGTCTCCAGCTCTTTGAAACCGAGGTTGAACAATCGCATCAGAGGTACTTTTTATCCTTTTCTAATTACACTAACAACTTTACTAGAAACCCACGCATGTGCAGCACGAGGCCTGTGCCCTCTGCAGAGGCTAGGACTTGGCAAAAGGTGCACGGGTCCATGAAGCAGAAACAGCCATTGTGGAGGTGGCCAGCTGTACACACAGCTCTTACCACTGTGAGGCTGCTAGTATTTATTACAGCAGCAGAACTGAGTTGTGTGCACCCAAAGGGAGGCACCTTGCTCCTACCCTGTGCTCTCCAGCCCCTCACATCTTTTGCCCTGCTGCAGCAGAACCCCTGCCCCATTTGAAGCCCGGTCTGCGCTAGCCCCTGCCTGGCCTTGTGAGACCCCAAGACTGGGGTCTACAAAGCTTTCCCACAGCGGGGCCCATGCTCCCAGTGGCTTTTCCCCCTCTCTCTGCTCGGTGCGGTGCGGCACAGCCTGCGGCTCCTGCAGCCCCCACCCTGCGGGCGCTCCCTGCTGTGCCACCCCGGGCTTCGCCTGCGGGGTGAGTGGGTGCACTCTCCCCCCAGCACCTCTTCCTCCTGGTTTCTACCAGCCCTGACAGCGCCACCCCTTTCATGAGCAAGCAGCGGAAATGGCGTTGGAGTGAAACTGTTATGGGAAGGGTGAAGCCGCTACAAATTTGTATGTGGAAGGTGTCAATACTTCCCTATTGATTCAGGGAGTGCCTTGAACGGAACCCTGGGGGTCTCCCTTTGTCCCAGAGCTAACCAACAGTTTCACTGACAGCTTGGGAAATGCAAAAGTAGAGCAATGTGCTTGTTGTAGCTGCAGCGGGTGTTGCGCTGTCTGTAGGTTGCAGGAATGACAAACTGCAGACAGGGATTGAAAAGCCCTGAGATGCAGTTCGGGAGGGATGAATGCACACCCCGAGCCAGGCTGGGGCTGACTGCCTGGGCTGCTGGTCGGCCCCGAGGACCTGCGGGTTGTGACGGGTCACAGGCTCACCAAATACCTGTAATGTCACACTGTTGCAACCCCCCTCCCAAACTCCATTGTGGAGTACATACATAAGTAGAAATACAGCGTGCAAGACATCTCCCTTCCCTCTGTTCAGCTCCCCCTGTTAGTGTGAGACTTCACCCAGGGGTTTTTTTTATGGATGGGGCTGCTATTCCTCAAGAAAGACGAATGTGCAGGAAGGTAGGCTAAAGAAACTGGGTTTGATTAAAGAACAGCTGTCTGAAGGGAGAGATAATGGCTTTCAGGCATATAAAGGGCTGAGCAAAAGGAAAGCAAATAAACTGCTCTCTGTTCCTGGTGTAGATAGCAGCCACGTGCGAAAATTTCAATGAGGGTGTGTACTGTGTCTGGTTGGGAGGGAGTTAAGAAAGATTTAAGACATAGTTAAGAAATGTTTCTAATAGTAAGAGTAGTAAAATGCTGAAACACTTTGTCTCAGGAGACTGTGGAGGTTCTGCTGTTAAAGGTTTTTAAGAACAGGTTACCCAGACATCTGTAAGGACTGACCTAGGCATGGGGTGGAGGGGAGGACTGGAGCCGGTTTGAGACCCCAGGGACCCTTCTCCATGACATTTTCACATAAGACTCCTCTTATAAAGCACTAAAAACATCACCCTGGTTTCTAAACAGCCCCCAGAAAATGTTTCAGTCTCAACTAAGCCCGTCTCCAGTTTGAAGATGGAAACCTTTTGACTCCTTTTCCCATGGCACCCTCAGACAAACCTGCTGCAAAATGGCCAGTGAGCCCCAAAGTCACAGAAATCTTCTCCCCCATCTCTGCTGGCCGGGGATCTCTGAGCTGGAAAGGGCAGCAGCCAGACACTTGCCCTAAAAATCACTGGGGTCCCTGCCCTGGGAGAGCCGATCCCACATTCCTGCTCCTCCCCACAGCAGCACACGCAGGGCACCCCAAATCCCAGCGCCAACCCCCATGGCTGCTCGCCCCCGGGGACACCTGGTCCCTTCACAGCCGCAGCCACCCCACGCTGACCGCTGGGACACTCGGCATCGCATCCTAAGTAAAAGTTTGACACAAATCCCGCTGTCCAGATTAGCAGCCCGGCTAATCCCTGTGATGTCAGCAGGGGTTTGTGTGGCAGGATTTGGCCCACTGCCCTCGTACGGGCACTGCCGAAGGGCTTTGGGTTTTATTCCCCTGCCTTCCGGCCGGTGGCGGGCAGGAGGAGGCTGCAGGTGTGCGCCTGCAGTAGGAGCCTGCGCTGGGGTTTTAGACACCCAGCAAAATCCACCACCAGGTTTTGTTTGTCTTGGTGGGAAAATGGGACAGAAAGGTGTTTCCTGAGCAATGCACAAAAATCCCACCGTGCAGTTCCTCTTTAACTGCACAGCATATATATATATGGGTTTGATTATATCTATGCGTATAAATATATATATTGTTATTATACTGTTTTCATGCTTCCTACAAGCACAGTTTCTGGGGCTAAGACAAGGTACACGTGTGGCTGGGAGAGGAAAGGGAGAGACAGAAGGAGAGGAAACTCCCGCTGGACACAGCGGCTCTCCTCTAACCCCCATTTTTTACACTGATGGAATGCACGCCGCGACTGTTTCTACTATTTAAGGAAAAAGGTTCCTATACAAAATCCTGTGGTTTTGAAGTGATCCTTTTATAGGCATAAAGAGATTTTTCCACATCCCTCTATTTGATTTCTTTTTTTACTTAGACCTGGCTACTCAGATATTTGCAAAATATCATGCACTGGAATCAGACACTTCGTTCCTATTCTTGATACTAGAGATCAAATATCCCACCAGTTTACCACATAAAGCCACAGGGATGCAAACTGAAGTCAGTTTAGCTGTATGGCAGTGCAAGAGAGAGTTGAATTTGCTCCCCTACCCATCCCAAGGGATTTTGAGCCAGCAATGCCCCATCACAGAGTTGGATGTTCTGTATGTCCTGCAGCAGGTTCACCATAGTCACAGCGCTCTCAAATGAGTTGTTTACTCCCGTGCTTCTCAACAGTGGTGAATGTTAATGGCATTTTGAATCTCCTTGATTTGGCATAAGGTTAACTATATGTTAACCTTGAATTAATAACACAGATTTTTAGGGTGTGTATCCCAAACAGCATCTGGATGCAATGCACAACCTGCTCATGGAGCGGGGACCTGAACACTCATCTCTCCTGTCCCAGAAGTGGGACACATGGCATTTGTGTCAGTTCAGGCCCAGAAAATGGTGAGCACTTCCCACATCCTGGACAGTGAGTTGCCAGCAGCGATGTGGGACGGGGAGGTGACATGGGGTGCCTGGGCTGTGATTGCGGGTGCTTGTGTGGGAAGACTTGGCCAGGCAGGGTATGTCGAGTGCAGGGCCTCAGGTGGGAGACATCCAGCCCAAGGGCAGATGCTGAGCTGCTTGGCCTGGCCAAAATGCTAGGGTGTGAGGAAGCAAGCAAACCATAGGGATTTATAGGCAAGCCCACAGATGCCTTCTTCAGACACCAATGTCCTTGAGGGCATCTGGGCACAGGTGCTAAGCCGGGGACCCAAAAGCAGTGTTACACAGCTCAGAGCTTTGTAAGGACCACAACAATCTTTAATTTATTACTGCAGACTATACAATCATATACTGTGCTGGAGGTAGCTTTTCTGCACAAAACTACAAAACAAGGGATTTACAGAGCCCCAGTAGCCGCTCAGTGCCAGATGTCTATTATCTCATCACATACATATGCTGCGCAACGATGCCGGCGCTAATACTTTCCTTCACTACCCCAAAGACATGCCTGGTACCACCAGTTTGCACCGACATAAATAACAACCTGTCCAAGCACCTCCCCTACAAGTGCTGGGAGAAGGACATATGTTCCAGATGGAAATACAGCCGGGGGTTGTGCCCTCGGTGGCTTCGAGTTATATAATTTTGTCTCAATGCGCCCTGAGTGGGAGTGATTCCTCCACAAACTGCATCGTATTTGGCTGCTTGCACACTTACTTTTTTTCTGAAAGTAGGGGGACTGGTAATAGGGACAATGACAAAACTACTGCAAAGCAGCTGAGACTCACAGTATATGGTAAAAAAATTTAACCTGATACATGGCTCCCCCTTGACAGATGAGGCATGTTCACTTATTCCTTCTTTAAAGTGATGTAAATCACTGACTCCAGAAGAATAAATCCTGATTTACTCCCACACTGAATAGGTGCAAAATGCTGAAGTTGGATTTTGGATCAGTGGTACAGGTCTCAACTCTCCAGGCTTTCAGGACTCTCAATTTGAAATCATCTTTTAACTGCACATGAGGCCACCATGGAAAATTATGTGATACACATATGCTTCCAGCTCATCTAGAAAGAATGATTAAGGCCAGGCTGAAGATATATTGACAGAATAGGGATGGAAAACTAAGCGATGCTTGCCCACAGAGGGACAAACTCACAGCGCTCTCCCAAATTGCGGGTGGTCTATTGTGCATCGCTCTAGTCAATGAGACCATTACATTCATACATGCAAACCTAATTTGAAAAACCATTATTTAAACTGAACAATGAATGTGTTGTAACCTCATCATTCTCACACACTGAGCCTCAGCCCTCTGTTCTTCTCCAGTACATAGTAGCCTCTTCAAAATCCTGCAATTTGATTTAAAAAAAAGAATGCTGTGGGCGTAAAGTTAGCATAGAAGTACACAGACCACTGATGACTCTGTTTTCATCCACACAGAGCAGAAGGCAACCACATGATTTATTTTTATTGGCACTGCAGGCAGATAAGCTTCCACTATTATGAAGGAGAGAAGTGTGGGTTGGCCCGGGCTGTCAGTCAGAGCACGCCCAGCAGAAAGGCTACAAAACCCAATTCAGTAATTACATCCTCCTCAAGGACATATTGTGGAGGAAGGCCAGGATCTCTGCTTCTCCCATTGCACTCGGAAATAACCGGGAGTGCTCCTGGTCAACGAAGTCACTGTTTGCCCTTGGACTGTTGTTGATTTTTGTAAATGTTGTAGCATGTCATGGGACATCATGGCTACACTGCAAATGCATCAAAAATGAGACTGAAAAATAGAATTCCTCTATAAAGGTGCTGAGACCTGGTGCTGCAAATCCCCTTCCCAGACTTAGGCGGGGTGAAGGCAAGGGCAAGGTGCAGCATCTCCACTTGGAGAGCTGCAGTCTGGGGAGGTTCACCAGCTTCTCCCCCTCTCCCAGGCAGGCTCAGCTCCACGTGGCCCCCCCGGTCCTTGTCAAACCTGTCTGCAATCCCCCACAACCTGCCCCACCGCCCCCCTCAACTGCCTCACTGCCGTGCTTCACCTCCTGCCTGCCACGGCCAGGGAGGGCGGCCTGTGATTATTCTCATTTTTCCCCTGTGACCACATCAGCAGGGCTTTCTTGTCTACAGAGCTCACCTGAACAAAGCTCTTCCCTTTGGCCGTTGCTCTCCTGGCTTCTGCAAAATGAACATTTTGTGATCACCTGGACTCTGGAATTAAGTATACAAATTTTTGATGGATTTTCCCATTCTTGCTGGGTTGTGGCTAATTTATCAAGATCCTACACTTTCCTTGAAGGAGACCTTGATTATCATGCAAGTTGTCACATTTTTACCTCCTTTCTCTGAGATCTCAAGTGGGAAATGATTTTTTTTTTTTTTTGAGTAAAGACTGCTAGAGGATTCTAGCAAGTAAAAAGACCATGAATACAAATGGATGATCAGGGATGAACGTCACACAATATTAACAGCACTGCAGAATTGCTCCACAGCTTTAAATTTCAGTGTTGCAGCACTGTGTGCCTCCACAGCTGTACTCGCACTTCTTGGACAGCAGCATCGTACTTTGTACCCCCGTCTGCTGAGGGGGAAACAAGGCAGCCCTCCTGCAGCTTCAAGGCCAACAATGAAGACGCTCCACAGAAGAGCGAATTACAGCTCCATATAGATGCTATGGGCCTGTATTAAAGCATTTGCAGTGGGGATGCTACTCAGACTTTTGTGACTTAAAAACCTTTCTCCCAAAATAAGATATTTGTCATTGTTTTTTCAAGTCATTTGTTGCAGGAAAAAGTTGCTTTTGAACAAGTTTTTTTCCAGTGGATTTAAAAAATGACACCTGTAGTTTAAGTCTGCAGTTTTTGAAAACAAAATACCTTGAGAAATTTGGATTTCATTTTTCCATATCTGATACCAGGCCTAACAACTTGAAAAATACCAGAGAGGGTGTTTTCTATAAGTTTTTGTCCCTTTGTTTGTCCCTCTCTCTTTTAGCGCCAAAGCCTCCGCAGCTCCCCAGGTGCCTCCTGCCTCTCCTGCATGCTTTGCCAAATTGGTTCACCTGCGTGGTGCCAGGACCTCAACACCCGTGTCCCCCTGGCACAGCCTGCATTTTGGAGAAGGGTGAGCATCCCTTGGGTGCCAGCCACCTATGGGAGAAGTTGCGCACCGGGTCACCCACAGACACTGGTGGGGACCTCAGGTCGGACCCTCAGTGCTGTGTCCAGGGGCTGCTCCCACTTCGCAGCCAGGGCTTGGCAAAGCTCTGAGTTTCCCTTTGCCAGCAGCTGGGCACGCTTGGTGCTTTCTGCTGTTGGCACTGAAGATCAGGCCTCAGAGGGCAACGTGCTTTCCACGATCAAATCTGGTTGGGAACGGTAAAGATCTGAGGGCTCCCTCAGCCGGAAAATCAGATCCGGTTTACCTTAAATGTCAGGTCATCTGGGCTGGAGTTAATAAACAGCTCGGGACATACGGGGGCAAACAGCCACGGAGTTGTTCATAGGGGCCTGTGAGGTTGGTTTCCTACAGAGTCCAGTCCCTGCCTTCCCTGGTGGCCAGGGCTTGCTTGGGCAAAGGGTCACCAGTGCTGAGGACAGCCCCAGCTCGTTGCGTGTCCCAAACCTGTGGGGATTTCATGGCCTTGAAATGCCTCCCCCATCATGACTGGGTGAATGTGGCTGGCAGAGCCACACGCTGCAGGGACAGAGGGACAGAGAGCGCAACCTCACAGGCCTCTTCTCTCTGGGAAATGAAGCTAAAACATCTAACCAGTTACCTGTACCTGTCACCCAGCAGGCCAGGTCCCACTGCTGCTGGGCTGCCAGGTACTAGGGACACCAAAACACTGTCTTGCATTCCTGGGATCGTCCTACCTTGCATCCCTAACCACATAGCCATAGTCCTTGTTTCCCTCTCCTCTTGCCCCCTGAAAATGTCTGTAGAGATGGAAAAAGGTGGATTCAGCAAGGAAACCTTGGTATACGGTAGCTCTGAATATGCCAAACTGCTCCAAGAGAAAAGTCCTTGCTCTGGCTGTACGCCCACCTCCCCGGAGCATCCCAGTCTGAGCACCCCTGCGCTGAGCCTGGAGCTCCTTTCCAATGTGGGGGAAGAAGGCAGACCCCGACACATGCTATGGGTTGTTTCTGGGACTGCCTGTGCAGGCCGGGCTGGCTGTGCCCATGCCATAAGGAAGCCACATGGTGAGACACCTCGCTTTGGGAGAGGGGACAGGGAGAAAGGCGAAAAATGAAGAAAACGTGCTGAAAATGTGACTCTGGGTTGCCATGGCTGTAATCCTCCTCGTAACCCTGCACCACCACCACTGAAAGACAAAGAGAAGGTGGTTCAAGGCAGCCAGGGGCTCTGCCATGGGGATGCTGTGGCCTTCAGAGGACCCATGGGGAGGATGGTGAGTGCTGCAAGTGACTCCTCCCGCAGGCACCGGTTACGGCAGTGCTCCTTCCCATGGATGTCTCAGGGTCCTGGTGTGTTAGGATTTGCACCCCTTGTGCTGCCAAAGCATGAGAGCCCCTGAAGTGTGGACCCCCACTGCTACACCCTTCAGCCCTCTCCTTCTGGGGGGCACATCACGAAATGGGTGTAGTGGGAAGGGACCTCCAGAGGTCATCTTGGGACTCGGGTCACCAGCCCTTACCCTGTTTGCCCATCTCCTTCTAGTCAAAGATGAAATTATTCCCTTCAACTGCCAGAGGCAGAAAAAAAATATGACTCAGATCTGATTTTGTACCGCTGCAGTTAGATTTTCTGTCCTGTGCAGGGGAAACAATGAAAGGTGAAATCCCTGTAGGGAAGGATTTGCGAAATTCTGCGGGAAATTGGTATTACAGATAATTGTTTCCTGCTGAGAGGATCTAACTAAACTTTGCACAAAAGCTGCCCTTTTCAGCAATATCCACTGCAGCATACCTAGGCACAAAAGTCTGTCTCTAGCATAAATATGCTTCGCTGCACATTTTCTTGCTGCACCTGAAATCTAATATTGGTTAATTCCACTGGGATTTCCTTTAAAAGAGACACCATAGTGTAACTGATAAATCTGTTAAATTGCAAATGAGGTAAAATGGTGGGTGCTTTGGCCTCTTGAGAATGAAGACTTTGAGTCTCAATGGTAGCTATTGAGACTTACCTTTTGAAAATGTGTAGGGAAAATTTATTGACTATCAGAACAAAATCTCCCCTCCTAAGCAGGCTCATACTGCCAGAAGGCACCAACTTCGTTTCATAACATTTGGTTGAGGATAAAAAAGCCACTTATGAGCAGCTTCTTTTTTGTATCTGGTTCCCGATATTTTGAGAATATATGTCCTTTATTTCTCCCTGTTGAAGATACCCTGTTAAAATAAGCCAGCATTAATAAAATAATAAATATGAAAATTGATGTAATACTAGCTTTTACAGTTCTATGTGGTCGTGGATACACTCGTACACATCCAGAAAAAATCCTTTTTTTTTTCTCTAAGCCAGGACACCTTTGGTAAGTTACTCTGAGCTGCAATAATGTTAACAGTGGATGGGAGAGCCTATTGCTCAGCTGCCTCTGAGAGCTCTAAACTTGAAGCAACAGACACTTTTACCTAGACAAAAGAAACTTCTGCTTATAATTATCACAATCAGAACAAAACCAAGAGCACTGTGACTATTTTATTAATAGTGTGCTTTGCTGCTTCCAACCTTTGCAAAATCTGTGTATCTGGCTCTCCAAGAATATTACTACTTGGACCTATTTCACATGGATTGTGAAGGATAAAGACATTCCTGAAAGCTCACTTGCCAGTTCTGCTGCTCTGCCAGCACCAGTAACTGTAGAAGGGATGATGGTCCCTTTGAAATATGGATCACAGCATGGCTGGACTACGGGGCCCAGCCAGATACACATGCATGGACAGATCTACCGACGATTCATTTTCCATCCCACAATAGCCCTCGTGTTCCCTCTTCTGCTGCTCTGCAGTTTTCCTGCTGAGGACACATGTAGGCAGAGAAGACACCGAATCTGATCTTTGAAATAATTTCAGAAACATGCCTCCACATCAGGCTCTCCTCCTGATCGTAGGAAGAGAATCCAGCGGCAGAAGGCTGAAGCAGGAAGGAGCTCAGATCTCATGTTTTCCTTACGTGTCTCAGTAATAGTTTTATGGAGAACTAGAGCGTTTTTCCAGGACTGAAGGGTGCTGATGGCATCTGGTTTAACATGATAAACCTTGCTTGTCATCCCTAATTTACTGGCTATCAGATCAGCTCATCTGTTAGATTGGTATAGTGATTCCCTGACATCATCAGGAGTGAATCTGTTACATCGATTAAGCCTTTTACAGTCCAGCATGGATTTAGGTGAATTTCTGTAACTGAAGGGCTTAATGAGAAAAACAGCCTGCGCGTGTGGAGCTCTACCTGAGACATATATTTGAAAAGTGCAAGTGTCAGTTACACGGACCCCTAACTGCTTTATCAGATGAGAGGAGAAACCTGGCAAAGCTTAATGCTCTCATGGTAAGACACATGAACGTGGTTGAAAGATGTCTGTCAGATCACCCAAACAGATACTCAGGCTGTGAGGAGGGGTGCTGCCATCCCAACTAAGGTGTTCCCAGCATATGTGCCACAGCTCGTCATCTACCCAGAGAGCTTCCTGGGAGGTAATCAGCTTTTTCAGGAGCAAGGTGTATAAGCTGCAGTAGAAGAGCAACTACACTTTCTCTCGCTCCTTCTAAGTCACAGGAGTTTGATAACCAGATTTCTGCAACTATTTTGAGCTCTGGCTTGAGCAAAGAGGCACATGGACAGACATACTCTGCAATGCAGTAGAAGAGTTGGTTAGTGGAGGAATTTTATACCGTGTTAGGAATGACTTTAAGAAGTTGTTGCACAGGTTTATTGATGGGTTGCAGTATGAGTGGCTTTGAGCCTGGTGTCCCATGACCCATCCAGCTTCCACACATGCAGCAGCCGCCAAACTGCAGAGTCCACCTGGCTCCACCATTCCCTATCAGGCCATCAGGAGCAAAAGCAATGGAAGAGGGAATATCTGTGGGTGTGTTCATCACTTCTATCCTGGACCCCTCTTAGGGAGTGGGAAAAGGGGAATGTTATATGGGAGAAAACATACCCAAGCCAGGCTAGTGGCAGCCTCTTCCCTTGTCACCCTTGCACCACGCTCATCATGAGTCTCTGACTGGAAAGAGACAGCCAGCACCACCCTCCCATGGCGTCTATACCAATGGGGAAGAGAACGACCAGCCATGGTTTGAGCAAGAGCAGCTCCAGCTGCTGAATTCAGAGCCCAGGGCACAGCTGCAGAGCATCTGAGTGACCCCAAACATGGCCACCTTGTCTGCGGGGCTGGATGGCAGAGCGGCAGGAGGCAGGATCCGGTGGCCAAGCCCAGGTAAGACGGCAGCACCTAGAGTCACCCCCTTGCAGAAGTCCAAGTTTTTAAAGAGATTCTGGTGTACAAAAGGGGGAACCTAAGTCCTTAGGCAGCTGTGAATTTCTGTCTTGGATTTAGGCACCTAAGTGCTTTTTTGGACCTCATCCCAAACACTTCGTTGAGTGAGTGTTGCATTAACAACAGCCCAGACAGAGGATAAGCAGCAACAGAAATGCTCCAAGCTGCTCTTTTAATGCATCCTGGGATGCGAACAAATGATCACTGCAGAAACAGCTGTACTGGGTTATGGTGTCATTGCCCCAAGCTGTTTCCGTCATCATTTCTATAAGGAAACACCCCTCAGCAGAGCTTTCCTCCCTGGCTTCACTGCAAAACCGTCAGCCTAGTGTTCTCCAGAAAACTAACCAGGCTAGTACCACTGATGGTGCAGAAACGGATTTGCAGCTCCCACCATCCATGCCTCTGACCCTGTTAGAGAGGAAGATGGCTCCTGGCAGGTAGAGGAGGACAGCATCTTACAGCAGTATTGTTATTTCTGTAGTGATTGTCTGCTACTTGTCTTAAATATGGAGCAGCCACTTGTAAGGACCTGAGCTACACTTTGAGCTTCACACCTCGCTTTTCAGCTTCCCTTCTGAGACGTGTCAAGTACTTACATGGTTTGTGGTGCTGCTCATGACCACTAAGTTCATGTTCTATAGAAGAAGAACAGAGGCCCTTCTAGAAATGACGGAAATTAAAAATAAGGCTGCATGTGCTGTTTTTCACTTTGGGCAAGTGTACTCTGACTTTGGAGGTTAGACGGTCGCAGGTGCACGCTGCCTGCAGGGCACAACAAAAGGCAGAACTGAAGTAAGAAGACTCATTTCTATTTTAACTTTCTCCTTGGAGTGGATGCAGCTCAGCTTCTCTGATGTTGTCAGCCTGACTCTAAGTTGCATGTGCAGGGGAGGGTTTAATTTCCTTTCAAACAGCAGTTCCTTTGGAGACTGGCTGGCTGCTTTTCTCCCAGAGCCTTCCTGAGGACAGACAAGGTGCTCCAAAACAGCTTGAATGAAGGATCAGCTTCTAGGTTCAGGTCTTTGTGAGGCAAAGGGAGGTCTTGGGAGGTCCCCCTCAACCTTGGCAGGGGGACGTGGGATGCCCCCCCCCTAGTGGGGACTTGCCTGTGGGGATGACTGGGTTCGGGCAGGGTGACGATGCGATTAAAGACTGTGCGTGGTATAAACGTCCCCCAGCACCTCAGTCTTTAAACAGCCTGCCTCCTAAGGGGAGCCCGTGTGACGCTTCTGTATCACAGCGCTGCAATATGCCCAGATGTCAGGGGTGAAGCTGGAGCCAGTGAAAGAAAGGATGTGATAAATTAAGGCTTCCATAGTGGCTGTTTCTGATCAGAAGCACAAAAAATATGGTGAGGCAGAGGTGTAATTTCCACTGATGAGTCTGAAAGCTCTCTAGTGAATCGCGGGCTGCATAAATTGTACAGAAGGTGGCCTCAGACCAAAATAACCTAGTAAAATGCACACGGATGCCTTCTGATTAATCTGAATGAGGCTTTGCCTAATAAAAATATTCTATTATTTCGGTGCTTGGTTCCATTTTCCCTCTGGTCCTGGATAGAAGGAGGGGAATGGAAGAATTCAGCTTGACAAGAAAAGTGTTGTGGTATAAGAGCTTGGATTTTTCTACCTTCCCAGCAAGTTTTCTTTGTAATATCAGTATCAACTTCTACAAGATAATTAATAGATTTCAATGACACTCAAACCCAAATACAGTCCCTATAGACCTGCAAGCCTTTATGGTGCAGGCTGACATTCTGGTGTTGGTGCTGCAATCCTTTGCACAGTTGCTGTAACTTAAAAGGTTATCGAGCAAAACCATGTTTCCATAATGCTGCTCAGATAAGATCTTGGCGAAAGCACTTTTCCAAAAGCATATCTCCTCTCCAGTGCCTCCAAAAGCAATTCCAGTGGAAAGCAGGTAAGAAACGGGGATACCAGCAGTATCTGCAGAAGTGCGTACCCCCCTGCAAAATAATGTGAGAGCAAACAAGAGTTAAATTCAAAACTAAAATATACATGCACAAGGCAAGTTTATTACTGTGGGTCTAAAGACGCATCCCCACTCACTCCTCTAAACCTGTCCACCAGTGGGTGTGAGGGGGAAGGAAAGCAGCTTAGCAAGCATGACTGTGCAACAGGGATGCTCTGCAGTGCTATACTACTTCTTTTTTTGGATTCCCACTTGAAGCAGAGGTGGGTCTGTACCACCCCCACAGATAACAGCAGACTCCCTGTGTGACTTCATAGCTTTAAGTCAGGCATTTGGAAAAGATTTTTTTCTATGAAGAATGGATTTGAGGCATAATCCTTTGACCCCCTGGCCTGTTCGAGACGGCCGTGACATGTCATTGCTCTCTGGTAACGATTCTCCACGCTGCTTCTGCCTGCTCCCGTGGCGGTGAGCTGCTCCAGGGGGGGTGCACATCCCTGGCCTCACTCCAGAGCTCTGGGATCTGTGTAATCTCCAGTGTCAAGATGTGTTTGGATACGGAAAGCCGCAACACTCTGGTATATATCAGCTAGATAACAGGAGCATCCCCCTGCCCGAGGAGACAGATGTCTGGTGCTGGGTGTTGAGCTGCCAAGGGCCTGTCCCTCTGCGGGCTCTCTGCCTGCTCTTTAACCCTGGCTGACAGTCACATCTTCAAGGGGCTGTTCTTTGGAAGATAAACATAGCTTTTCTGGTTCAAAAATTACAAGCCATTCTCACATTTTCTCTCTTTAACAGAGAAGGACTGTAATTTCAGCATTTTGGGTGAGGCTTTTTGTGGGAACACACTGGCACGAAGGGGTCTTGCAAACCCTTGTTGAACTTTTTGAGTACTCCCGTTATAGACAAGCCTTTCTTCATGCTCTGCCCTCGCTAGAGTGCTCAACTTCTCTTAGGAAAAAAACCAAACAACCTACTATAGATAGTTTTCTCCCCTTGATCTCATACAACCAGCTCACGTAGATCTACAGGAGGGAGGCAGTATTTCAGAAAGGACAGTGTTGCCTTTTGAAACATAAGATTTAAAAATTAATGTTACTATAGCTAAAAGCTGAAATTGGTGAGTTAAACTTAAATAACTATTACTTAAGTCCTTATGGAACTACTAGGAACTATGCCACAGAGCATTTATAAAAAGAGCCTTTTTATTGTGTGCTGTGGTTTTATATTAAACTGCACCACGCTCCCCGGGGAAGGGCTTGCTGCAGAGGCTCAGGGCGAGCAGTACCTAAAGCCCCGCCGCTCAAAGCACAGCAAGTGCCGTGGGAAGGCTGGATGGTCTCTCCGTTTTGAAGCCGTGTTTGCCTCCTGCCTTCTAAAGGCAAGCAGGAGGTCTATCATGCCAATAGCTGGCCCACGGCCTAGAGCTGCCGGTGGGACTCCCCACCCCGCGGCGTGCCCCTGCCCGGCTGTGCACAGGTCCCTCAGCACCTCCATGCCTCTCTAAATGGCGGTGACCGGGGCTGGGGGAAGAGGGCAACCTGCTCCGGGGCAGGTTTCCTTTATTTTCCCAATAAGAGTGTAACCCCTGCAGACTCTATTTCTTGATATTTACTGCTGTAACTATAGGTTCTTTTGCCATCAGTATATATTTTTCTTTGTTCCTTATAAACCTCAGGGCTTCAGTTGTATCTCACAGCAGTGATTTTCACAGCCTAGCTGTATCAGTGGAAATAAATAAGAATCCTTTTATCAGTACTGTATATGCCATCTTCCAGCTAACTATTTATACATATATGTTCAGGAAAGGGAGGAGACATTCCCAAACTACCTCTCCTGTTTCTACGTTACTTCACATACCTTTATCACCCTGCCTCTTGTGCATCTCCTCCCCCAGCTGCCCTGCTACCTCAGACTCTATTCTCCCAGATAAAGAGCTGCTCACCACACACTATGTGTTTGCAAGTTATACTATCTATATTGTGAAGAATATGTTTGCAGCTGTTTTGAAGGTGAAATTCCTTTTTTTTTTTTTTTCAAAGTAGATTCGCAATTAGTTTCATGAAAAAGACAAAGAATTTTTAGTTAATGCCTGAGGGCAACCTGAGTTTCCTTCACTGTAACTCCAACAGGTCAGTATCTGAACTTGCCACAGTAAATCTGGAGTCACAGTTGGATGGTGCTAAGGTGTAGCTAGAAGTTTGGTGGGAGGACAGGGTGGATCCTACTGCTTGACTAGAGCTACAGTGGATATCAGGCATGACCCAGTGAGCTGCTGAGTGTTGGCTGGGAGCTGCTGAGCACTCACAAGTAATGGTGAAGCAGACATTTCCCTGGAGATCATCAACATCTTGTGGTAATACATGAGATCTGACCAGTGCCTGCTCTTCTTTTACCTTATTTGAAGTGTGTTTTCCACCAGAACTAGTCCACACGGTGATGTCAATGGGATCCACAGCTCTTGCTAATCCCTTCTTTTTGATGAGAGAAATCAAGTTAAAACCTTGCCTGTGCTTGGAAAAAGACCGCTTCCCAGCTGCACACCTCTCAGCCATGACCTCACTTCCCAGTGCCTGTGAGACTTCACTTCTTAATGAGCGACGCTCACATCACTAGCAGGAATGACGATGTGGCTGTCACAGCTCAGCCTCCATACGTACCCTCATGGAGATCGATGGAGCTGCCATGACATCTGTACTGTACCGTTAGTGTACGTACCTTGTACGTAATGCATCAAATCTATATTGCTTTACTAAGCGATTGGAGGGATTAGCATTCTCTAGAGTAGAAAGCATCCAAATTTTAAGCTAGGAAAAATAGGATAGATCCAACATGCTTTGCTACTGTGTAACTATTCCCCTTTCATCTTCCCCTACCTTTGGGGACAACCCTCTCCCTCCCCGATCTTGAAACCGTGCTGGGAGGCCAGCTGGAGCTCCTAACCCTTCTCAAGAGCTTCTCAGCTGAACGATTGTACAAATATTTTGGTCGAGCAAGTCTCCTGAAAAATGAGGTCTAACTGTTCTGTTCCTCAGCTGGGCGACAGGGGTAATTACTGTGGTAACTTCCCGTCTCTCCTGGGTGTTATGATGAGAAACTCATTAATGTTTGCTGAGTACCCTGAGCCAAGTCCTTGAATGAAAGAGCTGTGAGGATTATTTTAACAATATTTAGCACTTCAAAAGTTTTGGAGCACTACCTAATTTTCCCAAATGTAAACCAGCTAAACTCTGAAGGGTAATTTGTGTGCCACACCTCTTAGCCTTTTCGGCAGTCTCCACAATGTTCAGGAACACACACGGTATATACATGGGTGTACATTTCCCCTGTGTTAATTAGGCACCTTTTTTAAGCTTTTTTTTCCCCCCATTTTTTCATCCCTCCAGCACACATTTGTGTGTCGTACTTTAGGACTCTGAGGTATATCTAACAGACACAATAGCTGAGTCCCTACATCTAAAGGAAAATATTCTCCATCAGTGCACTGTTACTCCTCCCCAGCACCTTGTGGCCCAACAGCGTGCACAGACACCGGCTGCCGTGTATTAAATCCTCCTTGCAGAATGGTCACCACCCGGCATCATGAACTATTTCCCTCTATTCAACACACACCCATTCCAGCTGCTTCTTTGGGGTGCTTAGGAAGTGATAAAGTAGTTCAAGAACTGAATCCCCAAATGCCAGGTCAAAATACAGCTAAAGAAGGACCAAAGAACTGTCAAATGAAAACATCCCCTCTCCATGGCAATGCTTAGTGTTGCCCTTGATGTAGCAATAAAATATCCGAAGTTCTTCTGTTCCGAACTAAAAAGAGGTGCCAGTTCTATAAACAGGTGATTACTGGCTGGATGGGTAATGTGACATGTTTTCTTGCAAAAGGGTAATAGCTGTTTTGTTTATGACTAGCATCTGTTCTAAGAAAGTTTAATATATCATGGCTGTAACATGCCATATAGGACTAACAAGAGGAAAAAATAAGCACGGGTTTAATAGCACATCTGTGGCTAGTTAGTTATGGTAAACTTCAGGTATGTGGTGATTTCAGCATATGTTCCTAAATACATTTCCGGCAACTGGATCTAAGACAAGAACTGTTACAGTCTTTCAGGGGATAATTAATGTACCTAGTCACTTCAAACCACACCAAATTATGAAGAAATCTGCTTGATTTCAATGTAAAAACCACTAATGCAGGATCACCTCCAGAAATGAGGCTCCAAGCCCGCAACAAGCTCGGTAGGAATGGCAGGAAAACTCTGGCCCTAAGCAGCAACGCTGATGATGGGACACAAAACATAAACAGAGTACTCCTGATCAGGGAGTTTTGAGGCCAGGGAGAATTATAAAGGCATAAAGCAGCAATAACTTGCACCAAGCAGAGCAGGACTTCCCATTCACTCATCACAGCAATGGCACGCAGCGGTGCTGTTGCTGAAGAGCTGGCTGGCGTGCAGCATGCCTGTGTGTTTTTCCTTTTCCTTTCCCTGTGCATTAATTCATCTGTATTTCCCCCATCTGGCCTGTCTCTCTCATGTTTGTGTGTTTCTGTTTTCCACGATTTCTGTCCATAACGGCCACTCGCTCAGACTTGCAGGCGCTGCTCTTCGTCTCCTGAGGAGCTGAGCCCTGGCGTTCCCTGCTTGCCCAGGCACGTGGACCTGCTCTACCGTGTCCTACGGGACATTGATCTGAACTTGACCACCGTGACACGGGGGACAGCTTTACCACTTGCTGGGTTCATGCAGCCCCTCCCTGCTACTGCCCAGATACCAGCCTTTGCTGCACACACCACCGCTGGCATTGGATTAATGGTTTCTTTGCCCTCCTTGCCCCCTGCAAGCCATGCAAAGCAGAGGGGCAATAATGGCTCTCTCCTCTGATGCCCCATCCTGTCACCCTGCCCCATCACGCTGATTTTCACCCATCTCAGGAGTCCTCCGTGGCAGGGCAGGGGCTTTAGTGCTCTTTTCTCTTCTGCAAACCCCATTTGTATGCTTCTCTCACAGCCACATTTCGTTCTTTCAGCCTTTCCAAGGCTGGAGCTCTAAACTGAAGAATGTCTGACTATGGTCCCCTTCTCCAGAAAGAGCCATGAGAGGGACATCTTCCCGGGTGGCCACGGGACCATGGGCTTTGCAGGGGAGCAATAATCCATCAGTTGTGCACGTTTACTCTGGCTATCAAAAAGCAGAATTGTTTTCCTGCCTCCTCTGCTTTTCTTCATCTTTGCCCTTCTCCTGGCAGTCACAGTCTGCATTGCAGTAGCCAACCTGAGACCACAACCCCATTGATCTGGGCACTGAGCTAAGGCAAAACCAGAAGCAACGTCTGCCCAAAGAGTTTGCTCTCTAACAGGCAGAGGGCAAGATGCAGCGGGAGCAAAGGGAGTCCCCGAAAGCCACGCTGCCGCTGAGGAGCACAGCACTCGGACTTCCCAAACCTCAGACTAATGACTTCATGCGTTACACCAGCCCTGTGGGCAATCCCGCTTGGACACAATTTGGGGCTGTCAGCTGTCATCGGTCATTAATTGTGAATCCGGCCCGAGAGATCCCTCAGATTGTCTCAAAAATCGTGCAATTTGTTTTCTGGTGTCTGACTGTGGAGCTACACTCAGCTCAGTTTTTTAGGCTTTTCTCTGTAACAGGAGAGCTAGAAGCACAGGTGGCTGTTTTCTTTTTTCAGGAGAAAAGCTCTGTTTCTCAACTTGATGCCCTTTGACTTCACTCAAGGGAAATCTTCAGTGACTGCAGGACTCCAAATAAATCCGCAGAAGTGCCTCCTTCCAAGGGCTGGGCCTCCCTTTGCAGCCCACGAAGTGTTCTCAGAAGTGTAACAAAAAATACCCCGAGGTGCAGAGGGGCAGCTCTGAGGTGTTCTGTCTTCTGTGCTTTTATCCTATTCTCCACAGGCTGTGATGTCCTAAAGACATAAAGATGTCCCTTCCTTCACCTTGACATTGTTCAGCAAAAGATCCAGATTTCCTTCGCTGGAGTGGCAGCTCCAGGCTGTGTCCCCCCTCTTCCCATCCACTAAAGCCAGTGCAGCAGCAGCTTTCCCAATGGACAGCCGAGAGTTCCGGCAGTGAGGACCTGCTCTGTGTGGTGCACCATAACTACCCAAGAGGGAGCAAAAGCTTTTTGGCTTAGGAAGGAGGGCTATAAACAGGACCGTCTCCGACAACCAAGGAGAGCAAACAGCTCAGAGCTGCAGCCATGCAGATGAGAAAATCATCCTGGAATTTTTTTCATACAAGACAGTAGAGACGGGTATTTAAAAAACACACAACTCCCAATTTGCCTGTCAGAGTCAAGGTATTTAAATAATAAACCATAACTTGTGCCAGCATGGCTTCCTTGGTGGGAACCTGTGCTATCGTCACACCCACAAGAAGCTGCTCTGTGACAAAACCTAGACTTTCTACTGATTGACTGTGTCAGCTACAAGGATTTACCATGGGAAAATACGTGGGTTTGCCAAACAGCAAAGCCACAGAGAACTCCACAGGTACCCCCAAGGGACGAGGAGTAAGGTGCCTGTGCAGGGTCCTGCTGGAGGTCCTCCTGCTGCTGGTGGCATTGCGCTTGGTGGATACTTCATGTGTCAGTGGCTGCAGGTTCAAAGCCTCACTGCTGGAAGAAAAAAGGAGATGTCTCTAGAAAAGCAGGGCAATGACGATAACTCCCAGCGCCCTACAAAACCAGGGCACTGGGAAACCTGTACTCAGTTCTGGGCTCTCCTGCAGACTTCTCCCGCGACCTTGAACTCATTAGGTAACTTCACTGCCCTTGTTTTCCCGCTATTACCTACAGCACGTATTGAATAGGACACAATTTATGAACATGTGTAAAGCGCTTTGGTAGCCTAGGGTAAAAGTCAATTAAGACATGGTGAGCAGTTGATGGGCCCAAGCAATTGCTGAAGTAAATGATTCACAAACATACTTTTTGAGAGTGTCATTAAACCAAAACAGATTTGCAAATTATTCACCTGTTTCTAGAGGCTGAATAAATGATGGGGAGGGGAGAGGTGGGGAAGCAGGCAATCAGCAGTGCTTCAAAAGTGCTTGCGGGTGTTTGTCATGGTTTCTGCTGGGATGTAGTTAACTTTCTTACCAGCAGCTGGTGTAGTGCTATGTTTTGGATTTGGGATGAGAAATGGTGTTGACAGCACACTGATGGTTTTGGTTGTTGCTAAGCAGACAAGGCCTTTTTCGCTCCTCACACCGCCCCGCCAGTGAGTAGACTGGGAGCGCACAAAAAGTTGGGAGGAGACACAGCCGGACAGCTGACCCCAACTGACCAAAGAAATATTCCATGTGACGTCATGCTCAGTGTATAAAGCTGGGGGAAGAAGAAAGAAGGGGGGAACATTTGGAGCTATGGCACTTGTCTTCCCAAGTAACCGTTACGTGGGATGAAGCCCTGCTTTCCTGGAGGTGGCTGAACACCTGCCTGCCGATGGGAAGCAGGGAATGAATTTCTTGTTTTGCTTTACTTGTGTGCATGGCTTTTGCTTTACTTATTAAATTGTCTTTAAATCAATGCATGAGTTTTTTCTCACTTTTACTCTTCTGATTCTCTCCCCCATCTCAGCTGGGGGGAGTGAGCGAGCGACTGTGTGGTCCTGGTTGTTGGCTGGGGTTAAACCACGACAATGTCACAGTGAAAACCATGGCGAGGACAAGCCCTTTGGAGGTGTGGCTGGGTGCCCGCAGGCACAGCGAGCTTTGAAAGGGTCTCCTCTGGTCCCTCTCCATCCTTGATGGACCCCATCTGCAGATTTTCCTCGTGCTGAGAAAGTTGATGTCTTTTTTCTTAGCAGAGCCGTGGGCTGAGAAAGAAAGCAAGAAAAAAAAATCCTGCAATGTCTCTTCTGTGGAGTGTCATGGTTTGGCCCAGACGGGCCACTGAAATGAATGACAGATGCTCTCCCCCACCTCTCTCTCTCTCCAAGGACAGGAGGGGGAGAGAGAGACTTACGAGTTTAGAAAAGAAACTAAACTACTTTAATGAAATATTAATAATAAAATAAAAAGAAAATAATGAAAGATATACAATAGATACAAAACAGTATCTAGCTCCCAGGATGACAATCACATCACTGGCAGGTACTGGGAAAGTCCCAGACTGGACTCAGCGATGGATGGGAACTGGATTCCAGATCTGGATTCCGGAATGCACGGATCAGGATCAAAGGCAGACAACCAGAGTCCTCCTCGGATGCCGGCCATTGTAGAAAGAGCGCTGACCCTTTGCTCCCTCAGCTTTTACACTGAGCATGAGGCAGATGGGATGGAATATCCCGTTGGTCAGTTTTGGGTCACCTGTCCTGTCCGCTCCTCCCCGCAGGTGTGACCCCTCTACGCTTTTCCGCTTCCAACCCTCCAACGGGGCAAGTAACAAAGTTGGCTGTTGTAGCAATAAGGATAAGCAAGAGCCTCTCCACGTACCGTTCCTTGCCATAAATTCGAAACCATCAGGTCTTATCTCCCTGGGAGCCAACAGCGCCCGAACAGCACGCACTTAACTTCGGAGCCTTCGGTCCGTTCGAGGAGGCTGAGCTGCAAAGTAAAAATTATCGAAGAGAAAACCGGCCCTCTCGTACCTCAAACCAGGACGGTGGAGAAACCAGCGCTTTTTCCGCTGGGATGCTCAAGGAGCGGGG